>OY998179.1:83480451-83875451 GCA_963921935.1 Galeruca laticollis | reverse complement strand
AATAAAGAATTAAGATTGTGCATTGTAATCTAGAAGAATTTTTTTTTAAGTCAAAAATTTTTTTTAACATTTGAATGGAGACAATCTGTACGATCCACTATTCGATAGAGAAGGCATACAGAAAGGACAGACTGTATAATGTAGGGATAATTGCGAATAGGTGTGATAAACAATTTATGTGAAATAAATTAACCAAACTTTTATTAAAAAGATCAAGTATCAGAATTTGTTCATGATAAGAAACTAATAATGCTTTATTCTGTAAAGTCAAGCTAATCTCATAATATTTGTTGATTAAAACATTAAAGTAAGTTAGTGTAGCTGTTTAGACATAACAGAGCAGAAAAGTATATAATAATGTGAATTTCAGAGAACATGACTCATAAAAAAAAACGAATTTTCATTTTGCATATATATTTAAAGGTAACAGCTGTCATCTATTAAAACATTAAGAATATTCATTTGACATACATACTTAGAGGTTAGGAAATGTCATTTTAACAATACTAGGAAATATTATTGAATGAAAATAATATAGGAAGTCTAAGCAATTAAAAACCTTAGAATACAATATCCTGATATAATGGATGAACATTTCACTGGTTGAAATGAAGAATTTGAGTGATAAAATAAATAGTCAAATTTGATTTGTAAATAAACATTTAAAAAAGATCATATCGGCGACAATGATGTTGCTAACGAAAAAAAAATCGGAATGTAAAAAGGTTGTTGATTATGGGGGCTATTGACTAGAGGTTTTTTTTTTGGGAAGAAAAATTTGTAAGCAGCAAAACTCTTTGGTAAAGAAAATCATTTGAAATTATTTGGAAGATAAAAATTTGACTATAGAATTCAAGAACAAATACATTATACTTACAAGATATACATCAGTGTAAGTAGTTAAGTTTATATTAATAATTAAAAAAGGAATTGTCGAATGTTGTACAGTACTAACCATGATTTTTATTTTATAATATGGTGTCTTGTGGAAGTAAAATAGCCACAATAGCTTTTGGAAAACACTGAATAATGGAATTTATATAAACTGCTTGGACATTGAATGAAATACAGCATCGATTCCTGTTCTGGTAGAGACGGAATGCCAGCATGGAGTTTTTCCAGGAGGAGAATCTGAAACAAATAAAAGAAACGGATCATTGAGGTGAACAAACAAAACAGTGAGTGAATAAGGTAGTAAAAGTTAATTTATTAATATATTAAAAAGTCAAGCGTACTTACCAATTTATGCAAAGAACTAAAATTTTGTGACGCATAGACGCTTTTACGAGTGTATTTCGCCATTTTCTAAAAATTATATGTTTATGAAGTTGTATAATTGTATTTCACTCTTATAATAATATCTCACCAGAGTGCGTGTATGTTGTATGAAAGAGTCATCCTTTTAGATAGTTGAATTTCTTCAAGAACACTTGTAAAAGTGTAATGTATTTATTTTCATTAAATTAAATATCGGTTTTTCCTTTGAAGAACGTTTTTAAACTATTTTTGAGTTATTCAGTTATTCATTTCATCTGGTGACTTGCGCACCATCTACTTACCATAGGCAGAAGCTCTGAATGACATCTATTGAATTATGCAGATTTGTTTTAAGCAGGACAGGACCGTATTTAGTTTGGAATCATTGAACAAGTAACATATTCTGATTAACAAATTTATTTTTGAAATATAAAGCATTTATTAACTTTGGCGCTAATATATATAAAATTCTAAAATCATTTTATCCTAAATACTTGAACTCTACCCTGAGATGAGAAGTTTTCATGTTAGTAATATAAACTGTTTATCATATATATAAAATCATCAATATACCGGGCAAACAATAAACTTAAAGTAAGTTTAAACTAAAATAAAATAAGTATAACATTCTTATTACACCATAGCCAATTCATATTAATATGTCACCGCAACGTGGGGCTATAGTCAATCTATTATAAAGTGACGCACCAAACAAAGGCGAATAATTTAAAAAGGATTGAAACAATTTTTTTACTGTATTAAAAGAAGAATTAAAAACGAAAATGGAAAGAAGAATGACTTTGAGAGACGGGAAACAAGTAGGAGGAGAAAGTGGCTCTGAACAAGAAAGGGAAGAGAGAAATCATGGAAGAGGAGATTTCCAAGTACAATATTTGGAGCAAGGAAGAGAACGTTCAGACGAAGATATTCCAGAACAAGATCAGGAAGAAGAGGATGCAACATTGCAAGAAGAAATAGAACAAAAGTCTAGACAAGAGTCTAAAAAACAAACAGAAGAGGATAAACAAGAACCTAAAGAAAAAAAAGAGCAAATGGACGTAATGAGTATGTTCCAAATGATGATGAAAAGAATGGATCATAATATGAATAGTATCGAAAAAAATATGCGGGGAGATATGAACAGAATAGAAGGTAATTTGAATGAGAAAATGGATCAGAATAAAGAAGAAATAAAACAAGAAATGAACACAAAGATGGACCAAAATAGAGAAGAAATAAAACAAACTAAGGATTTAATCATAAAATTAATGGAAGAAAAATTGGGACATTTTGAGAAGATATTGGAAAAATCAAACACATACATGGAAAATAAAATAGAATCCACTAAACAAGAAATAAGAGGAGAGGAGATTAAAGAAATAACGGAAATAGACAATTCACAGATTAACAGAATTAACAAAATGGAGGAGAAAGAAAAGTATTTCAAAGAAGAGATTCAAAGGGATGTAAAGATACAAAATGAAAATATAAATGATGATACTATAGAACAAAAATTAAGTAATAAAATGGAATTTGATGAAGTAAAAATACAAAGACAAATAAATGAGAAAATGATAGATAGCAATTTACAGAATCTTGGAAGTGAATTAATAACAATAATGCAACGAAACAGATAAATATTACACTATAGCAATTAAAAAATACACCAAAATACCGAAACCTTATAATAACCTCAACACTTGAACTAAGAAACGATAACAGTATACCAGAACATGTGTGGACGAGATATATGACATCGCGCATACGCAATAATAAAAATCAATTAAATTTGATTACTAACGACGTTACAGTTTTCGTTAATTTTTTGGAATTATCTACCGATTTTAGTTACTCGACAGGCTCTATAGATGGCACGGTCTGCAGTGTCCCTAGCCTGGGTATACGAGCACATAAACTTTCATACGAAACACTAAGGAGCATGCAGTTGATACAATTTGTTGATCATATGACCTTATCACAGAGTGATGTCGAACTATTAAATATGTCTAACTATAAGAGATTCGGGAGAAAACCTGTTGATCATATGACCTTATCACAGAGTGATGTCGAACTATTAAATATGTCTACAAGAGATTCGGGAGAAAACCGTTGATAATTCATGACAAAATCATATTCTGCTAACGCTAATCTAAATCTAGTTAACGTACTACAAGGATTAACCATATTAAATAAATAAATTAATGGTCTGTGATCGGTGTGTATTTCAAACTCTCTTAGATATAAATCTGGTCTAAATTCTAAATGCTTTATCGCCCAAATAATGGCTAATAATTATTTTTGTATAGTGGGGTAATTTTTCTCAGCTTTATTTAGCATACTCCTTTTCTCGTTAAAGCATTTAACACAGCAGAAATTTGAGCGAAGTGTTTAATGTATCTTCTATAATAATTTACAAATGCTACAAATCGCTTTACGTGCGTCCTTTGGTATAGGATATTTTTCGATAGCTTCAACTTTTGAAGGACATGGGCAAATACCTTGAGCAGAAATCACATTCCCACAATATAAAAGTCCTTTTTTTTTTAATAAAATCACATTTATTTGGATTCAATTTTAAATTTACCTTTCTTAATCTTCGTAAAATTCTACTAAATTTCTATTGTAGTCGTTAAATTTTCACCAAACACAATCGTAATTTAAACCTGCCATTGCTACTGTCATAGCACGAGAAAAAGAACTAGGACTGACTTTTAGTCCCATCGGTAGACGGTTTATTTAAAATTGACCTTTTGCAGTACTAAAAGCTATAAATGATCAACTAGAAGGGTCTATTCTATAGAAGATATGCTAACATATGATACGGAGTGATACATTGTTCGTATTGGTGGGTAAATTTTTGTATTAGACTTAAAATAAAATCTGTATTTTCAAACGTTGATTAGAGATTTTTTAATTCTTCTCAGACATCAGTTCTTTGAAGTCTATCAATGGCAACAGAAATAGTCTTCGGCAGATCTTTTCAGATTATTATATATATTAGATATTTTTTCTCTCACCAAGGCATCAATTTTATTCTTATGTTCCTCGCTAATTTTCAGAAGTTTTGGCCACGATTCAATGAAAACTTCTAAGCAGTCAGCAAGTGAATTCCACCTCACGTCATTGGGTAGAATACATTTTTTGCCTCTTTCTTTTGCGTACGTCGCAGGAGCAAAGTGATTATTTCGGAAATACTTTACAACAATCACAACATACTCGTCGATATCCTATAAAATATTATTTACAAATATTAGGTGAAAGAAAACCGGTGATTTAAGCCGATATTATACTATAGGTATTTGGAATATAGACTTTTGCTTTTACGGAATGAGAAGGCGGCAATTGGTATAGATAATATAAGTATTGTAATGTTTTTGTTATTTATTTAAACAATAAACGGGTGGGATAAATTTTAAACACACGGTAGGTTCACTTACTTAATTTATTTAAACACTAAACTAATCACTAACACTTAATTTATATATACTCAGTACATTCACTTAAACTAATGTATATAATCACTTAATTTATATGCACTTATTTACTGTTCAACTCACGATGTCAAATTATAAACTAAACTCACTCTTCCTGATCAGTCCCTTATATATTAAAGCCGTTTTTACTAGTAAATACTGGGCTGCGGCTTACACAGTCACGAATAATTTTTCTGGCCTTTTCTAGATAACTCTGGTCACAAAAACCAGTTCTAGATAAGATAGTCTCAATCGTAAACAGTTTTTTATAACTGCGTATCCGCCATAATTTTAACTATTATACCTGGCTTAGACAGGGTCGGTTTTAGGGACTATACCAGTGTGCTGTTTCCTAACAGTATATTAATGATACAAACATGCCGCCCGACCCCCCGATACGGATAAGGGCAAACGTGCCGCTTTTTTTGTTCGATTCGAAGAGAAATATTATTCATTCATTTTTATTATTTCAATATAATCTTGAAAGTGTATCTGATATATACATGTGCTTGCCCGGTTTATACGAAACTGTCAAATTGTAATTAATTAGTTTGAGTCACATTCTCAAAATTCTTGGTGAAATATTTTGTAGATTTTTAAAAAAAATAGACTCAAGTGGTTTGTGGTCACTATGAACTTTAACAGGATGGCCATAAATAAAATAATGAAATTTTTTCACGCCAAATAGGATGGCTTTTTCAATTTGAGCATATTCTTGCTTTGTTTTAGTTAAACTTCTTGACAGAAATGCAACAGGCTTACCCTCTTGCAGAAGACAAGCTCCTAGTCCATGTTTGGACGCATCAGTTTCTAATTCAATGTTTTTTGTCATATCGCTAAAACTGGAGAATGTGTCAATCATTTTATTAACTTGTCAAATGAAGTTTGACAATTTGTAGTGCATTCCCATTCAACGTCCAATCTTGTTAAATTCATCAGTGGGGCAGATACTTTCGAAAGATTTGGTATAAACTTTCCAACAAATTTAACCATTCCTAAAAATCTCAGGACCTCTAGTTTGCATTTAGGTGTTGGCATGTCAAGAATAGCTTGTATGTACTTAAAATTGGTTGTACATCTGTCCAAAATATTTGACTCATATATTTTATTTTTGTTGAACTTTAAATTATAGTTTAAAGCCCTATCTAGGACAAGTTTTTGGAACACTTCTGGAGTTGAGCATATTCCAAAGGCCATTCTAGTGATTTGATACCTTCCAAATGGTGTACCAAAAGTCATCAGATCTGAACTTTCATTGTCCAATTTAATCTGACAATAACCATCTTTCATGTCTAGTACGGTAAAATATTGTTTATTGCTAAATTTTATTGCAATTTCATCAGCAGATGAAATTAGAAAATGTTCACGTTTATTAACATGGTTTAACTCTTTTGGATCTAGTCACAGCCGCAAATCACCATTAGGTTTTTCAACAATGACCAACGGATTCACCCATTCCGTAGGTTTGTCTACTTTTTTAATGATTCCCTCCTGCTCAAGATCACATAACTTATTTTTTAATTTATCATGCAGAACTTTTGGTACTCGCCTAATTGCACTAATGTGCGGTTTTGCACCTTCCTGTACGGTTATGTGATATTAAGTAGTGAATTTTCCTAACCCTTTAAAAACCCTATGATACTTTGTAACTATCTCTTCAAAATTGTTAAACTTAATTTGCTCCGGAATGTGTTCTTTTTCTACAGAATCTACTCGTTTAATTAGTTTTAATTTTGGGCATTCTTTAAACCCTAGTAATGGCATTCGATTGATCTCTTCAATTATTACAAATAATAGCATTTTTAAAAAGTTTTTGGTCGAACAGTTAAGTTTGAGTTCTCCAAAGCATTTAATTTTAGTACTAGAGTTACCATAGGGTATTAACGAAATGTTACATATAAAAATTTTAGCTTCCGAGGCTGCCTTTTTAAAAATATTTACTGGCAAAACACTGACTTATGCGACTGTCTCTATTTTAGAAATAACTAGGCTATTGTTAATAACTACCTTTTCGGTCCACGTAACCCAGATAGCACGCAAGTTTACTGCAAACTTGCTTGATTTTTGATATTGAGTTGCTCAAGCAAATTTGTCATATTAAGCGTGAAGCAAGTTTGCAACAAAATTGCCATGTCAAAGGTGAATATGAAAAATTGTTGCAAATTTGATGCAAATTTGAAAAAAAACATTTTATTGTTTTTGTATTTAACCGTAATCAATTTTATCACTTATATGCGAATAAGCTCAAAAAACATAAAATGTATTAGGTAATAGAATAATGTTTAAATATTCATAAAATTTAGACATATCATCGTTGCGACCGGATACTATTTTATTTAAAGATCACTACGAAAAGAAGAAGATTAACATAACCTTACACAATGATATGTTCGCTGTTCGTTGAGGGTCAGACGCCATTAAAGATGAAGATTTTAATGGTGAGTTTTGGTGGTTTTATCTAGAAAAGAGTGTTTTCGCGCGTTATTAGTGTTAGTGATTCTATATCGTTATAATAGTTGCCAGAGACCCTGAAATTCTATCACGATTCTATATAGTGATTTTCGTTGTATAGATGTAAGTATCTTATTTTTAAATATAAAAATAATGTTTGTGTAGGAATATGCGTCTATCAATATGAATTGTGTTTATTTAACTTAAATTTCCAATTACTGATTAAATAAAGTAGGAGAATAAGTTATAGAGCACGTGGGTTTCTTTTATTTATAATAGATAATTATTAATTTTTTGATTTCTGGGTACAAGTATTACAATCAAAATAAAATGATACTAAGATGTAATATCTCATTTCAAAAACTATAAATTTATTTATCTCAAATATAGATGAGTGATATAACATATTCAGAGAGATGGGGAAACAGCAGTTTTCATGAATTTGACAATCTTCTGAAGTAGTTTATATAGTCATACAAGTTTTATTATTTTATTACAGGTTGTAATTGAAAAAACTTCAAGTTCAGCTGGCTACCCTATTCATTTAGTGACTGACCTAACAGAAGGCTTAAACAGACTGGAGTAGAAGGTTGACTCCATTTTATCCGAAACAGAGAATACTGCCAGAGCTCCAAATCAAAATGACAATTGGGAAAATATGCAACAAATTTTTGTTTTTAAATCAAATTCAAATAGGCAGATATTGAATAAAATTAAAACAAATTGTTGAATTTGAATTACCCTTATATATTTTTTTGTTTAATATTTTCGTAAAAACAAAATTGATACACATTTTCTTATTGTAAACTTGTTTCTTTTTCGAAAAAAATGTCTTTCAATAAAACACAAATGAAATTGTTTGAATTAGTTCATCACAATTCAACCTTTGTTTCAGAGCTGAGAGACAACAACGAAAAAATGATGTTGTAAATAATATAGGTTAATAAAAGTTCTTAAATTTGTTTGTCTATTTCATTTAAAACTACAAATGTGCTGTAGATGCTAATAAAAGTCGTTGACATCTATGATAAAGGAGGAAATGAATAGCAGCAAGTCCCTGTGGGATATATAGTATTCTGACATTTGACACCCAGTTGTGACTTGTGACAAGTTTGAGTTTATAAACTTTAAGCAAGTTTCATATGGCTGACTTGGTGCAACTTTGATATGTGGTAACTAGCAAGTTTGCTTTATACTTGCAGCAAGTTTGTGAACTTGCTGTAGCAAACTTAATGCAAGTTTAGAAGTTTGATGTGTCAAATATGATGTAAGTTTGTAACAAGTTTAAATTGCTATTTGGGAACCATTACTTTTCTTGACTCCGTATATCAAAAGTTACACACTCCATATACATCATGAATAAAAATATCTTATCTACTCAATATTTCTTTAACTACGCAAATATCCATTTTTAACGTCCCTTTCACACAAAAAACCCACATAATTCCTGCCTTAAAATTATTTCATAATATCTATTCAAAGACCCAAATATCAATTTTATTCTTATCGCCCCACGCAAAAACTATCTTCAAAGTTTCCTTATCTGTAACGAACCTAACTTTTTCATGGCAACAAAAAACACCCAGCTTACGAAGAATTCAACCGCCGTTTATGACGGTTAAAGTTTAAACTCTCATCAACCATTGGTCAATTTCCCACATGATTTCCCTTACTCTCACCCACTCTGAACAACACATAAATACGAATACAACCCGACTTTCCTTGACTTCTCATCCGTTCATCATACAAAATGGTACTCAAGTTATAATAATTCGTCGGCATTACCGGCATAAAACTGAAACAATCATTTCTTAATATCAGTAATGTAATAAATAATACTCATAGAGCCAACAATCAGTGATACTTTTAATTGTTCAGCAAAATGAACAATATGTATAATACATTTTAAATACACAACAGTGCAACGAAATTCATTTTATTTATCCTTATAACTCATCTAAATTACAACACATTTTACCACAAGAGTGGTTGGTCTTTCGTAGTCAAAAAAAATGATAAAACCTTCCCGCATTTTGCGAAATCGTTAAAATAAAAATGAGAAAGCGAAACATATATTATTAATAGTTTTATCTTCAGATCCTGTTTCAAGTCTACCATGGTTGTCTTCTTGACATTTTTTTTCAACTGAGCTGACAAAAAACTCAAATTCTTCACTTTCGGTTTCACTGCTGGTATCACTACACTCTGGTGTTACACATTTAGCTACTTCGTACATTTTTTTCTTGACTACTTTTTTCATACACTTTGATTATCTTTGTCTTGGACATCTTCTTTAATTTTTTCCTTGACTTTCTTTCCTTTCCACATACTGGCAAAATGATTTCGTTCTTGACATTTAGCACATGTCTTTTGCCAAACGGGGCATCTTCCACTGGCATGAATATAGCCACAAAACTTACATGACACTAGCTGATAATTAGCTGATTGTCTTAATGAATACTATGCTCACTTTGTAGCGCTTTAGATTGGGTTCACTTGCTTCTATTGCCCTAGAGAATTCTATTGCTTTGGTTAAAATTAATGTAGACTCTCGCTACAGCCTCTCTTGTGTAGTTTTGTCGAATATTTCTATTACTATTCTATCATGAATCATCTGATCTGTATTTGTATACTATGTTGTTCTTACCGCTTTTCGTAGCTCTGTAAGAAAGTTTTCAAAGATTTGCCCTTCTTACTGGACCACACTATTGAACTTAAATCTCTCAAAGATGACATTTTTCTTTGGAGCACAGTAGTCTAAGAAGGCTTTAAAAATATTTTCTATTGTTTTCTGGTCTCCTGGAATATTGAATGTGTTACAAATCGAGGGCCTCATCACCAATCAAATTGTAAAAAACGGATATTTTTTTGTTATCTTGCTTACTATTCAAACCTGTGGCAGTCAAAAATACTTTGAATTTTTGTTCAAATTTGCGCCAATTTTCGGCTGTATTGCCATCTAACACGAGAGGTTCTGGGGGTTTAAAATAGCTTTCCATTTTCTAGCTTGTCTTACTATATTTACTGTTCAGGAACCACTAGTCACTAATCGGTCAGAACCAACCTAACACCATGTTTTATTTGTCTAGGGATAAGATAAACTAGCACACTTGTTAATACATTATTTATTGATTCTTGTTACCAGTACAATATATTTTTAATAAAAGATGATGTAGCGCTCATCAGGTCATGAGGTCATGTTTTTCTATGTTCACTAACCTGACTTTTTATATGTAGTGTTTACTGGTTGCCTACCATATGTCATACAGGTCTTATTATTGTTTTATATATGTTCATTTTTGTTCTCTTGGTTAATATTTTACTTTTCAACAGACTTTTTCGTCAATTTCCATCTTTCTTTCCCTTTTATTTTCTATCATTAGTCCTAGGTATTTAAACTTTTGTACTTCTTCGAACTTTGTGTTTCTTATTTTTATGTTGTTACTTTGTCCTGCTTTCCCAAATCTTATAATTTTAGATTTCTTCTCATTAATTTTTAATCCCATCTTCATCTCTTCTTCTTCAATATCTTTCAGCATTTCTTCCATGATTTTCCTTCTTTTTGTCACTAGAATTATGTCATCTGCATATGCAATTATTTGCCCTCCTGTTGTTCTCAGATTTCCTTTTTGTATCTCTCTTAAAACGAATTGTAGAGCCGGATTGAAGAGCGTAGATGATATTGAATCTCCTTGTCTTACACCTTTGTTTATCTCGAATTCTTCCGTTTACCCTTTTTGTGTCAAAATACTTTTGATTGTTTCATGGTCATCTCTATTAAGTTTCTTATTTTTTACCTAGTCCTTGTTCTTTTGAAGTTTTCTTAATTTCGTCCCTCTTTAACGAGTGAAAGGCTTGCTCGAAGTCTAAAAATAACATTTCTATTTCATATTGATGATCGTATGCTTTTTCCATAATTTGCTTAATATTATGTATTGCATCTGTTATTGCTCTGCCTCTTACGAATCCGCAATGATATTGTCTTATATGAGTTTCAGCTATTAGTTGTCTTTGTATTATCGGTGATAATATTTTATAGGCCACACTTAATAGTGTGATACCTCTATAATTCTTGCATTCTTGCTGTTCTCCTTTTTTGTGTATTGTTATAATTTGTCCAATTTCCCACTCGCTAGGCATTTTTTCCTTTTCCCATATTTTTTCAATCGGTATATGTATTCTTACGTGCAGCATGTCTCCTCCGTATTTAATTTATTCCAAATTTATTCCATCCTTTCCAGGTGCCTTTCCGTTGTTACCTCTCATTATAATCTCTTTTACTTCCTCTAGTATTGGTTCTTGTGCCATAATGTTTTCTTCTTCTTCTTTTTCATTTTCTGTCATTTGTTCATTCAGTAATTCTTTAAAGTATGTCGCCCATATTTCCTTGTATTGTTTTTCCTCGTCCACAATTTTTCCTAGTTTGTCCTTTATCCCTTTTAATATATTTTTTCTTATTTTATTATAAACATTTTTTGAGCTCCTATTCCATTTCTCGTTCTCTATTTCCTGTAATTTTAAGTCCATTGCCCTTTTCTGTTTATCTTATTACTTTCCTTCCTTATTGTTGTATATTTTTCTTGTTGTTCTTATCCATTTCAATCTAGCTTCCGTTTGTTTTCCACTATTTCTTGACATTCATTATTATACCATTCTTTTTTCTTCTCTATTTTCTTTTATATTACTTCATTCTTCCTTCGCATCATCATGTTCTTTACTCTGATTTGCCGTTAGGTAATTTTTTAGTTGTTCTACATATTTCATTTTTGTTTGATCATCTGCTAATTTTTCAATGTCCCATTTTATTTGTTTGTTTTTGTTTTGGTGACATCTTGTTTTTTGTTTTATTTGTGATATATCCATATAATCGACTATGCCTACGCAAGCTCCTTTATAAGATCTTAGATCTCTTATTCATTATTTTCTTCTTTTATTTATGAGTATGTGATCTCTATTTGAGAAGGTGTTTGTTGATCTGGTGATGTCCATTGTTAGAGTAAGGGAAAACTATTGATCAGTAGTCTGTATGGATATCTCAAGTTGCGATATAACGTCCCTTATTCTCCCATTGTGTATCGATAGTCGAGCGTGAAGGACCACTCGGGAAACCCGAGAATAAAAAAGGATGCTTAATAACTTAGGTTTCATTAACCTTCATAGGACTGGCCGGGGTCCGTTTGTACCCCATGACGTATGTTTTTGCAAACGCAAAGTTTTAAATATTGATCTTTCATCTAGCTGCAGTTTATGAATTATTTTGATAAAATATGATGTATTTAGTAGTTTTTATTGGCTGGTATAAACAAAAAATAGTTTTATATTCCAGGGGTCTCTTCAGACCCCGGTCAGCCTTTTACGCCCGATAAAATAATCCCGCTAACTATTAGTAAAATCGGGGAATCCCATACATTTATTTTTGTTTACTCACAGGGAATTTACCCATATAATTGTAAAATGTAAATTACCAGTTCAAATGGGGGATTCCCCGCACTGCGATATAATTTTTAGACTTGAATATTCGGGTTAGTCTCTTGCGATATTGCGAGTAGGGTACATCGTTTTGAAAATGAGTCAGTTTTTATTTACAAACATTCGCAAGTGGCTTATTGACGATGAGATGTTACGTATACTTGAAAGTGATGATCCATTGTTTGATAGTGTTATCAATGAGGAAACATCGAGTAACTTGAAGATGAAGACATTGTCACAGAAGTAGAGGGAGAAAATGATGTAATAGTTGTGGATCAAAGTATAGAGAAAACGAACCGAGAGGAACCAACAGTTAGTAACAGACAGGGCATTCCAGTATATAAATCTAAAGATGGAACTGAGTGGTCAAAAATTTCAGGAAACACAAAAGTTAGACGTTCAAAAGCTAATATTCGGAGACATACTCTAGGCCTTACAAATTACAGTTCTGATTATCTCAAGTATAAAAGACGCTTTTCTTCTTTTCCTATCTCCGGATATTCTGAACATAATAGTAACCGAAACAAACAGAAAGGCATGAACATATTATGATAAATGGAATATAGAAAATCCGAATAAAATTAAAGTTTTTGTACCTGTTGATTCTACAGAGATTGAAGCTTATATTGGACTGTTGCTTATTCTTGGCGCACTTCACGGATCGAAAGAGGCTATCTATATGCTCTGGTGTCAAGATATTTCTTACTGTCGTCCTATAATTCCTGCTGCAATGTCAAGAAACAGATTCAAACAAATTACTTCATTTTTACGCTTTGATAATTTTCAAAACAAGAACGAAAATTAGTAGATAAGCTAGCTCCGATAAGAGATATATTCGATATTTTCACTTCTAATTGTAAAAAATCACTTAATCCTGGCGACCATCTATGTGTAGATGAGCAGCTTGTACCATTTAGGGGTAAGGCACCATTCCGAGTCTATATGAATAGTAAACCTGATAAGTATGTAATCAAAATATGGGCTCTTGTGGACTGCACCACTTCTTATATTGCAAACATGCAAGTTTATTTGGGTAAGTTATTTGAAAAGCAATATAGGCAAACTTTAGATTCCTATGTATCTATTAATTTTTAGGAAAACAAGGTAACAAAGCGGAAAAGGGTCAAGGTCAAAGGGTTGTGTTAGATTTGACAGACCATTTGGAAGGCGGATTGGGAATAACGACCGATAACTTTTTTACAAGTTTAGAACTTGCTGACAAGTTGTGGAAAAAAAATATTACTTTATGTGGAACCCTCCGGAAAAATAAAACGTTTATTCCCAGGGAACTTCTACCGGTATCGTACAAGAAAGAGTTTTTAAGTATGTTTGCTTTTAGAAATCAAAGAACGCGCTAGTATCCTATGTTCCAAAACAAAAACATGCTGTCATCTTACTTTCAAGTGAGCATACTGATAGTAAAGTAGCTGGAGAAGAACAGCACTATAAACCAGAAATTATTCTTCATTACAACAAAACAAAAGGTGCTGTCGACACTTCAGATAAGTTGGCCAAAGAATATACAGTGCAGAGAAAGTCAAACCGCTGGCCAATGGCAATATTTTCGCATCTTATAGATATCGCAGAAATAAATGCTTATAAATTGTGGTTACTGCAAAACCCGGATTGGCGAAAAAACAGTTTGGATAAACGTAAAATGTATATTTTGGGACTAGGAAAGGAACTCATAAAGAAAAACGTTTTCCGGCATATTAATAAATACATTCAGACGAATAGAAAACGGCATATGACAGACGTTTTTCCCGTACTACTGGATGCAACAGAACATAGAGTTGAACAACAAAGCATTACCAGGGGGCGCTGCCATATGTGTCAAAGAGGAAAATCCAGAAAAATATGTATTAGGTGTAATAACTTTGTGTGCCTAGAACATTCAAAATCGGAGATAGTTTGTAAAAAATGTTAAAATGATATGTAGCTAGTAGTATTAGTGATTGTATTTTTTCGTGATGATTTTTGACTAATAACTGGTAAATAGTAAAACTTTAATAAAACTTCTTTTCTATATATTTAATTTAAAGAAAAATACAACATTTCTGCAATTTTACGCATGGGGTCTTCTCGGACCCCAGTTAGTCCTTTTCGTAAAATTTTGATGTCCGTCCCATGAAGGTTAAACAGTTCCATTTGGCAACAGCGTGCGTTGTTTACTAAATTTAGGCGTCTTTGTCACTGAACAACCGGCACTATTAAATACAGTTATCGGAAGAACATATACTAAATAAACAAGCGGCGTTTGCGGTAGTTCGAAATATTGTCATAGACACTACGATTACCTTAGTTATACTGACTTGGCCCAGGGCGGAGGGTTGAACTAGTAAAAAACCTTTCCAGCAATAGAAAGCGAAGTGGCGAATAGTTAACTATTAGAGGTGGGACAAATCTTCTGAACAGAAGCGCCTGGGGAAATTAATTCATACAAATTTCTCCATCCATGTTATTTTGTGTTTGTTGGGAAAATTTTGTGCTGCATATGATCATGTCCGTTCTGGTTGTTAAGTTGCATAATCGCTGTCTGTTGTCATTGGTTCTATCATGTATTGTATGTTTTTCTGCTACTAGCTCGATGCGTTGTTCTTTTTCTATTTGGGTATTGAAGTCTCCTAGTCCCATGACCGTGTCTTCCTTAAGAATTTTTTCTATATCATCCTCTATTTCTTCGTACCACCTATCTTTTTCTTCCATTCTTGCCGTTTCTGTCGGTGCATATACGTTTAGTAATGATAGACTGGACGATTTTGCTTCTATCTTCAAGTATGCAAGTATTTTTTTATAATTCGCGTATAAAAGAGACTTCATTATAACATTGTTTACAGTGTCACAATGAAGCTCTGTGAACACTGTTATAGTAATTTTTAGTGTACACTTGGTTATTGTATTTAGTTATATCTTTATTTGACATTTGACTTTAACCTCGACACAAATTATAAATAAAATGGTCTAGCGTTGTTCTAGCTAGCAAATTATTATATTAAAGGTAAATTAGAATGATTTATATATTAAAAATATTAATGAATAACGTACGCTAACGTTTATTTATCAATTGTTTATTTTTATATTGTATAAGATCAATATATAGGTATACATAACGTTCGATTTTTGGGATAAATTACCAGATATCTATGTGAATATGTATTACAGAAATAATTCTGTTCATGATATAATATAAAAAAATCGCAAGAGCATACACGAAAAAGCTCTTTTTCAAACAAATAATCATCCTCTGTTTGCTTAAATGAAATTTTTTTACAATTTACACAATTATTCGGTTATAATATGTCAAAAGTCAGAAGTGCTGAATAAAACCATCTGTGATCTGACCAATTAGGAATCTACAGAATTGCCAACTTAAATTCAAACCGCTCCCCCTAGTTTAAAATGGGGATTATATGTAATTCTATTTTATTTAAAAAATCAAATAAAAGCGAATTATAAACAATATTGTGTAGTACTCGTGATTTGCGCAACTCACCACTTCGCGGTTCGTTGTGCAAACTTCACTCGTACTACAAAACGAGTCATTGTGACACTTGTTTTACAAAGAACTATTTGCTTTATGTCTCCGAATATCATGAAAGCTACTCTAAAGTTTTTGCTTTCCATTTCCCCTTTTCCCTTCCATCTAATTTCTTGCAAAGCAGCTATGTTTATTCCATACATTCCCAATTCCGATCCTATTTCTTTCATTTTTCCTGCCAATAATATTGTCCCAATATTCCTTAAAATTATTGAGAAACTGTTCTGAACTTTATAGCAATATAAAAATACAATAACTTTATTTATTGTATATACCTATTGAGAGTAAAACGATTCGGTTAATTTTGTCCACTACTAGTATGCAACTGACTATACATCAGTCTAGTATAGCTGGTTGTCTAAATAGTTTAACTTTGTTCTATTATATATTTTTGGAATCATGGGATTTCGATAATAAAAATTAGTCTTGGAGAATATTTTTATTAATCCGTTACGTTGTAATTCACAAATCAAAGAATATTTCACCATTCCATGTTGGGAATTTTTGCTCCGCTGTTATTGGTAGCAGTTGATGTAAAATCAGCTATAGATACACTTAATTTCCAACCGTTTCAACAAAGAATACACCAACAAAAAGAAGCGAAAGCCGGCATAAATCGTTTGATGTTTTGGGGGCAAAATTTCGTGACCTTCAAACCGACGTTGACAGATAACTGAGCATCTTTACTGGACTTTACACTAAGAAAAGTGTTCAAAAAATGTAAATTAAATCTTACCTACACGCAAAAAAGTGAAACCAAAGAATCTCATATAATAATTGCTTATTTTTATGGCTTGTTTCGACAAATTTTTAATTGTCAAAGAAAGATTAAGCATTCAACCGTGTAATATTTTGAATGTTGGTTGATAATTGGTGAAAACTCATTAAAGATGAATAAATACCAAAATATTATTTTCACAATAGGTCTGTTAAACTTAATTTATGAATTATTAAAGTTAATCTAACAGCTAAACAACCAATGTGAAAAATATACTTTAGCATTTCTTCATACATAAAGTTTTAGCTTCTGTTTTTGGAGTTCCATCCATTATTAAAAATAACTAGCTATTATTTAACCAAATGATTTTTATATTCTATATTGTTATTGAAATTATATGTGTCAGTATGTATTTAACTAGCGCTGTATGTAGGATAGGGTGAGTATCAAAACCAATACAATAATATAGATTATTTATTTAGAATACCAGTTTACAATAGAAATAATTTCAGTAAATGATGATATAAAATTACAATAAGTATGGTACTTGAATACAAAATTTTTATAGTTGATATATTTAAAAGTTACACTTCACTAGATTCTGAATTAAATATTTTACAAGAGAAAATCTACTCATGTATGTGACAAAGAAGTTATAAAAAAGTAGCGACAGTAAACTTTTCTACATAGTTATCGAAGTTTTGTTGCGTTTTTCAATTATTATCATATTTTGTGCTTTTTTCTGGTTGAACAGTTTATGCTGTTTTTCTGGTAATCTCTCCAATTCATATTACGATATAACTTAGACACACATAATATAGTACTTCTTGTGGCACTAGCTTATTTTTTGTGATCGCTTGTAAAGGAGAATTTGTTTGCTTATGTCATGGATGATCCTACAAAACTGGAGAAGGGATGAGTTTTGTTACTATCCCCAAGGACGATGTTAGGTATGTGTATTTTATAATGTTATTTAGTCAAACCAAAGCATTATATTATGCTTGCCAAACCCATAATCTAAGTACTGTTACTTTTTAGAGCCTAAATATATAAAAAATTTCTGCTTTTCAGTAACATTTTATGTTTAGTATGTCTACAATAAGTGAACAGAAATATATACAGTCATTTTTCTTGTCAACAAAAGTAAAACATATATATGTATAGTTGTTAGGGTTCTGAATCATGTACATGTACATCTCCAACATATATTATACTTAATATACTTTTATAGATCCACAGGAAACTTCTGTTGTAGGCACCCATTAGAAACAGCTTACTTTTGAAAATTCTCCAACAACTTCCACTCATCCTCCTGCTTTCTCAAGTTCTGGACACCACAGAAAAGCAAGGTGAAATTGGTGGTTATGGCTGGCTCAAGGGAAACGAAATTTTGCAAAGGAAACCAGAGAAAAGAAAGAAATATGCAACCTGGAGGACTTAAGAAATGTGTGAGAAATCTCTTGAATAACTTCTGACATCAATTGTAAAAGTACAAGTACTACTGAAAGGCAGAGAACCTCTAGGTAGAAGGTATTTTGTAGAACACAAACGATTTGCCTTGACGCTATATTTTTTGGGATCACAGGCATACAACTTCATGATTAAATTATTAGTCTTCCAACAAAACGAACCCTACAAAGAATCACCAAAAAACTTGCTTGCAAGCCTGGTTTAGGTTACGATTCAATATTTAAAGCTGTAGAAATAAAGCTTCAGACAATGTCCAATGGTAACAAACAGTATACCATATGTATTGATGGGATGTCACTGAAAAATCATGTCTTCTATAGTACTGCATGAGTTGAAGATACTGGACTGATTGGTATTGGGACTGGATCAAAAGACCTTTGTCCTGCAAACAATGAACTCGTAATTATGCAACAGGACTGTAAGCGAAGTGGAGGCAATGGAACTTTTTTGTGGGTACCAAATTAGCAGTGAAAGAGTTCCTTCCTATCATTGAAACATGCATACTAAAGTAGGAGAGCCGATGTTCTCCCAAGTGATATGGTTTGTTATTTCATTAAACTAGCCAATTCCTTTTTAGTAACTCCTGATAATCCAGTATTCACAGTAGATGTCAAGGAGATTATTCACATTTTTTATTCTAGTCACTTAATTGAAGCTACAAGAAATAATTTGAAAAGAGATACATTTTGTTTTGATGGCAAACAAACTTATCCATCTAATTTCGACAAAATGAAAGTCTATCTACCAACTCAAACTCCAATTAATAATGTAGCAAGTGGTATGAATATGTATATGAGCTTCGGGGCAGTTCCTAGTATTGGAACCATTAAAGTAATTGAGAAATTTGACAGACTTATTTCATTCCACAAAACCAAGAAACGTTAACAAATACAAAAATGTGTTTGTATCAGCAGACTACCAAATACAATTTTTGGGTGAAATGTTGCTTTTTTAAAAACATTTAAGAGTCAATCAAAGGGGAGGAAGTGTTACTTCCAGATCAAAGATGAAGAAATGCAGAACAATCACAATAAGAAGTTAAAAAAATTTGTAATAAATTGTAATCCAATGATTTTAAATATCTACACTGCGCAGAACTAATACAGATTCTCTTGAAAGTTTCTTCGGTAGTGTGAGGAAGCAAGGGGGCAATTGTATTAAACCCACTTCTATCCAATTTGAACATGCCTTTAGAAAAGTGTTTTGCCAAAAATTTACCAATTCAAATGAAATGTATTGATGACCTTAACAATTTATTAATTAAGTTGAATTCAGCAACTGTTTGCATTTTTCCTGAAACTCACCAAGCAGCAGTTCAGAATGTAGCAATATCATTACTAGATTAAGATTACAGGAACGAAGAACTGACAATTTTACATGCGTTCAATTTTGTTTGTGGCTATTTGATGAAGAAAGCATTATAATGTCACAGGTGTTAAACGTGCATAGAATTCTCAAAAGAATGTGGAGATCTGGATACAAAGCAGCTATTGACATATTTAGAAAAGTATGATAGGGACAAAAGTATTTATGGAGGCTTTAGGATTCCAAATGAACACTTTGTAAATTGGAAGAAGTATTTATTTACTTTAATGTTTAGTGAAGTGTTTGTTTGCCAAAGTATTTGACATGTGGTTCAGATATTTTAAAACTATTCATTAGATTGAACATATATAACCGCATGAAATGTGAGAATAGGGTGTTTGAGTTGAAGCTGAGGGATATTGTAAATGTACGGGTTCCTCCATCTCAATAAGAATTTTAGAAGATCGATTATCTGAAACAAAAAAGGAAAATGGAGGAAGACTATATGCACAGGCTTTATTGTAGACAATGTGTTGTTTTATTCATCCATCACATTTTCCAGTGTCTATTCTCTGAAGACCAGTAGGAACATTTTCTTACATTGATAGCAAGTGAACTTGGAATGAATAATCAAACATTTTTCCATTTTAACAAAACCATAAAAAAGGCTATTGTATAAGAAAAACGAGACAGTTAGGCTAAATGCAATCTAATTATAAGAAAATCATCTATATTGATGCATATTATGTACAAGAGTTGAATCTAAATGATGATTACATTTACCAAGAGATGGAGAAGCATCACCAATACGTCGTGTGGCGGCTTGAAATGAATGTCCCACTTGCTAAAACGGCATGGTATCTGTAATTATAAAAATAATTTTAATAAACAGCAATTCCAAATAATCTGTTCAAAAAATGTCAAGCATTCTTAGATTTGTCACTCTACACTCTAAAGAATATAAAACATTTACATTGCAATTCTATTCAGCTGTTTAAATACAAAGCATATGGCGATTCACAGATAGGCTAAATGTAATCTAATTATAAGAAAGCCATCTATTTTGATGCATATTATCCTACAGAAGTGAATCTAAATGATGATTATATTTACCAAGTGATGGAGAAGCATCACCAAAATGTCTTGTGGCGGCTTGAGACGAATGTCTCACTTGCTCAAACGGCATGGTATCTGTAATTATTAAAATAATTGTAATAAACAAATAAACAAAATGCCAATAAGATATTAATGAATCCTGTCGGAAAGTTATAATTAATTCTGCACTAAGGTGGCAAAAATAAATATCAATAACAACTGATTGTAATGTTTATTTAAATTTAATATTTACCACACTGAATAGCTATTTTTGTTGGTGGATCGCTCAATATAACACGACCCTTGCGTTTTAACCATGGGAATATTGTAAGCACAGCTTGAAGACATAGGTTCTTTTTACGTCCCCTTTTGGAAGTAAGTTCATCCTCAAAGTGGAGTAGACATAACTTATAACTGTTATGTAAAGAATCTAGGGTTTTTCCATACAAATCTCCACGGTTACATGCATCCAACCATAACTGTGCTCTAAAATGTAAATAAAGTATATTTATATTTTTATTTATCATGTGTGTATAAAAGAAATAAACTACTACCAATTTATATTGTTTATTATTATTCAACATATTAAAGCTGAACTTATCAGCAGTGACGCTTATTGTAGTGTATTCATTGATTGTATTATTATTATTTATGTTATCAAAGACACAGAGACAGAGGAATGTTAATACTCAAAACATAGATTCACGTAACTTACAATGTATAGGTGCAATGGAAGAATAACATATTTAAAAAAAAGAAATATATATCTATAATTTGAGAGAGAGAGGAAGTTCGAAAGAAGTTTGTGGTGGGTGGTAATTGTTTTTAGTTGGAGTGTTTGGTTTAGATGTGTGCCCTGATATAGGATTAATTTCCTCTGCAGGGCTGGGTTGGGGGTGTGTTGGGGGGGGGGGGGTTGTGCGCGTTTGTACTGAGTCTGGAGAATAGGTAAGATGTTTGGGAGATTGAGTTGGTGGCTTAGAAGATTAGGGGGTGGGATCGAGGTTTCGGAATGGGCTTGTCGCTAGAAGATGTTCCAGAGGAAAAGCCTTCTCGTTGTTTTGTACCTTGAAAAGCAATAATAACAATAATCTCGTTGGGGGTGGGCGGGTACAGCTGCGGCTGCATTGTTCCCTACGTCGAATGAGAGATTGGTTCGTCGGTCCATTTGGCTGGTGAAAAAATTCATCCTGTTGAATAGATTCACCGTGTTACAGGGAAACCGCAGAAAACCTGTAACCCGACGATCTATAATTTATTGCATATAGAAACAATTCCTCTTACCTTACAGGATCTTTAGGAAATCTAAAAATAGTTGTTCCGTCTCCATCTCTTGAATGACACCCACGAACTGCACAAGTTCTTGGCGCCATAACTAATATAATAGTTTTTTAAACAATTAAAAACACAAACAAAATATATATTATATTGTGAATAAGGGAAAACCGCACAGCAAAGAATATTCTTTGGTAAATATGTAAACAATAAAATCACATGACATTGACAGATAACTGACTCTGACATGCGCACTTAGAAAATGAATTCTAAAATAGCACAAGCTTCGTTTCTTATTGGGCTGGTGTATTCTTTGGTTTCAGGTTCACTTGTACGGGAAATGTTGAAGTAGCTGCACGTTTTCCACAAGTCAAGAGCCTGGTAGTTAAAAATGGTTGATTCGTAGACTAGTTGCCTTTCATTTTCCCTGGTTGGAATATGTTAATTATGTTGCGAAAATGCTTGCTGGTGGCAAGGTAAAAAATATTATTTTGTATATTATAGTCTCCGCATCCTATCTTTCATTGTTTTTTAGAGTTTATTTACAGGGATGGGTTTTTACTGATGATAAGTAGTGTTTCTTGTAAGTCCTCATAATCAAGTGGCGCCTATAAAAATTAATCCAGAACCACTTTTCTAAGAAATTAAACCAAACTCACGACCTTAGTGCTCTCTGACTAAAAGCTTTGTAGCCTCACATATTTTTACTAACAACCAGAAAAAAAGAGACTACAACTTAACCATTCAAACTTTCAATAAATATTTCGAATTTAATTACTCGTTCTATCAAAATCGAACATTAAATCTGATTATTAGTATAATTAAAATTACAAAGTTCCTTATTCTTGGTTTTCTATGAATTCTGTTGTATAGGGCAATGAATAATGTGTGACTTAGATATGAGTGAATATGTTTGCTGCTGTTTCTGTTTTTAATGTTATATTATTTGTTTATTCGTGGTTGAATGGGATCCATCTCTCAAAGCCAAAAAAAACTAAGTGTATTTAAAATTTATATATTTTTGTTAGGTGCCTCTATAATTAGCGCATTTAAATAGTTGAACACATTGTCCACGAGTTGTTGGCACTCCTCTTGGGAAGAAATAATATTTTCGTACACTTTCAATCCAAGATGTATTTTTTCATCGTATGTTATCATACTTATTCCCATACCTTGAAATTAAAAAGAAAAGTTACAAAAACATTCAAAGAATCAATTTATCGTTTGTTGGTGTACATATAATACAGTCCATTATATTGACGTCACTAACAATAAATATCAGTAAATACAAACTTTATAGGGTAACGGGTACAGTCATTGGCCACTTAAGGGTTTGTCAGTTGAATTGAAATTATACATTTTTTTTATTTATATACTTGTTTTCTGATAATTTTTGAAAATTAATAAAATATTTACAGGATATCATAACATACGAAAGAAGTATCATATAGAATGTGTAGTTTAACTGAAGAGATGGAACACTTAATGTTGTACTTGTACTCCAGTTAAAAAGGTGAAATGAAAAAAACATTGAAATATGTGTGCTTTGCAATCTTTTAATTATTGTATTTCTTCATTATGGGTATTTTTTATGGCATTCAATGGAATAATAATGTGAATAAGAATAAGAAGCAAATGAATCATTAAAACTGTTCCACATATGTATTGATAAAAATACTGTGTAAACTTCGTAAAATTAAGCACCCGAGATAGATAGACGTGATTCGTTTGTATCACTAAATACACTGAAAGTATTCGGGATATACATTGTCCTCGTCTATTACGTCAAAACTATTAGCGACAATCGAACAATACTTCTCTTGGCAACTTATACAAATTACTGAGCAAGACATCTTATGCTCACTTTCACTTCCCTTTACCCCGACCCCTTCTTCGGCTATAAATATATTCCATAGGAAAATGGCTACAATTACAGCTCATCCGTAAAGACGTGTGGCGACACTGGCTCGGATTTCGCTCGGTAAAGTAATACACTCCAAAGGTATTGGTAGAAGAGGAAAAAGTTGTTCGTAATTAATAGATCTACAACTTTGATAGTCGGGAAAATTTCATAAAGTGCTTGGTTGAGGAGGAAATGGTAAAAAATTAAAAATAGGGTATTTTGTTATTTGTGGTGCAGATCATGCTGGAAGGGATCGGAATGGGGCGGGTGAAGCTTTCAAGTTGATGGTAATATCTGGCTGTCGTCCTTGTGTTTAAACAGTTTGGACGTTTTTCTATCTCGATAGCTTCACGAATTATTATAGACTTGTAGAAGCGAGTTGGGGCGATTGCCAGGCTGTCAAAGATATTCATAACAACCCAAATATTGTAGTCCTATCAGCCGATTTTTTTTTGTTTAAAGGTTTCTATAATATGAAATATTATACAACACAATGTATCTAATATTAGTGTAGGAAAGTTAGATGTCAAGGTGGAAAAAATTATATACAAGCATTTTTTAATGAAAATGAACGAGGAATAACCTCCTAAACAACATAGTAAAAGTCCCATCAAATTGGACTATGGCAAGTTGCGAAAATCGGTCGCCAATTTCTTTTTGTCATTTTATTGCAAATATCTCAAAAACTATGAGGTTTATGAAGTAAAGTCAAGAGATAATTTTTATGTAAAATTCAGAACTACACTTGATGTGATATAACAAAAAGATGTATTTCAAATTTAACAAAATTATTCATATGAAAACATCATTTTCGTCCTCGTCTTTTTCATGTATGATGCAGGAATTGCAGCAATCAATTCCAAGTACTGACCACACTTGGAGGAACATCTTAACTCTAGTTTTTGCAGGAGCATGATTTGCCACATGACGCTTCTTTGCAGTTATAGAAAACAACTTTTAATATGTCATAAGGAGCAATTTCTTTTGTAGCGGATGTGGGAACCAGATGTTCCTCTCTATCTCGATGCCAACCATAGGCTAATGGATCCAACTTGCATCCCATCCACTCTTGTACCTCAAAGGTGCATCAAACTTTATACTTCCGGCTAAGTAATAATAATTAGAGAACATACCTGATAAAAGACTCTCAAAACACGTTTTACAGTAGCGTCTTTGACTGGGGGAAGCGCTGCCAAATTGAAATTATATTAAGTATACCTTAACGTGTAAATTTTTTCTTTGCTCTTCTTGGGCCTATATAACTTCGTAATGAATTGTACACTTGCTTTTTTTAACTGGTTTTTATCAGAATTTTATTGATAAAATTTTTGAAGGCTTTTGCATAAAGAAATGGCATTCTTCAACAACTATAAACTGAGTTTTTTGCTTTTTTTGAGTGTGAACGAGGTTGTGTCATAACCTGATATAGCATGAAGAAACAATATGTATTGTTTAATATGCCCTAGTTTTTCTTGAAGCTCTGATATTTTCGTTATTTTATCAGCTTTCGCAGCTTTTCCTGGCCGGAGCAAAAACATTTTATCATATTCTGAATGATGAATCAACAGAACGGCAATATCTGCTTCATCAGATACAACTATGATTACTCTGCCAGAACTTGAAAGTTCTACTGCAGTTCTAACGATTAAATAGTCTGCGCCACCTTCAGCCAGTATTACCTTTAGGACTGCTTGTAGTGGTTACTCAGTAAGTGCCCCTCGTATAAACTACGTCCACCATAAAACCATTTTATCTTTGAGAAAACACTTACCTAGTAACCGTTATTCGGGGATTGAATAAATAACAATGAATGAATCATCAGTTGGTTGACACTTGGTTTTTATAGGAAGCATTCGATCAGTGACCTGTATGCATGACCTTCCGCGTATCAGGTGAGTGTGATATTTACATTTAATTGGAACGTGCTCTTCGTATGTCTAACCTGGCCTCCATAGATCAATGCTCGCTATTTACATCGAAATTATTATTAATTAACACAATTTAATCTTTTTCTATGCTAAAGTCTTTTTACGATACTGTCTTTTCGGGATCATCACATCATCCCCTCTTGGAAGAGAAAAATTATCGTTTTAATTTTTCGATACTACCTATAACGTTAACAGTTTTCACTGATTGTTTTTGTTTACTAAACACTACTCGTTTGTTTATGAACACACTTCACTTTGTTTAAAATTGTTTCTGCTATTGTATTTATACAATCGATTCTTATGAACGGTCTGTGTTTTACCGTTTTGAGATATAATCTCACAATTTACGCCTTTTATTTCCGTTATTTTAAACGGACCTAAGTAATGTGGATCGGACTTATTTCTCTCCTCATTTTTTAGAATGACTAATTCCCCTACTCTAAAGTTTACAGGTGGAGATTCCTTTTCACTATTATTTACTCTTATTATTTTATTTTTTATTAAAAACTGTTTGGCCCTTTCATTTGCGTATTGTAACTTATATTTTAACTCTTTATCATATCTTTCAAGATTGTAACACGGTTCTATTTCTACATTTAAGAATTCTGGTAAGTTGGGTTTTCTCCCGTATAATAACTCAAAAGGAGTGTATCCGTGATACGTATTTGGTGTTGTATTATAACAATATGCAAACATTTTTACAAACTCGCACCAGTTATCCCTAGAATCTTTGATAAAGTTTCTTATATACTCATTAAACTTTCTATGGAATCTTTCACAACTGCTTCATGATGGTATGCTGTTGAGAAAGTATGTTTTATTTTTAAAAGTTCCGCTAAGTTCTTCATTATTTCATTCTTATATTTCGTTCCTCGATCTGTTCTTATCTCCTTCATCAATCCGTAGTTTGGTATAAAATTGTCAAATATTGCTTTTGCTATTGTGCATCTTTGTTCTTGACCGGTATCATAACCGCGTATTTAGTTAGTTCGCATAATATTGTAATACAATAACGATTCCCGTTGTTACTTTCTACAAACGGACCTATTGTGTCTATGTAAAGAATATCAATCGGTTTTATACATGTATCTGTGATGACGAATTTTTCCTTAAGACTAAGTTTTGCTTTATTCATTTGGCATTTATGACAATTCTTTACATACTTCCTTACATCTCCATGTTTTTCCACCTAAAATTTGTTCTTAGTTTCTTTAATAATCTATTATTTCCTACATGTCTTCCAAACATTGGATCATTGTGGTATCTTTCTAGAATCTTTTGGATCTCTTCTTTCTGCTGTACCGTTTTTGGTACTTCGCATATACATACATGTATATGTTTTAACCTTTTATTCCCTTCTTCTATAACTTCTTCTATTGTGCACTTTTTGAATATATCGTCATTTGCGTATATTTTCATTCTTTTTACTTCATATTTTACTCCTCAAGCTTTTCCAACGGTCGTCCTAGGTCGAAGTTGTGTATTCCGGTAATTGAGGCTTCACGAAATTTCAATCTATTTTTTATCCGAATGCTCATCCTTAGCGAGATACGGTTATTTTCAAAGTGTAAAATTGGTAATTTATGTGCCTCTAGATTATTTGAAACTTTTATTACTGAAGGTTTTTTTATTCTTTCTTCCTTTGTTTCTTCGTTAATCTGTAGAAACTTTTCTGACTGAGCGTTTTCTTTTCGCGTTTGTGCTCTTGTAATTGCCAAGACATGTGAATTACTTATGTATAAATCCTTGAGTTCTTCTATGGATATTCTTGATACACTATCTGCGTAGTTCGCTACACCTTTGACATACTGTATTTTAAAATCGTATTCTTCCAAATCGAGTCTTATTCTCGTGAGTTTCGACGTCGGGTCTTTCATTGCAAATAAATGAGTTAGTGGCTTATGATCTGTTTTTACTATGAAATGTGGTGAACCATATAAATAACACTTAAAGTGATAGATTCCCCAATGAATCGCTAATAACTCTTTTATGATGGTGGGTTTGTTAAGCTCGCTTTTCTTAAAGCTGTGAGATGCAAATGCGATGGGTAGGTCAATCCCTTCATAGTTTTGACTTAATATTGCTGAACATGCGCTATTTGAAGCGTCTGTATTTAAGATGAATTGTCTATTGAAGTCTGGGTATTTTTAAATTGGTGGATTGATTAATGCATTTTTTATGACCTGAAATCAGTTTTCGCATTCTTTTGACCACTCAAATTTCACGTTTTTCTTAGCTAACCTATTTAGAGGGATACATATTTCGGCAAAATTCTATAATAATTGCAGAATGCAACGAATCTTTTGACTTCGTTGGCATTTTTGGGTACTGAATAATGCTGAATGACTGAATATTTTGCTTTGTCTGGTTTAAACACCATCCCTTGATAAATTCTGACCTAAATATGTGACTTCTCGCCTGAAGAATTGGCATTTTTGTGGATTTAACTTTAAATTGAATTTACGACATGCGTAAAACACCTTCCTAAGATTGGCTGAGTGATGATTTTCCGAAATTCCTATCACAACTATATCATCCATATAAAGAAATGCTTTTTCCGGCGTGAGGCCTGAGAATGCTATTGACATCATTCGTGAAAAACTATTAGGACTTATGTTTAACCCAAAGGGTAATCTTGTGAATTGAAATGAGCCTTTTTCTGTACTAAACGAAGTGTATTTCCTAGAAGACTGTGCTAAAGGTATTTGATGAAAACCTGACATAAGATCTAAAACTGAAAACAATTTTGCTCTCCCTAATTGATCCAAAATTGCATCTATACGGGGTAAAGGAAATTTATCTGTGACTATTTTCTTATTGAGCTGCCTAAAATCTATACAAAGCCTCCATGCCTTATCCTGATTCATCAACTTCTTCGGTACTAATAACACTGGACTATTATAATCTGATACTGAGGGTTCAATTATTCCCTGATGTTATAAGTTTTTCTACTTGACTATTTATTTCCGTTGATTGTGAATGTGGTGTGCGATAATTTTTTATGTATATTGGTGTATTGTCTTTTACTGATATCTTTTGCTCATAAAATTTATTGTGCGTTAGTATATCATTCTTTAAAGCGAATATATCTACATAATTCTCACACAGTTTCGTTAAATCGTTTCTTACATACTCTGGTAGTTCTAAATTCAATGACTTCCTCAATTCTTTCATTCTATTGTTGCTATCACTCGTAATTGTATATGCCTCGAAAAAATCTAAATCCAAGGTTCCAATATGCTTAGTTTTTACTGAAACACTTTCATAATTTGTATTCTAAATTCTAATGTACGGATTTTTCCCGATATTATGGCTCTAGCTATAAAAACTCCCGGTGCCACTTCCTGTTGCTCCACTACTGTATCCTTTCTCAAGTTTCTGAAGTTCTTTATTAGCCTGTACACCTCACATCTAGGCGGTATTGCTGAAGTATCGTAATCTGGATTACCAAAAATTTGTATGGTTACCGAATTCTTAGACTTGCAGTTTATATGTAATTCTGATTGTGAATAATCTAATACACAATTATTTTTAGTCATGAAGTCTCTTCCTATCAACCCATTTGTCGTTATCGGAAAATTTTCTTCCACTACGTGAAAGTAATGACTTAAGGTTATATTGTTAATGTAGAGGTTAATGCTTATTTGACCCAAAGTTTTTGCTGTGCCTTCTGTTATCCCCTTAATGCTTATTTTATTCTCCGTTTTAATTAAATGATGCGGAAATTTTTTAGAAATTTTTATCAGAGAAATGGCTGCTCCTGTATCTAATATGAAATTGTAGGTATTATCGGATATGCTTGTCTGAATTTCTATAAAGTTTGAAAGTGATAAATCTAAATAATATGCTGAATATGTTCCTGAAATCTTGCATTCGTCATTTGTTCTCTTATTCAAAACCCCAATTGTTTCTGATTCTCTCTTGCTTCTTCCTTTTCTATCTCACATATTCTTACACTATTGTTAACTCGATTATTGTAAATTCCATTCTTATTGAATTTCCTATCCTTATTAAAATCTGTATATCTGCCGTAGTCGTTTCCTTGATTAAACTGTCTGAATGTCCTTCCTGAGTGATTACCGTTATAAAATCCTCTGTTGTTTCCTCTCCTATGATTGTTCCTAGTCAAAGTTTGGCTTCTTGAAGAAATTCCTGTTATCCTTCATGTGCAAAACGTGTTGTTATCCTACTATACCTTCTACTGATACTAACTTGCATAGTATTTCTTGCGTAGTTTCAAAACTTCCCGCTGCTATTATTGTTTTTGTTGCATCCGTTTTGGCATTCGTAGTTACTGCCTTAATCTTTGCTTCCTTTGTATATTTTTCGGCTAGTCGTTCCGGCATCCCTTCCGACACGTATGCTGCCTGTAGTCTCTCTGGTAATTTTTCTATCTCCGTCGCGTACTGTGTTACATCTTTTCCATTTTGTCTTACTTTACTAAGTTTCGCTAAGAGAAGGCATGGATTGTCTCCTCTTATTCCTGACTTTAGTTTGTTCTTGATTTCTATAATGGAGTTTTCCGTCGTGAACAAACTTCTTGCTTTTCCAGTTAATCTCGTCTTAATAAGTAAAATAGCATTTTCTTCGTTACCTGTTGCGTTTATTTCTAGCAAATCTAATGAGTCTAAAAATGATTGCAACTTGCTTACTTCTCCGTTGAATTCCGTCGGTAAAACCTTGTTCGCGAAATTGAAAAAATCATTCATACTTGTCGCCATTTTCAACTGTTTGCTTATTGTTTGTAATACACTAGTATCGATTTCCTCAAATATAGAGGTAGGTATTTTAATAATACAATTTAACGCTTGAAATGCCCTAGCTGTCTTATCTCTAATCCTATCTGAATAATTTTTACAACTCTCTTGTTATACTAAACTTAAATTTTTCCAATTTTTAGCTATCAACTTAGCAAAATTATTGTATAGACCTATTATACTATTAATTACTTCAATATGAATATCTGGATTTTTAGGAGTTTCATTTTTTAAAACCCTTATTTCCTGTTTATTAATTTCTTCTACAGTTGACCTTAACTTATCTTCAAAATCTTCCCACGTTATTGACATTTATGAGATTCGTTCATAAGAATAGAATGCATAAGTACTTAGAATTTTTATACAGTCAAAGTTCCTGATGTCTGCTTCGCTGCAATGCCTCGGTTGATGTCCCTTTTCAACGCTCTTCGATGCGTTTTCCATAATGACCAAATGAATTTAAGGATAAAAGCTACTGTTATGATATATAATAGAACCATTGTGTGCGTTGCAAAACTGTCTTGCTGTACCATAAAATTATTGTTGACAGTGCCAGTTTCTTTTACCTCTTGTTTAGTAGGTGAGCCTCCCATAGTTTATCTTCTCCAATGTCCCAAATTTAGATAAAAAACCATATAATTCCACTTGTCTGAATTAATTTGCAGGCTTATTTACCATTTATTGTCGAATACCTGTACATTTACCATTTAATTTTACCATTACCATTACCATTTCCATTTTACCAGCTAATTTGCAGGATTATACATCATTACCATTTGTTTCGCATGTAGTGGCGATGTATATTTTACAATCAATTTTACCATTTACTTTGCAGGATTATTTACCATTACCATTTGTTTCGCTGGATCGCCTTGTAGTGGCGATGTACATTTTACCCTCCATTTTACAATTACCATTTCGTTTGTAGGATCGCCATGTAGTGGTTACTCAGTAAGTGCCCCTCGTATAAACTACGTCCACCATAAAACCATTATATCTTTGAGAAAACACTTACCTAGTAACCGTTCTTCGGGGGTTGAATAAATAGCATCATTTAGAAAACTCACTGGGATAAATATATTTAGAATTACTAACACAGATTACAATACACTATACATACATTTAAACTTATTCAAAATAATAATAATGAATGAATGAATCATCAGTTGGTTGACACTTGTTTTTATAGGAAGCATTCGATCAGTGACCTGTATGCATGACCTTCCGCATATCAGGTGAGTGTGATATTTACATTTAATTGGAACGTGCTCTTCGTATGTCTAACCTGGCTTCCATAGATCAATACTCGCTATTTACATCGAAATTATTATCAACACAATTTAATCTTTTTCTATGCTAAAGTCTTTTTACGATACCGTCTTTTCGGGATCATCACATGTTTTTTCAAATGTAAACTTTAAAAGCTCTAGCAGTTTCTGTTTGTTATTATTATTTTGTAAACATTCTTCTTGTGGCGCATTTTGTGATCTAACCTGTTGCAAAGCATCCTTTGTTGAAAAATGATTCCAATTGTATTCATTAAAAACAATTACACATTCCTGACCATAAACATGTTTAACGTAATTAACATATTGGTCGCGAATTTGGTTAAACGTGGCAGGCTTCTGCCATAAAACTTTATGTAAGAGAAAACCACCATCAATTACATATATTGCATTTTGCTCAGTGCTTGAAGTAGGTCTAGTTAGTGCATCAAATTCTTTTAAGAGAAAGCTTTTTGTTCCTTTCCTCAAGACACCACTAAACAGTGACAGCCGATATGGAGATAATTCGAACCTAAAACAGTCTTTTATTTCTTCTGGAGTTTTGTTAGAGCAAATAACTCTATTGAATAATTGCATAGGAGACACGTGAGCATAGTTGCTATTAATTTTAATGCTACTACTCATTTGTGAAAAAATCTTGATTCGATCTGTTCGCTTGCACCTAATATCTGTGAATAATTTGCCTACATTTTTTATGAGTAATCGCAGTTTATATCGGGATTAGTTAGACATCCAGAGAACAGTGATGTGAACTTCTTGCATTTAAAAGGGTTGTATTCCTTTAGCCAATCGAAAAATTTTTGCAAGACAGTTTCATCTCGTTGTTGGCGTGAACGACTTAACTCTATATGTTCTTCAGATGAGACGGACTTACATCCCAAAAAATCTTCCATAGCTGTTGATACAGGCATACAAACTGACATACCTGCTATCCCTCTGGCCAAAGAAGAATTTGTAAACCCACGCCATGGGTTATGCCTCCAGTGGTTTTGATTAACCTCGATGACCATATCGGTTCAAGTACCGGACCAGAAGTTGTTGGCTCTTCTCACAGTAAACATTCCCGCAGAAACAAATTTTTCATAATTTTCGGAACTCCTATTAGGAAGTTTCTGAATCAGTTGTAAATAAATGTGGGTACTTTTAGCATAATTGTTATGACCTATTGCATAGAATATTGGGATAATCAGTTTTAAACAGTGAATATGAAAATACCAGTTGCCTGATCTTTCAGCTCCAACAAACAGCTTAATAATATTGACCAATTTAAAATAATTACACCATACTTTGAGAGAGCTGACTAATTTTAAGATCAATTTTTTCCAACATGTTCTCGACCAACTGATTGACTTCCACTTGGTTGGTAAAGGCCGTTCATATAAAATACGGATTTCCTCAATATTCTCATCAGTCAGAACTATATATAACCAAAAATTTAGTATATCTGGATTTATAGGACCCGCTGTACTCGCTCTAGTCAACTGAAAATCAATAGGGTACATCTGTGAGACACCTTGAACAATAGTCAATCATAAAATTGATCAATCGTATACTCACTGGAGGCTGTATCGTGCTAACAAAGTGCAAATTCGCCAAAAATGACTTCAAGTACCATAACACCCGTTGTACTGGCTTTAGTGAGCTGAATATTAATAGGGTTCATAGTTAAGACGCTCTGAATAATATTCAATCATAAAATTGGTCACTTGTATATAACCCGGAGGCTGTATCGTGCTAACAAACTGAAACTTCTATAAAAATGGCAAAAATATCGTACTTAAAGTACTGTAGCACCTGTTGTATTGGCTCTGGTGAGCTGAAAATCAATAGGGTTCATCAGTGGAATGTCGTGAATAATATTCAATCATAAAATTGGTAACTTGTTGAACTCCGGAGGCTGTATCGTGCTAACAAACTGAAATTTCTCAAAAAATGACAAAATGTCGTACTTTAAGTACCATAGCACCCGTTGTACTGGTTCTGGTAAGCTAAAAATCAATAGGGTTCATCTCTGACATGTCCTTAACAAAAATTCATCATAAAATTGGTCACTTATTGCACTCCGGAGGCTGTATCGTGCTAACAAGACATGTAAGGAAAAGTGGCCGACGACGACATACACACAGGATTTTTTTTTCTAAAAACTGTTTTTTCGTGTTGTTGTTGATGGAAAACGTAAAAATAACTCAAAAATTTTTTCAAAATTCCAACTTTTTTTGGAGTAAGCCAATACTTTTCTCGCATATTAGATAGGTTGGGCAGAAAAGTATGTTGTGATGTGGTGAGTGTGCCCTGGAGCGCTGACACCAATTCGCCACAGGAATAGGCTCGTGTCACTACCGTTGAACCTCGTACAAGGAACGGAATCAATAAAACGTCTACATACAAAAATCATTGGTGGGTTTATTATAACTAAAACTTGTACTTACACTGAGCGGAATACATTACACTTACTATCACATAACTATAAAATATTCGGAACTTAAATTCTACATAACGATGTTGAAATATATATTAAAGATACGATGAGTAACACTAACCTACGTCATAGTTATTTACTATTACACGACTACTACTTCTTTTGCAATCAGCTGGTCAACGGCTTATATTCTATAGAGATCAAGGTGTCGTGATTTCAGTCAAGGTGGATTCCATGGCTGAACTCTGTGTTTGCATAAACTATGATTTGGATTGTATATACTTATCATCGCGCACTGTTTACAATACACTTAAAATAATTTGTAATATAAAATATTAATTGTCTTATGACCTTCAGGGTTTCAGTTTCTATAATGCCTAAATTAATTTTAGGGATTCACTACAATGTGGTTGGTCGAAGGCTTATTATACGAGCGGCATTTTTCAGCTGCAAACAAATTTGCTGTGTGTATAGTACTTAAGTTCGAAGGGTCCAAGTTTATGAAGGGTAGAGGTGTTATACTGCTAGTCGTAAATTCTGTATCATATGAGACAGAAGACATGTATCCATTCTATAATAATTTTTTATGGAGATATTTAGTACCAAATAACCAAAGCCCATCTAATCTTGCTGCAATTTTTCCATCTTTAGGTTTTAGAAATTATGTTTCTGGCATTGTCACTGTTTTGAGAACAGACTTTGCGGCTTTATTGTAAAACTGAGAGAGATACAAGAAGTTAAAAAAGAAACACTAATTTATTAAATTAAACACTAACCCGTATTGGTAAACTTCGGAAGTGTCCAATTTCGCTTGCTTGTACTTTTTGTTTTGGTCTTGGAACCTGGAAAGTTTCTGTTGCTAGTTCAGGAGTAATGCATATGATTCCGCCCATGGAGTGAAATGTGCCGTGTCCATCGATTTTTCTGATGTTGACGTCGGCGTTATCAAAAACGAACTGCAAAAAACTGTCCGCTGGGATGTTTTCTTGAACATTTTTGCCGAACTTTCAAAAGTAAAATATTCTAAATAGGAAATGGAAACGCCGAGATCTATCAAATTTTTTGAGCCATATTTTCTATGTAGAAGTGTTCCGAGGCCAAACATTGTGGGTGATGTGAAGGATCTTACTCTATCTAACGGAACGATAAAATTTTCTAACGCAGCTACCTTTGTTGTGTATGCGTCTAGGTTTTTCTTAACTTTGAGAACCAACTCCAGTTTTAATATCATCTAAGTTTGGACATTCCTGCAAATTGTATGTCATACCTCTAATATCCACTCTTAAAATTTTATCTGGGGCAGTTACAATTTTAGCATGTTCACGGGTTTTATCCTTTGACCACTCGTCATTTTTAAAAGTTTTTCACAGATTCCTCTTAAACTGACGTTACTCATATTTTTATACTATCTTTATACTTTTTCTTCAATCTCCGTACGAATTTGAATTCACACTCAAATTCTTCCTGCGATCCTTACTTTCATCTTACACCGTATATCAAAATTTACGCATTCCGCATATATTATAAACAAAATATCATTCTTCTTATCTCATCAATATTTCCTTAGCTACGCAAATATCCATTAACCGTCCCTTTCACATTAAAAACCCACTTCAAAACCCTCAAATATCAAAGTTAACCTTATCTATCCATACAAAAACTATCTTGAAAGCTTTCTTTATCTTACGAAAATAACCTTTTTCATGACAAAAAAACAACCAAGCATATACCCAACTCAACAGGCGTTTATGACGGTTAGAGTTTAAAATCTCATCACCCATTGGTCAATTTCCCACATGATCTTCCCTAATCACACCCACTTTGTGCGTCTCATAAATACGACTACAACCCAACAATTCTTTCCTTTCCACTCATAGCTTTCCAGTCCCTTTCCAGTCACTCATCGTCCCAATATGTAGGTACATTTCATTTTCACCCGCCAAACTGACCGGTTTAATCAAATCCTCTATAAGCAACAAACATAATCAAATAGTGTAATCATATTCAGTGCTACGTCTTAATTGTTCCGCAAATAAACAACAATTATATGAAAAGTTGAATAAAAACCAGTGAGAGTGCATATTACATTTAATTTATACGTACAAGAAAACAATGTTTGCTATGTCACCGTGGCTGATCCTTCGAGATTTATGTAGATCCCAATAATCACACCTACGTAAAAAAACGTTTTAATGTTATTTCAACGTTACTCGTTGAATTTTCAACGTTGACAAATTGGTTGAATTCGAAACGTTATATTCCAAGCGTTTTTTCAAATTTAAAAACAACGACTTAGCTTAACCCACATGTATTTTCGAAAACTGTTTTTATGGCCGTTATTTTAACGTAGTATTTTTTAACATTATTTATACCATTTCGCGAGTTATAGACGGTTATACAGAAATGTTTTTAACACGTTGTACATACAACGCTTTTTTAAAATTGAAAATAACGACTCAATTGAACTCAAATGTATTTACAAAAATGCTTTGTATGTCCGTTATTTTAACGTAGTATTTTCAATATTATTTATACTATTTCGCGTGATAAAGACGGTTAAACCGTAATGTTTTTAACATGTTATATATACATATATACAACGCTTTTTTAAATCTGAAAACAACGACTTAATTGAACTCATATGGATTTACAAAAACGCTTTCTAATTCCGTTATTTTAACGTTATATTTGTAACATTATTTATACTATTTTCCGTGATATACAATGTTATCCAGTAAACGTTTATAATATGTAGTTTTCACAATGCTTTTTTAAATTTGAAAACAACGACTCGATTGAACTCATATGTATTTACAAAAACGCTTTTTATGCCCGTTATTTCAACGTAGCATTTTTAACATTATTCATACTATTTAGCGTGATATAAATAGTTAAAAAGCAATGTTTTTACCACGTTGTATATACAACGCTTTTTCAAATTTGAAAACAACGAATTAATTGAACTCATATGCATTTACAAAAACGCTTTCTAATCCCGTTATATATATAAACGTTGTTTTGTAAAATATTAAAACTAGAAATCTTATATATTTTATGTTATAGTTTCAAGAACATTTTTTATTTTATTATGTTAATTACAAGAATTTTCTTTTTTTTATTGTATACTATTTTTGTGTGGATTTATCAAATAAAATAAATATAACGTGTAACAATCGCTCGTAATTCTCGCAACCCCAAACCACTACGGCCAACACGAGACGCCTGAAGAGTTGGTAGTAATCATATTAACGTCGCCGTGGAGTTCCGGTTCCCGCTCATCGATGTCGCTCTACGAATAGACTAGCTCCTTTTAATCGTAAGCGTAGCTCAACAGTATAAGGAATCCATCGAGGACCGAAGACGGTAACAAGTATAGAATACATAAATGCTTTATTTCTTGTATAATAAATATTATTTGTTATTTGATTAATATGAATAAAGTTTTATTTATCAAATATTACTTGTTTACAAACGTTAATATACGATTCCAGTTTTTGTCAAATATGCCCCCCTCTACTTTTAATTTTAAATGTGAATATAACGTTACGAAAATGATGGTTTAAACCGATTAAATGTAATGCTTAAATCACGTTAAAAGTAAGTGCTGAATATTATTATACAAAAACGTTTATACATTGCATTATAAAAACGTTTCTATTACATTACAAAAACAATAGGTAAATCACATTGAAAAGGTAACGTTTAAGTGACGTTAGTAAGGTGGGTGCTAAATTTCATTTCAAAAGACCGTCTATAAGTAGCATAAGAACGTTCATATTACGTTACAAACGCAATGGGTACATCATATCAAATAAGTAACGTTTAAATTACGTTAAAAGTATGTGCTAAATATCATTATACAAAAATGTTTATAAACTGCATTATAAAAACATTTATATTACGTTATAAAAGTACTGGGTAAATCACATTGAAAATGTAACGTTTAAGTGACGTCAGTAAGATGTATGCTAAATTTTATTTCAGAAGACTGTTTTATAAACGTTTATATTGCGTTCAAAAGCAACCGGTAAATCACATTAAAACGGTAACGTTTGAATGACGTTACGAAAATCACGTTGTATTTGACGTTGGTAAAATCGTTATATGTTACGTAGAAACGAGCGACATTACTCCGGTAATATAACCAGTTGCCTAAAAACCATTTATAAACGTTAGGTTACATGTTAAATATTTTACGTTTTTAAAACGTTTGTGTGTTTATTGGGATAACTTCATACCGCATTTCAATCTCTTACTACAGAAAGTAAGATTGCGAAACATGATTCTTCGAGCCAGGATAAACCAGAACTTGATAATGTGTACATGATCCTTCGAGCCAAGATAAAAAACCAGAACTGATATCGTGAAACATATGGTTCTAGCAGGAAGCCGTCCCATCCCTGAGAAGTCCTGATAAACCCGAGCTAACAGTGTGGAGGAAATGAGGAGAGGTTTTTAGTCGGTAAGAATCCGACACTACCAGCAACAACATCACTGGTGTCTTATGTAATATTTTCCTCTCCATTAAAAAAAAATATGGCAATGATTTGTTTGACTGCAGATAGAATTATAATTAAATATAATAAATATAATTTTCAACTACGGTCGATAACACCGTATTATGAAAATTATCCAAAAAAGTTATAATAACGGATTTACCGACCGTTGGCACAAAAAAAACTTATCCTGTATAAGCAGTATTGTTATTGATACTATATAAAAACATTTACCAAAGTCTGGAGTTTTCGATTATTCATCTATTTTTTTTACTTACCCATATCTCTTTCGCTATTGATCAGAAAGAAATAAACCCCATCTACTTTTATTCCATTGAAAATAGTAGTTCTCTGAATCCCCGGTAGATTGCTTATGCCTAAGTTTGTACATTTCAATTTATACAATATCATTTTGATACAGCTTGGAAATAATCCCAATAGATACCAAAGCACAAATCGTAATACCTAAAAACAATAAACGAAGTATGTATGTGGTTTATCATGTACAATGTGTTGTAACGTAAAGTTTTCTACAAATGGACAATTCTTTTATTATCAATTTTAGGAAAAAAAGCTATATTTGAAGGGGAGAAAATAGCTCTGCTTTTGATTATTTTGAGCTACTTTTTGAGAATGGTTTCTTGCAAATGATCGTCGATCAAACAAATCTCTACACAGATACTGTATATATTACTAAGGGTAGTTATGAAGAATCTCGCATATCATCATGGAAACCACTAAATGTTCATGAACCACGTTGTTTTATGGAATTGTTGTTTCAAATGGGGACAATAAAGTGTGCAAAATTGTCAGAGTATTGGAAAACTCACAGATTATTTAGTTTATTTTTCGGTAAATACATTGGTAGAGATCGCTTTATGGCGATCTTAAGATATTTACATTTTAGTCCACTGACAGAAAATACTCCAGATGATAGGCTATATAAAATTCTCGGGCGGGGTTGGCTGTCTTTGCTCATTGTTGCACTGCTTTAACTACTGCTTGCTGCTTTTGCATGTATGTTAGTTTTGGTTATGGGATGGTGGACAAATTCAGCTATCGGGTGTCTGCTTCCACGTTAGCACCGCTGGTAATGGGAATAACAGGATCATTTATGGTGCTGTTATTCTTTGACTAAATGACATCCCAACGGTTTTGTTTTATGGCTTAATCCTAAGGTGTGCGTATCCGTGCCGAGGGGATGCATGACAGTGAGCCTATCATCTGTCACTAACGGAACCTTCGGGATACTAGGCGCCCTCCCGTCGTAAGTCAGCCTTGTCATGGTAATGCAGGGCTCTGCCGTGATGGACCTCTTTTTCCCTAGCTACTCGTGGGACTTTTATGGAAGAAGTAACTAAAAATATAAATACCACAGAGGAGATGGAAGTCGAACTATCGACTCCAACGGACCTCCCTGTAACTTCGGATCAGGAACGAGACCTACTCAGGTCTCCAACTCCTGAAAATAAACCTAGGAAACTAGGTGGTGCAGCCAGGAAACGACTTAGTCGTCTCCTTAAGAGTGGGGTTCCTTACGAATCCGCCTTGCACCAAATACTAGAGCAGCGAGAGCGGGATCAGCCGCAAGAGAGGAAACATACTCCCTCTATGGCTGGTACCAGCAAGCGCTTACGCTCTAATGATGACTCACCTGAACAAGAGGCAAAGAAGCCCTGCTCAGCTGAATCAGTGGTAACGTCAGGTGAAACTGACTTACAAAAGCCCTCTTATGGGCAGGCTGTATCCGGCATCAAGGTGGGAATTTTACATCTTGAACATCCGACAGCCTCGATTACGACCAAACAAATGGAGTCCCTTCAGTATGCCATTATGGCCGCTGTAGAGGATATACCTGATGGTGGTCCACAAGTACAGTTCCAGAGCTGTACTTTCCGGCCTGGATGGTTACAGGTCACCTGTGTAAATCAGGAGAGTGTCTCGTGGTTGACTGGAGTAGTCAATACACTTCAACCATGGGACGGTGCCTCCCTGAAATGTGTTTCAGGTGACCAACTCCCGAAGCCACACATCTGTGTGGCTTACATACCTGACGAAGGCAGTCGTAGACTGACTTCAGAACAGGTCCTCACCAGACTGAGGAAAATGAACCATGGTCTGTTTACCTTGGAGTGGACTGTCCTACACAAGGAAATTACAGGCCCTGGTCAAACATGGACTTTTGCCATTGACGATCGATCCATGGCCACGTTGGAGAGGATCGGATTTAAACCATATTTCGGTTTTGGACAGGTTGTTTTCCGACCCAAAACTCGCCCCTCACAACTGACATCAAAACCGGGTCCCTCGAAGAGATCCGAAAAAAGCCGCGGCCCGGGGCCGAGTGGAAAACCTCCTGTTACAGTGAGGAGGACCGACCCTCCTCACAAGAGCAGGGGGAGTGTACCACCGGCACGTAGCCGGGGCACAAGCCATCCCAAAGGGAGAGCTGGTTTCCCCAAAAAGAAGACGGGTAACGTCTCTTCAACGGAACGGGAAAAAGGAACTGGACCTGCTGTTCTGAAATCGAAGACCAGTACGGCCTCGACTAAAGGACCAAAGCAATCAGCTGGATCTGCCATGGCGAAAGGTGACCAAGCCTCCTCAATGGCACCAACTACAGCCTCACCCCTGGGAGGATCAGATGGTGGCGCCTCAATTGACCCACCGTGTGATCTCCCCTAGGGATCTGAGGAGACACAAGTTTGCCTGCGGCTACCGTATTCGTCACTTTCAACTGTTTACAGGCAAACTTACAGCATGCCAAGGCCGCTTCATACATTCTTGGCAAAAGGTTCAAAGACGAATCAATCGACCTTGCCTTCCTGCAAGAACCATGGACAGGAAACACAGACCGAGTAACTGGTCTCAGCAATATTCCTGACGAGGTAGTAGTCTGTCCTGGGGTGAAACCCAGGGCTTGTCTCCTCATTAGGAAAAATATTAATTATTTTTTGCTTACAGGCTTTTGCACTCCTGATGTAGTAGCCATCCAAGTGTCCCTACCGGAGAAGAATGGTATGACTAACATAGTCGCCTGCTCAGCATACTTCCCAGGGGACACGGATACTGTACCTCCTCTCGCTATACGTCGGCTAGTCGACTATAGCAAGAAGAACAGACTCCAGTTAGTCATGGGCTGTGACGCCAATTCACACCATACATCGTGGGGTAGCACGGATATAAATCAAAGAGGTGAGTTACTTTTTGATTATATACTAGGGGAAGGGCTATCTGTTATTAATAAGGGCTCCGAACCAACTTTTGTAACTAGAAATAGATCAGAGGTGTTAGATTTAACAATCAGCTCAAACTTTTTGAGCAATAAGATACGGCATTGGGCAGTATCTACTGAACCTTCGTGTTCAGATCACAGACACATTCAATTCAACATTGAAATAGGTCCACGGCCAGTAGTGGAATATCGCGACTCAAAAGCTACTGACTGGAGAGGATACAGAAATTCCCTTCAACGGTACATTGAGGAAGGCTTCACTACAATAAACAGTTGTGATGGGATAGATAATGCAGCGGACAAGCTTCGGGAAGCAGTGATCTTCTCCTATCATGAAAACTGTCCACTCAAGACAAAAAGAGACAATCGAAACTCTACTTGGTGGAACAAAAGCCTAGACAAGCGAAGAAAAGAAGTTCGACGACTATTCAATCGATCTAAAGAGTCAGGCAACTGGGAACATTATAGAACTGCTCTAACAACTTATAACAAAGAAATTAGAAAGGCGAAACGGGAGTCTTGGAAGAAGTTCTGTGAGAGTATATCCGACATACCTCGCAGTACTAGAATACACAAGATTCTCTCTAAAGAGCCGATTGCCGAGATAGGGTCGATGAAACGACCAGATGGCACTTTTACGACCTCTAGAAAAGAAACGTTAGAGCTTTTGATTAAAAACCACTTTCCTGGAAGTTTGACTCTGGATAACAACCGACCTCCCCACTTTGAGGGCGCAAGGCGGCCCAAAAAGAATGATTGGGAGGTCGCCAAGAACGTTATCACAGCACCGGCAATTGAATGGGCAATAAAATCATTTCAGCCCTTCAAATCTCCCGGTGAGGTTGGCATCTTTCCAGCTCTGCTACAAAACGGACTGGAATTACTTATACCCATCCTCATTAAATTGTATAGAGCTAGTCTGGCGTGGAATTATATACCACCCAGCTGGTTGGCAGCTAGGGTAGTATATATACCGAAAGTGGGCCGCACTGACCCACACCCTAAATCTGTCAGACCAATCAGCCTAACATCTTTCCTGCTTAAAGGACTTGAAAGAGTACTGGACTGCCATATCAGGCAGGTAGCTTTATACAGCTCCCCCCTGAGCATCCACCAGTACGCTTATCAAAGAGGCAAATCAACAGATTTAGCATTACATAACCTTGTTGAGAAAATCACACAATCCCTTAACAATAAGGAGATTGCGGTGGCCATTTTTCTCGACATCGAAGGAGCATTCGACAATGCACTACCAGCTTCCATTGGTTCAGCTTTGACTGAAAAGGGCATTAAACCAACGATTACCGGCTGGATATATGCCATGCTCACTAATAGAACAGCCACTACATCTATTCAGGACGAGGCCATCAGCTTTAAGGTTTCCAGGGGCTGCCCGCAGGGTGGAGTTTTATCTCCCCTTTTGTGGTCACTCCTGATGGATGACCTGCTTGGTACTCTCGTGGGTAGAGGGGTAGAACTGCAAGCGTATGCAGACGACCTTGTCATTTTGGCAAGAACCAAGTCAGGACGGGTTGCACATAATACCCTCCAAAGGACTTTGGACGATGTCTACAGTTGGTGCCAGAGGGAACAGATGTCTGTTAACCCTGGCAAAACTGTAATAGTTCCCTTCACCAGGAGAAGGAATTTGGCGGACCTTCCGCCACTTTCCTATAATGGTGAGGTTATTCCATTTGCAGCGGAAGTAAAATATTTGGGGATCATCCTAGATAAAAAACTTACTTGGAACGCTCACTTGGAAAAAGTCATCCATAAGGCCAGACTTTCCTTGTGGACATGTCGCAGGATCTGCGGAAAATCTTGGGGCTTGGGTCCCAAACAAATCCATTGGATATATGTGATGATTGTTAGACTAATGATCACATACGGAGCCATTGCTTGGTGGTCAAAATCTTTACAGAAAACGGCCCAAGCAAAGCTCTCTGGCATACAGAGACAGGCTAGTTTGGCTATAACTGGTGCTATCAGCACCACACCGTCAGCAGCCATGGAAGTCCTCCTGGACCTTCCTCCTCTCCACATACTTCTGGAAAAGGAGGCCAGATGGACAACATATAGAATTGTGCATATTTCTAAATGCACGAAACAGGCTTATACAGAGCAAAGTAGAATGCTAGCGGCTACCGAAAGTCATAGTATTCTAGGAATGACCTCTGATATAATGCCCCCAACAGTAAACCATAATCTGCCTTATACCGTCCTATTTCCAAATAGAGATGAATGGGTCCTCCGCAAGGATGAACTCTCAAGAGCAGATATCTGTTGGTACACTGATGGATCAAAGACACCCTCAGGCTCTGGTGCGGGTGTATACGGTCGAAGACCTAGGACAGAAATCTCAACATCTCTGGGATCCTATGCAACCGTATTTCAGGCAGAAATTTATGCCATTGCTTCATGTGTGGAGAGTTTGGGGCAATCCAACCTGACACACAGATCAATAAAAATTTTCACGGACAGCCAAGCGGCCTTGAAAGCACTTAGCTCGTACCGTGTAACGTCGATATTGGTTTTAGACTGCCAAAAAAGACTCGCCTCAATAGGAGAACGCAACAGGGTATCGCTGGTTTGGATTCCTGGCCACTCTGGTATGGATGGTAATGAGAAGGCTGACTCTCTTGCAAGAGAGGGTGCCGCTCATGACTTTATCGGACCAGAACCTACAATTGACATCGCAACAAGTGTTGTCAAACATACACTAAATACTTGGACTGCAAGAAGAGTTTTAGACTTCTGGCATAATATACCAGGATTGGTTCATTCAAAGGCCTTCATACATCCTTCGAATAATGTATCCACACAAATGTTAGGCTATAAAAGACACGATCTACGGTGCCTAACAGGCCTCTTAACAGGCCACTGTCGATTGAATCATCATATGCTGAAACTTGGACTGTCGGACGATCCGATTTGCCGTCTTTGTTTGGAAGATGATGAAACAGCAGAGCATATAATTTGTGCCTGCCCCGCCGCGGCGCAAATCAGGTATCGGATGTTTGGCAGGGCCACTCTCTTGCCCTCGGACCTGAAATATCATTCACTGAACAAATTAATCGGCTTCGTCAAGAAGCTGAATTTGTTTGGTGAAATTTGAATAGGTATGAGCCACAATAGATTCTCGCGAGTCGCAGTGGAGGGCCTCATTGACCCACTCATTATAAACCTAACCTAACCTATATAAAATTCTATCAGTACTCAACTATTTTAACGAAAAGATGAACACAATATATTATCCTGGAAAAAACTTGTCTTTGGAGGAGTCCATGGTCCTTTGGCGTGGCAGGCTCGTGTTCAGCCAATATATAAAAAATTAGCGCCACAAATATGGTGTTAAGTTTTATATATTGGCTGAACCTGATGGTTTACCGTTAAAAATTGCTATACGTACGGGTCAACTAGATGATCTAGGAGGATCAGGATATACCGAAAAAGTTGTAATACACCTAATGAATGAGAAGCTAAATGTAGGTCATTATATCTGTTCGAGTTTATGTTTCTTGAATTTAAGTAATATTTTCTCACAGTGACAATGCTGTAAAACTTTTCAACGGTACTCTCGGACTTCAAAAAAGAAGGATAATCGGCGATCACGAGAATATCGTCGGCAAAAGAAAAATGGTGTAGAAATGAATGTATTTTATTACTGTTTTACGTTAAAATAAATAATAAAAAACGAGTGGTGTTATTTCGACCAGTGAGAAAGAAAACCCCAACGAAACAATATCTTTATAGATAACTTCTATAATAGTACTAATTTGGCGTAAGTTTTACTTAAAAATAATACGAACTCCACAGGTGCATTACGGAAAGATAGAAAAACCACGGGACGTAGTTTCAGCATTTTTGAAGAAAGAAGAAACCATCGCCAAATATAATAACGGCATTATGGTAGGAGCGTGGAAATATAAGCGAACTGTTTATTATATATCAACTGAGTTTAAAAACAAAATGAAAGAAATTAGCACTAAGAGAGGCGTTATAAAAGAAAAACCTCGTCCCATTACGGAATATAATTCATACATGAGTGGAATCGATCGCTTTGACCAATTCATGTCATATTATCCATGCAGCCGTAAAACCTTGAGGTGACCAAAAAATCGGTATCCATATTTGGCAAATGCTATTGTACAATTCCTATTACTTATACAGGGTGCACCACGACGATTAAGACAAGTAATATATCAGAATTGGGCAGTAGTAGATAATTATAATTTTGAGGGTGTAAATCAGAGCAAATGTTGCATATTTTCTTTGCTATTGTGTTACCCATTGAGGTATTTGTTTTTGGTCACGTGACGTCGCATTCAAAATTATTAATGGGACAACCTGTATATTTGTGCCTTTCTGTGCTCCTCCCGATAAAACAATTCCAACTAACTAGCACACTTGGGTCTAAAGTGATTAATTCAAGAGGTACAGGTGCTTAAAGGATTGTAAGTTAAAAAATTCATAATTGAAACCCCTGTAATGTTCGGCAATCTTACATTCGTACGTAAGGATTAAGACAAACCAATATTATAATTTTTAATAATACTTGAAAGTTAATAATGAAACGACCTGTATATCATGGAGTAAAATTACATAGAATTGTTTTTTTTTCACAAAAACTTGTTTATCTATTAAATATCGATTAAAAAGTAGCATAGCAAATCTTTTAAAAAAGACTGCCTATAGTACTTTTCATCACACGACAAGCGCATGCGTAGCCGCCATCTTGGGAGAGCCAGCAGCCATTTTGAAATAGCGGGAGTTTAAAAGTTTCGTACTGTTTTGTACAATAATAGCTGGGGATGCAATATTATCTCCACAAACAAATCCAACATTAAAACAAATTATTGATGGTGCAGTACTTGTTGACAAATCACTTGAAGCGTATAATTGTGAACAATTAAAATGTGGTTAAGTCTTATGGGCGTTCTCAAAAAGGCGAAATAAATCTGTTAGTTGAGAGGTTAGCTGTCAATACAATCTATTATCTAAATAAAAATAGGTACCTACCTAAATAATTATTATCTAAATAAAATTAGGTACATAATTTCATCCTAATTGAACATAATTTATTGTCGCACATGTAGAAACTCTAAAATTAACATTTAGGTTTATAATGAATATCATTAATAATATATTTTTTTTTATTCAATTAACGTGCTCTGCAACTATGGCCACTTGCACAGGTGCGATTACAAAAAACAGTAGTTATTACAGATAGTTAAAAAACGTAGTTTAAAGTTTATGATATAGTGATATATCTTTTAAGAATTTCAGTGTAGACTCGATTTGGTTTGGGTCCCCTAGGATGTCTTGCAGTTGGGATTTAAGATTAAGTTGTCGTCTTCTTGTGCTAAATTGGTGACAATCAACCAGAATGTGTTTAACAGTGAGTGGGCACTGGCAGCTTTGGCAGGAAGGTCTGATGCTTGAGGTCATTAAGAAGCTGTGTGTAAGTTTGGTGTGACCTATTCGAAGTATACGTAGTATTGATAATTCTTGTCTAGAGTCCAGTGGGGTCAGTATTCAGAGGTGTGTTGAGAACAGGCTGGATAGATAGTAGGGAAGTCTTGGTGGAGTTCCAGTGAGTTTGCCATTTATATCTGACGATTATTTTTGCTTCTGCCCTAACATCCTTGCAAATTTGGATATGAGAAGTTATTGTGGCTGTAGTTGACGCTGTTTTGGCACGCTGATCGGCCAGTTCATTTCCAGGTATACCAATATGTGATGGTATCCCTATAATGGTGACTGTGGTGTTTAGAGAATAAAGGTGGTGATAAGAGTGATGGATATCTTAGACAATGGGATGTTTAGTGAATAATTCTTGGATATATAGGATAGACGCTAGATAGTCTGTACAAATGGCAACTTTTTTATTGGAACGGTTGATGTGCTTAAAAGCTTGTAGAATACTATACAATTCTCCAGTATGTACACTGCACAAAGGAGGGATTAGGGAAGTGCTGATGAGATTGTTTGCTGTGGTAACTGAGCAGCCAACGCCAGTATCACTTTTGGAACCATCGGAGTATAATACTAAGAATTTTCGAGAGAAGCGGTTAGTTGGGTTGAGGTAAGAGTGAAGTTATATGGGTTGTATGTGTAGAGATTTTGGATAACAGCAACACAGTTAAGTCCTAATGAATGATCTGAGGGATTATTAGCATTGGTTTTGGACTTTTTCTTTATTGGTTTGGGTGGTACAGTGAAAGAAGGAGGTAATGTGGAACTTGAGGCTGATAAAGTAATGGAGGGAGACAGTATTGGAGGAGTGTCAAGAGGGCTGTCGGTAGAAGAGTGGCCTCTTTTTTGGCCTGTGGCTACTGGAGGGGAGGTAGTTGGAGGTTCAGGATTCTTTGTAAGAGGTAGAGAGAAATCATCTAGAGAGGGCTCAAGTTCTATCGGTGAGCTAATAAGTGGAGTTGAAGAGTCAACAGGGGAGGATGAAGAGGGGGGAGGATTGGTTGAGAGTAAATTGGAATCAGGACCAGTAGGGACTTTGGGGCAGGAGTCTGCGATATGTCCGGTGAGTTTACAGAGAAAACATTCAAGTCTGTCAGTGGATATGAATATTCTAAAGGATGTATTTTCGTGATTAATTAGTAAGGATGTTTGTAACTCAAAGTCATCCTTATCGGGGATGACGAAGGTTACCCTGCGAAAACTCATGATATGAGCATATTGATCGTCTATTGTTCCACATTTCACAAAAGTGATAGGAGCTGCAAGCTGCAAACCAAGATCTTTCAGAGATTTCTCAATTAGAGTATGTGGAATGGAAGGGCATACGTTTGAGATTAGAATTCTCTTAGAAGGTGAGATTAGTCTCCGAATGGGAACGACAGTAGAGTTAACCGTGATATATGATGTACTGTTCAGAAGTTGATCAACAATTTGAGTGGAAGAGAGGAAAATGCAAATTCTGTTATTGGAAATACGAGAAGCAAATGTGATATTTTTTGGAGTAACTATTTCACAAATGGATTTAATATATTCACTTAGTACAGTGTTTGGTATTGACTGCATAACAATAGAATGGTCTCTTTTGGGAAAAGTAGGAGGAGGTGGTTTGGTGAGTGCGGCAGCGACATATGATTTTGATTTGGTGATAGGGTTGTTGTTTGTTCAATGTAAGTTATTGTGGGTACTCATTGTTTGTGTGTGTGATCTTGTTTACCAAGAACACTACACAGAAGAGAAAAGAAAGATAGTACAGACTCTCTTCCAGAGCGGAAGAGGTTAAGAAGGAACTCACCTAAGTCTAGTAGAGTTTTCTAACGGTACACCACTGGAATTCACTAATAATTACTAGGATAATAAATATCCAATTATAGTTGTAAAAATATTGCAACAGAATAACAACTCGTTTACTTATCACATATTGGTGATAAAACTCGTAGTCTAATTAGCAAAAAATTTGTTGTTGGCTTTGACGATGTTTACTCGTTGAAGCTCAGCACGATAATGAATTAATAATATTAAAATTAAAAAAATTATAGATATAAACATATTATATTTTTAATCATAGGGTTACGCGTATACCTTAAATAAGTACATCTATATATTGCAAGCAAGGTTAAGGAAAATTTATAAAATGATATATATTATGTATTGGTTTAAAATAATTTATAATATGTATCACTCTTTATAGGCACTCCATAAGTATACCGTTTTATTTTTCCTTTTCGTACAGATAATATAGTCGGCTTGAAAATTTTATTTTTTAATTAAGACACTTATTACTCTAATTTTCTCATTATTTATTTATTATTAGTATTATTTGTTGATTTTTACTATTTGTACACAGGTATTTCAACATGCGTATTTACAAAACAGTACGAAAAAGATGGCTGAACTGCACGCATGCGCACAAAAAAAAATTGTGGTGAAAAGATCTATTGTCAAGTTTGCCATGATAATGACAAAAGTGCCAATAACTGTCAGAATAGTTATTTTTAAGTTGTGAAACGGTAAGTCAACATGCCTTTTCTTTATACGGCTAGTGAATATGCTTCTTATTTATGGTGAATGTGAAAGAAATTGTAGAAGAGCAAGATATTTATACAGAGCTCGTTATCCCAATCGCCGAATACCTGGTAAAGATACATTTAGGTATGTGGAACAAGAATTACGCAATGGTTCTTTTCGCAGTGGAAAAGCCCAGGGCCGAGACCAAGAGGGGGGCAGGGGGGCAGCCCACCCCTTTAAAGCCCAGGCAGTTGGTTCCAAATCCAATCACAGTTGGCTACAAATAATATTTTATTCGTTAATTTCTTTTCACTTTTTAAGTACCGTAAAATGGGGCTACTTAAAAACACCGGGGTGAATTGAAAATTTTTGCTTTTTCCAGTTAAAACCGATGCTGCGCTCTGGCGGTCGAAATTTTAATCTCAAATTGATTCTGCATCTATGCCTACCATGCTTCTTAGTTGAGTTTATGTTGTGGTACTGGTTATTTACTCAGTGTTATTGTGTTGTGCATCTCCAAAAAAAAGGTAAGAAGCTTGATTTTTTTAACCTGCAAACTTCCTATTGTACAGAGATCAAGAGTAGTTATATATCAGGCAATCGTTCTCTAACCTAAAAGCCTTACTTTTCCTTCTTACTTGCCAGTGGCGTATCATTTTATTTTTTATGTAATTTCAGGGGCGACTTGAAAAATGGTGCGTATATACAAAAGGAAACCGGGAAGTCGGAAATATCGGGATTATAGCGGAGACACGCTCCAGCTACACAAACAAGGTAGAAAATTAAAATATTTAAGTGGAGAATATGAAATTCCTTTTATAAGTTTATATAGAAAAGCTGAAGGACTACACACAAAATCAATTGGAGGTCAAACTGCAATGTCGATCGAAGAGGAAAACTCTCTGGTTCGGTCTATATATATTGCAGCGGACTGGGGTTATCCCTGTGATTCAAAGGATATAAAAGAGATAGTAAAATCCTACTTGGACAGAAGTGGAAAAAAATGCCACAATTCCGAGACCTGGTGAAACCTGGCTGCAAAAATTTCTAAAGCGACATAAGGAGGAGCTGACTAAAATAATGTCTCAATAAATAAAATGAAGTAGAGCCAAAGTTTGCCCTGATAGTATTAATACATATTTCGACCACTTATCAGAAAGTCTAAAAGATGTTCCATCCAACGCAATAGTAAATTACTATGAGATAAATTTTAGGGACGATCCTGGCCGTGTGAAAGTCATCGTTCGTAGGACTTCTAAAAGAGCGGAGAAGGTAATGGATACATCTAAAACAGCCACTTCCGTCATGTTTGCTTGTGCAGCTTCAGGATTTATGCTTCCGGTCTACATAGTCTATAAGGCAGACCACTTATGGAGCACTTGGACGGAATTTGGACCAACCGGAGCCAGATATAGTCGCTCTCGTTCTGGATGGTTCGATACAAATATTTTTGAAGATTGGTTTAATAACATAGTATTGCCATATTTTCGATATTTGCCACCGGGTCCTAAAGTTCTTATTGGAGATAATTTGGCAAGCCACATTTCGGCCAATGTTATTTCGAAATGTACGGAGAATGGCATTCGTTTTGTGTTTTTGCCTCCTAACAGTACGCACCTTACGCAGCCATTAGATGTTAGCGATTTTCGTCCAATTAAGATCGCTTGGGAAAAGATACTTCAAGAATGGAAAAAACATAATAAAGGAACTGTAAGTAAAGAAGTATTCCCACGCTTATTAACACAGGCGTTAAATAGACTTTCATAGAGTATGGAAAAAATATTCAATCAGGTTTTGAAGCGACCGGTCTATTACCACTGAATAGAAATAAAATTTTATGCAAGCTACCAAAAACAGACAAGCAAGAACAAGATGCAATTGTCGATTCACCAAAAGAAGTGTTTGAAAAATCTAGGTTTGGAGCACCAACCTCTGTTGGTAGGAAGAAAAAATTGTTTGTTGATGCAGGTAAAAGCATTTCACAGGAAGACAAGGTTATCATCTTCTTCCGAAAGTGACGTGGATGAAGAAGATTTAACCGTCGATAGCGACAAAGATCTGGACCCAGAACCGTTTTCAGACACAGACACCAATAAAATTGATGATAACATGTCACATATGCAAGATTCTTCTGCCTCGACAGATTTTAAGCAAGGTGATTTCATTCACGTTGACATGAAAACTGAAGCTGGTACCAATAAGCAATATGTGGCAAAAATAATAAATTGCGAAAAATAGTAATTTATGCAACAAGTGCATAAAGTGGTACTTTTTTTCACGAATTGAAAAAGCAGGCGAGTGCGGCAATTCCATGAGTGAAAAAAAGACACTTTATGCACATGTTGCATACATTATTTTTTCTACAGCTCTATACAAAAAAATAAAATTCGAATAAAAATTTGAGATATTTTAATTAAGCTCCTTCGCTAAATTACAATTATACGTATTCCAAGTTTCATGGAAGTCCATCCTCGATGCCCAGCCAAGATTCATTGTGTTAGTTATACGTATTCCAAGTTTCACGAAAGTCCATCCTCGATGCCCAGCCAAGATTCATTGTGTTAGCTTATGGGAAGCGTGAAATAAAGTTAACGTTATGGCACTTTTTTTAACGCTTTTTTACTTTTTCCCACTCTAACCATAAACAACCACTTTAAGCGCTGCAAACCGATGGAATAAAAGGTACTTTAATATTTTATATATGCTCATTCTTAAGATTAAGCGATAAAATACCTAATGCATATGTTTTCCCCCGGCAGAAGACATAGGACTTGTCGAGCAAAAAGAAATTAAGCAAAAGCTTTTAGAATATGAAACATTACGACGAGGGTAGCTACAATTTAAAAATATGTGATCTTAATTATTAATTTGATTGTAAACTGTCAAACGAATTTGCTTTTATTTATTTTTTTGTAGTCTCGACTATACCAAAGAAGGTTTATTTTGGGTTATTTTGTAGAATATTGTTTTTTATTTTTATAATAAATATGTGATGACAATGAAGCAATTTTTGGGAAAAATGTTTTTTTGTGTGTAAAATAATGAAGAAATATAGAAAAAATAATTTGTTTTATGTTGGACTTACAAAATCAGTTATTGCGATTTTCATGTCGCCCCAATTGCGTTCCTACTAGCTACTACAATGTAAAATAAATGCAAATTTCAAGTCGCCCCAACATGGGGTGACTTGAAAAAAGACCTTCCATATTTTTTCCTAGGGAGTGGAGAGCGGTACAACTTTTTTAAGCGTTGTGTCCAATAGCCACCACCTCAAAGTAATCTAAAATAATTTTTATTTGAATTAGAACGGTAAATAAACGGCGGTTGGGTATGGAATATTCCAAAAAAGGTATGTGTACTTTTGAACTGTTTTCGTTTATATTTCTTAAGTAAGGTGTTTTTGTTCCTATTTTTCAAACAGGTATATTTTGTAAGTATTATAATCTAATAGTTTAAATTTGGATTTTTAAGATTTTGCTAGTAGGTTGCATTTTTAAGCCCCCCCCCCCCCCAAAGTGTGCCTTGGTGCGGCCCTGGGAAAGCCAAAGTACAAACATCTAGGACAAAGTCTGTACAAACTGAAGACAATGTAATTAATACTTTAGCATATTTGCAAGCATATCCTCATACATCCGACATTTGGAATCTGAACTTGGTATCAGCAAATCAACTATCCACAGGATATTAAAAAATCATAAGTATCACTCCTTTGAGATACATTTGGTGCAAGGTCTGAATCCTCAAGATTGTGATCTACGATGTACATTTATTGCAGATATGCATGTATGGTTAGACGATGAGTTATCTTTTTTGGATAAAATTCTGTGGTGCGACGAATCGAGATTTCATAATAACGGAATCGTCAATCGACATAATTGCCATTACTGGTCTCCAGAAAATCCAAAATGGGTGATGGAAACCCGATTTCAGAGAATTTGGGCGGTAAACGTTTGGTGTGGCCTATTCAATGGGCGTTTGATTGGCCCGTACTTTTATGATGGTATACTAACGGGAGAGAGATACCTAAATTTTTTACTTTCAGACCTACTTGAAGACATTCCATTGAATGAAAGAAATAGAATGTGGTGGCAGCAAGATGGTGCACCTACACAATATGATCGTAGAGTGAGAAATTATCTGGACATGATATTTCCAGAACGCTGGATTGGACGAAACGGCACTATTTACTGGCCTCCAAGATCGCCAGACCTGACACCGTTAGATTTATTCCTTAGGGGATACTTCAAAGGTATCGTTTATGCAACTCTACAGATTTAGACGATTTTAAAAGAAAAATACGCGATGCTTGTAGAACTGTGACACCGGAAATGATTAGGGCGGCATGTAGCCGAAATCTATTATCAAGATTTGAGAAATGCATTTGCGAAGGTGGTCATTAATTTGCACATCTCCTTTAAGATTTCAAGTTTTTTTGTGACAGTTAATTTGAATTATTATTAAAAATTATAATATTAGTTTGTCTTAATCATTACGTACGAATGTAAGATTGCCGAAAATTACAGGGGATTCAATTCTGAATTTTTTAACTTACAATCCTTTAAGTACCTGTAACTCTTGAATTAATAACTTTAGACCCCAAGTGTGCTAGTTAGTTGGAATTGCTTTATCGGGAGGAACACAGAAAGGCACAAATATACAGGTTGTTCCGTTAATAATTTTGAATGCGACGTCACGTGACCAAAAACAAATACCCCATTGGGTAACACAATAACAAAAAAAGATGCAACATTCGCTCTAATTCACACCCCCAAAATTATAATTATCTACTGCCCAATTCTGATATATTACTTGTCTTAATCGTCGTATATGAAATATTCGGAAAAGAAAAATTTGAGTTTTGCTGACTATCGGATGGAAATAATAGAGAAACTTTTATCGCCACAAGATCAACAGAATTTCCAAGCCTGACAATAACCATACTTTGGTCAGAATTGAAGAGAAGGGTGAACGAGGACGGACATTACGCAAAAGTTGTAGATGTTGCTCCAGGAATAAAAAAGAACGATAACTCTGTATCATTGTCTTATGTGTCCCGGAAAACCAGGACTTTGTGTTGAAACGTGTTTCGTTAATTTTGATCAATTGTAAAAAAATGTTTTTATTAATAAGAATACTCGTAGTCTAATTTTCATTTGTATATACAAATAAATATTTTAAAACCAAATACATTTTATTTCTTTTCGCTGCGACACACATTTGTATGTATGTATGTTTATTCTTAATCAAAAAATGTACAATCAAAAAAAATACAGGTTATAAAGAGACAAAAAGAACGAATGATAAGAATATTATACTCAATAAGTGAGTGAACACTTGTTTCGAGTGGAAATATTAGAATATTAAAATTTATATTAAAAAATCAAATACATAGCACATTAGCAATTAAAAAAGAAAAAATAACTAATATCTAACATCTTACATGTAACCTCTAACTTTTGACATTTTACAATATATATTTACGAGAGAAAAGAATTTAGGTTTATTTGTTGAGTTTGTCTATACTACATTCATATTTCTATACAAATATGTACCTTATGTCTGGATTTCTCCAAAATATACAATTTTAATTTATTTTTTAATGAATCTTCGCTATTTAATACTTTTAATGATTCCGGTAACGTGTTGTATAATTTTGGAGCCAGGTAAGTATAAGATTGTTGGGTGATTGTTTTTGTCATATGGGGTACAGGTTGGTGTGTTTTCTGGCGGGTATCATAGGAATGTATAGTTGTTGGGAATGAATCCTTTGTCTTGCGAAATTCAGTAATTGTATAATAATAGAACAATTGCCTTATATCCATCACTTTTGCGTCTATATACAGCTGATCAGATGAATATTGGTATGGTTGATTCAGAATCACCTTTAAAAAACGTTTCTGTGTTATCTCCAATAAGTGTATGTGGGTTTTTGATGCAGCTTCCCATCCCACTAATCCGAAGCGAAGATGACTTTGGACGAGAGCATAGTATAAAAGTTTTAAGGAATGCGCAGGAAGTAGTTTTTTTAAATACATTATTTTAAAAATATCACTTGTAACTTTTTTATAGTTAACTTTATATGTTCATCCCACCTAAGATGTGAGTCGATTGTAACACCTAAATATTTAACGTTATTCACAGCTTGATGCGGTAATTACTATCATCTGCATTGATAGTTATATGGTTTAAAGTGGGTAGGCCAGATTTATTGCAGCTAAATGGGATATAATTTCTTTTATCTAAATTTATTGTGAGTAGTTTATGAGACAGCCATGTTTTAATATGTTTAAAATCATTTTCTGCTTTTTCCTTAAGCTCATCCCAGGCGTTAGCGGTATAAAAAATAGCTGTATCATCAGCGAAACCAATAGCGTGACCTGCGCTGCCTAAAGAGAAAATACCATTCAGATAAATGTTAAATAAAAGTGGTCCTAGGACTGTGCCTTGCGGTACCCCAAACTGAACTTTCCTGGACTCGCTATAGACCTCATCTATCTTAACGCTTTGTTAACTGTCAAGTAGATACTCTTTAAATAATTTCAAGCTATTACCCCTAATACCTATGTCCTCTAGTGAGTTAGTGAGTTGAGGAGGGAGTCGTGGTGGACGGTATCGAAAGCCTTGGACAGATCTATGAAAATACATAAGCAAGCTTTGTTTTCATTAAAAGAGTTGGTAATTTTTGATGTTACAGCTAAAATCGCATCTTCAGTTGACGTTCCTTCTCTAAACCCAAACTGCTGTTTAGAAAGTATTTGATATTTATCTAGGTACGAAATTATTCGTTTTTTGAGAGCATTTTCAAATATTTTTGAGATATGAGGTAATGAAGTAATTGGACGGTAATTTGTAATCGTACTTTTGTTACCTTTTTTATACACTGGGATTATTACTGATTTTTTAAAAGTTGAGGGCCATGCGCCCTGTTGGAAGCACTCATTAATTAAAAATTTTAATGGTTCAACTATGTATTCCGCGACTGATTTGATTGTTTCCGCTCTAATATTATCTGCTCCAACTGCTTTTTTACTTTTTAAATCATGGTTAATAGTGAGTAACTCATTGGAATCAAGCGGTGTTATAACAAACGAATTACAGATGCTTTTCCTAGTTGGTACGTAATTTATATCTTTATTTATATTATTAGCTAAAGTTGTGCCTATTGTGGCAAATATTTTATTAAATTCATTAGCGATACTTTTTTATCTGTAATTAATTGGTCGCTATCATTGTAAACAGAATTGATAGTGTGTTTTGTTTTTTTCTTTTTACTTATATTATTAACTATGTCCCACAATTTGTTTGGATTATTATGGTTTTTATTGAGCTCCGTGGTGTAATAGTCGTATTTTCTTTTTGCTATCAAAGAATTAAGTTGCAGTATCTACATTAGTTGTACTATAAATTGAATCCCACGTTGTATTCTTTAGGACATTGTTTAATTTATTTATGTTAATACTTTCAGCATAATGTTTTTTATTTATACATGATGAGTTCTTTGAGTTTAGCATTACTTACAAGATAGTAGTTGCATGGTCAGTTATATTCGTCTGAATTACTATAGGCACAATTTGATCTATAATATTTTGTTTTCATTTTATGAATATATGATCCAGACAGGATTTTTCTCGTGTGGCAATATTAATTGTAGAGCTATATCCGAACTCATTAAGGGTATTATTATATTCAGTTGAAATACTATTGCTTTCTAATATATTTATGTTTAAATCCCCAACGAAAAGGTACATATCTTCATCATTATCAACACATGCTTCAAAATAATTTTGCAAACATGTTACAAATGCGGCCACGTTTGTATCGGGTGACCTGTATGCTGCAGATATAACTACGATATTACTTTTATTAAGTTGGATTTTAACCTGTAGAACGTTAATATTTGGGTAGGTCCCTATTATTTTATAAGTATAGTTATAATTACTCTTAATGTACGTAACAACACCATCATTTTGGTTGTATTTACTTTCATTATAAATGATATCATAACCTTTAATATGGTGTAGACTTGTATCCAATATATTCCATGTTTCAGTGAATACAATGCAGTCTATATCAGAATTTAATGTTGTGAGGAAAATTTTGAATTCATTTAGATTTTTGTTGATACTGCGAATATTATTAAGTACTATTTTAAAATTTGAATTCAATTGGTTAATGGACAAAACCTCTGTACACTGTTCAATAGTTTCTAATTTATATGTCTCTATATTCGGTACTTCGAAATTTCGTATATATTGTAATTAAACCAGAATTATAGTTAAAGACAATCACGAACTCAGACAAGGAAATTTAACTACATATATTAATATATAGATAAAATTTGCAATTAAAAAGCAGCAAGACGTGATAATAAAGAATAAAATTTAAAGTTAATTAATAAAACTAATATTTATTATAAAGATCTAGGTAGTATAGTTCCTTTCCATTATTTAGTATGTGATGCTGAGCGAGTTTTCGGCTTCTTAGTGTCAGCGTTAACTATCAGTGATAGTTGTGGATTTACCTCACTTGTTTTTTGGTCTTCAGACAAATTAGGAGTATTGGGTGGGCTGATGGTTTCTGTTCTTGATATTTTTGTCAATTCCTCAAGAGTGTGAGATTTGTTATCGAAAACCAGTTTATTATTTTTAATAAAACATTTAGAGTATTCCTCTGTTTTACGAAAATGTATGAGGTACGACTTCAAACTTTTGTAAGTGTGCCATCAGTTCTTAGCGTAAGTACCTCTTTCGCTGAACTGATGACATACATGCGAGCCAATAAAAAATTTACGACTGTATAACTGAAATAATTACTGCTGAATGCTCTAAATTTTTTTTCAAGTACTAATTTCATCGATAAATTAGGTTCAGGCCACAGCGTAACTCTTAATTCTACCATCCACATTGAACTTGTTAACATCACTCATTTTGAAACAATTATTTTTTCTTGAAACTTTATCGGCGCCGATGTTAGTTAAATCGGGTTTAGTTCGCAATGGCATGATAGTGATCTAACCACCGTCATCCCACGATTTTTGGCAATTTCAAATTTTTTGAATTTCTCTTTATGAAGGGAATACCAAGTATACAGTTTTCTTCTCACAGAAACGGGATGAGACTTAATATTCTTTGAATTTAGCCAATTCTGTAAATATTTTTTTAACCACTTGGTTGTGGGCAATTTTTCTATAAGTCTCGAGTGATAACTTGCATTATCCATTACTATTATACATTTCTGAGGAAGAAGAGTTATCATTTGTTCGTACCATTCTTTAAAGACATCAGCATTCATGTCCTCATGGTAGTCACTGGTTCGAGTCAATAAACCACCTTTAACAAAACCGTTTGAACTGCCGATGTGTACTATTATCAGTCTACGCCCTTTTCCTGATGGTGGATTTAAACCAGTGGATAAATTATTGTAATGTTTTTCTTATTTATTTAAAACAGTTTATCCTAACGGATGGGATAAATTCATACACACGGTAGTTTCACTTACTTAATTTATTTATTCACTACACTATTCACTAATTTATATTATATACTCAGTATATTCACTTACATTAATTTATATAAACACTTCACTACTTAGACTATTTACTTGAAGGAGTCGCTGGTACCATCAAGGGAGTGCCTAAATTTGTGGACTTACACGTTTATCGAATTGATCCGGACACCAATGTCACTGCATTGGAAGATTTATTGAAACCACATTTTCCTGAAGTAATCTGTGAAAGCATGTCATCACGTTATCCAAATCCGTATTCTTCATTTAAAGTAAGAATTTATCAAGAAAACTTCAGGAAGGCTATGGAACCAAATATCTGGCCAAAAAATGCCTGTGTCAATAATTTTTTATACCTTCGGAAGCCAGTACAGCCTCCAAAATAGATTTTAACCCGAGGTTAATGCTGCTAAATATGCAAAGTCTGAACGAAAACAAAATATGTGACTTAATATTAGACATTAATAAATACAAGAGCATCGACGTAGTTTGTTTGACGGAGTTGTGGGAAACTAGTGACTGTGGAGCAAATTCATGTTGATGGTTTTAATTTAGCTAGTAGTTATTGTCGTGATGACACTCTTAAGGGTGGTGGTGTTGGAATTTGGGTAAGAAAGGATATAAATTTCAAAAATAATTTTAATTTAAATGAGTTTTGTACCGCTAAAGATGCTGAGTTTTGTTGCTTTCCTTTTAAGGACAAAAATAAAACTGAATTTTTTGTGATAAATTGTTACCGATCACCATCAGGTAATGTTGACATTTTTTTGGAAAATCTGGAGAATATTTTAAATCATTATTTTAAACCTAATGTTTCTTTTATTATTTGCGGTGACTTTCATATTGATACTAGAACAAAAAATAGTAATCACAGTAAACTTTTAAATCTGTTATCACCTTTTAATATACACAATAATATTGTCAAGTGGCCGACTAGGGTGTCGGATACCAGTAGTACAACTATTGATAATGTATTTGTCAACTTTCTGAATATTCCCTTGGCCTGTGTCTTTGACAACACTGTATCGGATCACCGTACAGTATTTGTGGAACTCGTTTATGAATCGGTTGCCTTACCAAGTTTTTGCTATAGGAGAGTTTTTACTGAGAGTGCGACGAGTCATTTTGTTGATAGTCTTATTCTTGAGAACTGGAATACTGTATATGGAATTTTTGATACCAATCTAGCCTTTGATAATTTTATGACTATTTTTATGCATTATCTTAATATTAATTTTCCACTGTTGAATAGGAAACTAATCAAGAATAATAAAAGGTGGATAGACAAAGATGTACAATGTTCTAGCAATAATTTAAAAAATCTGCATGCATTGTCTAGACAATTTCCGCAACTACGGCCATACTATAATTTACAAAAAAAAGAACATGTAAAACGTTTACAAACAACTAGGAAAATACATTATCAAACCATAATTTCAAGTTCGGATAATCCAACAAAAAATGCATGGAAACTAATAAATGATTTTACTGCAAATAATGAGCGTAAAAAAGTTATTTCATTGTATAATAACGATAATGTAATAATAGATAATCCTACTCACGTAGCTAATATGTTTAACACATTTTTTAACAATGCGCCACAGAAAATGGGGTCGAAAATTTCAAGTACCGGAGCGATTGGAGAACAAGTCAATTTTAATTTTAATGAATCAAAAATACCCAATTATACCCTTCGTTTGTGTCCTTTTAATCAGGAAGAATTATATGGACTCTTACATGCCAAACTTAAAAATAAAACATCTTGTGGTTTCGATGAAGTACCAGCATTCTTAATTAAAAAAATATTGCCATTTATAATATCCCCACTGACATATCTTGTCAATCTTTCCTTTTCGAATGTAACTTTTCCGGATTTGATCAAAACTGGAAAAATAATTCCAATATTTAAGGAAGGTGATTCTAAACAGGTTATAAATTACCGTCCTATAACTATTCCTTCTATATTTTCAAAAATTTTTGAGTATAGCTATCTGAAAAGGCTTAATGTATACATACAGCTCAATAATACGATTGTGCAAAACCAACACGGTTTTCAAACTGCAAAATCAATTAACACCGCAATACATTCTTTTTATCAAGAACTTACAAATATGATGGAGTCGGGTGAGTGTCCTGTTGGGATCTTTTGTGATCTCAGCAGGGCATTTGACTGTGTCGATCATAACATCTTAACTAAGAAATTATATAATATAGGAATCCAAAATCACTCACTAAATTGGATCACATCTTACTTAAATGCACGTCAACAATACGTGAGCTTACCAAAAATAGCAAAAAACAGTATCGAAACCTGTACATCACATTATCTATCATCAACAGAAGATTTGTTCGAAGTAATTCATGAATATCGTCTAGCCTTCTTCTCAATTGGATCACGTGATCTTCTCCTGCTAGATCTTCCCCAGACCGACAGCCAAACTCCAGGTCACAAGGAAGCCTCATTTCACGTCCAAACAGTATAATGGTTCTAGTTGCTCCAGTGATCAGCAGAGTATATCTCTTGCCATTCACTTCGCAATCTACATATACACTATCGTTGCGACATTTGAGCGAAGCTATCAGTATGAAAGCCATCAATAAAGGCCTGGATGCCCCGACATTCCATCATGTTCTCTGGTGCTGATGGATAACGAGTCGGGCAATATCCACTTAATACTCTTGAAGGGCTTCGTCACGTTTCTGCCTTCGGTTCTTCAGCGGGGACTGGTACAAATGTTCTAGATGTTCGTGACCGTATAGCATGTCCAACCTCTTCTTCAGCTGCTCGAAGTCATCCGTTTCTTCCAGAGGTATCGTTTGGAGTACATCTCAGGCATCTCCCCTAAGTGCGATAGTTCAGTTTATTGCCTTCTCCCTGTCGGACCAATTATTCACTCTAGCAGCTGCTTCAAACTGTTTCACATAATTGGTCCACGATGTCTTTCCATCGAACTTAGGGCATTGACTCGTGAAAAACTGACAATGTCTTCTATTCTGGAGTTTATTTCTGGCTTGCAGGGTTTTATATATTAAATCTCCTTTTCTTCTGCTGACGTGTCTTCTGTTTTTAAATCTCCCATACTTCTCTCCAATTCTTTGATTTTTTTTCTATCGTTATTATCTTATTTCCAATGTCTGATTTTATTTTCTCGTTCATAGTTGTCATATTATTCTCGATTTCCTTGTCCATCGTTGTCATCTTATCCTCAATATCCGATTTTAGAGACGAAAAACTTCGTTCAAAAATGAGTAAAAGAGGTAAACTAATATTAAAAAATGCTCGTTGAGGAAAATCAAGGTTAGTTTTACGATTAACATAAAGTTAAGGCAAATTTAGTTTATGAGTATTTTATTTTAGAATATCACTCCATGTCCCAGATTCACCAGGAACCTATGCAGTGTTATGTAATGAGGTTCATCCAGCTGAAAAACAGGTTATCAAACCAAAAAGTGTGTCTACATTGGATCCAACTATAAAAAAGCCCTCTAGTTAATGATAAAGATGAAAATAAAACGGATAATTCGAACTCTAATCCAATAAAAGGTAAGTTTTACGATTAACATAAAGTTAAGACAAGTTCAGTTTATGAGTATTTTATTTTAGAATCTTGCTTTATGTCCCCGGTTCACCAGGAACCTAATGCAGTGTTATGTAATGGGGTTCATTTGGCTGAAAAACAGGTTTTTAAACCAAAAAGTGTGTCTACATTGGACCCAATTATAAAAAGCTATCTGGTTAATGATAAAGATGAAAATGAATTGGAGTGTGATTCGAATTCTAATCCGATAGCTACTGAACCTGATCCCCAAATTCCATTATGTACCGCTTCAACTTCATCTGCAAATCATTCAGTTAATAATTATTCCTCTGAGGAAAGCGATGAAGATCCATTTAAAGACAACTCTGATACTGACCCAAATTATGAGCCTACTGAGGATGAAGAAGAGTCAGATAATGCCAATTCTGAATACGAAGCTCCTGCTCCAACGGAACCGTTGGGTGAACTTAATGAGAGAAACAAAGAGAACAAAAATATTAAAAGGAAAAGAAAGAGTGCTGCCAGAAGCAATGTTAGAAAAAGGTCTAGAAATGTTTTAGATTGGATTGATACGAAAGAAAAAAGATTATTAAAACAAGGTGTTGAGCATAAGAATAGAAAAGGAAAAATTATCAAAGAAAGAAAAATGGGTACAGCATGCAAAGATAAGTGTAGGATGAAGTGTCAAACGAAAATTAATGAAGAAAAAAGAAAATCGATTTTTAAAGAATTCTGGTCTATGACGGATCATACAAGACAATGGGATTTTATAGCCAAGTATGTGAGAGAAATTAAAAAGAAGCATGTTACGATTGGTGCAGGGTCAATATCCAGAAGGATGAATTCCAGAAATTACTCGTTTAAAATTAATGGAGAAGAGATAAAAGTATATAAATCCATGTTTTTGAATACTCTTGGCATCTCAGAAACATGGGTGACAACCGCCCTTTCAAAAATGAAAGGCTCATCTACAATAACTGCTGACCAACGAGGAAAGCACGATAATAGACTATAAAGAATCAAAGAAGCCATTAAAGTGTACGAAATCATATTAAAATGTTTCCCATGGTTCCTTCACATTATGTGCGCAAGGATTCAAAAAAAATGTATTTGGAACAAGGTCTGAACATACAAAAAATGTACAGGCTCTACACTGAGTACTGCATAGATGCTCAGATCATCAAAAAGGCAACAATCAGACACTATCGCGATATATTTAACCAGGGGTTCAATATAAGTTTCTTTAAACCAAAGAAAGAACAGTGCGACATTTGTTCGGTTTATAGCCTATTGGATGATAAGAAGAAATTAGAAATAAAAACTGAATACGATACTCATATAAAAAACAAAACACTGGCTAGAAAGTTAAAAGATGTTGACAAAATTATTGCTACAGATGACAAAACAGTATGTGTGGCATGTTTTGACTTACAAAAAGTATTAGCTACTCCCCAGTCCAACGTCAGTGACTTCTACTACAAATGTAAATATTCAACTTACAATTTTACGGTTTTTGATGTAGGAAATAATCAAGGATTTTGTTATGTCTGGCACCAAAAGATATGAAAAAGAGCTCCATGTGAGATTGCAAGATGTTTATTAAAGTTCATTCAAACACAAAAGGAAAAAGGTGTAAAATCTATAATTTTTTATTCAGATAATTGTGGAGGCCAGAACCGAAATAAGTTTCTGTTTTCTATGTTTTCATTGGCATCTACTACTTATCAGATTGACATTACTCATAGGTTCCTTGAAAAAGGACAGACCCAAAATGAGGGCGATAGTGTGCATGCTGTTATATAAAATGTCAAGAAGCGCCAGTCAGTTCTCTATGTACCTGAGCAATGGGTGACATTAATCAGAATGGCAAAAGAAACAGGACAAATTTATATTGTAACCGAAATGTCTGAAAACGATCTTTTCAATTTCAAGGACATCACAGATAGTCAAAGCTGGAAAATCGACGAAAAGAAAAAGGCCTTCAAAATAAGCAAGATAAGAGAAGTTTCTGTCAAAGGTTCTGCGCCGGCGACCATATTTTTTAAATATAAATACGATTCAGCTGATAGCGAAATTTTAAAGATACGTTTTTTGGAATCAGAGAAAAAAAAGGGAAGACCACCAAAGGCTGATAATATCAACATTTTACCAAAAAATTTAAAGAGACTTTACAACGCTGAACTTCCTGTGAAAGAAAAAAAGTTAAAGGGGCTATTGTGGCTCTGTGATAAAAACAAAACTCCAACAATGTATCACCAATTTTATAGAAGCCTGAAATGCAAAAAAGCCAGTGAAGGTGGAGAATCAGAAGATGAAGAGTTCAACGATAATTAAATAGGTTTAAAAATGTACCTAAATGCGTTTTTTATTCTCTTAGCCTTAGAAAATAGTTTAAAACTTGTGGATTAATTAGTGTGTATGATTTACAATGTACACTGATGTAATACTTAAAATATACCAACAATTCTTAAGTACTTATGTCATTTAATTTTTCCTATTTTCCAAAGTAAACTGTAGTAACTCACTCAAAATACTATTTGGCTATTTTACCTCAAAAACTTTTTTGGCAGTTGATTCTTCCTCTAATTAACATATTTTTAATAAATAAATGACATACGTTGCTTTAAAATTGAAATTTTGTCATTCATTTAAACTGCTCTCACTCAAAAGTATGAATAATGAGTTACTACAGTTTTCGTTGCACCCGTCGAAATATTTTCCTGATAGTGTTACTCATTTGATATGCTATAGTGATCAATGTGGTGAACAAAACAAAAATGTTGTAAAATTGTTTATCTACTAACCTGGATAAAATATACCCCACTATTACTTTTAAGAATTAAATAAATCTTGATTAGAAGATCTTTATACACGTTTACATTTTTTTTCACGAAATACTTGAAATTTTTTTAATACACATTTGTTGAATCGGATTCATTTACACTTACCATGAAATTTGTTAACGTATCAGGCGCTCTTGTATATCTTTGAATAGCGTTTATCCTCTGTAATATCGATTCGTTATCAATCTCGATAGGCAATTCAAATGGAGCTAATCCAAATTGATTCATCAAAATAGGCAGGCCATTTTTATTTAAATTTTTCAAATGCTGAACTGCAGCGATGACAGCATTGACTGTAGTAGGCATTTCATTTTTTTTCTATAAAAAATCTAGTCAAATATTTGGTAAAAAAGCGCATATTTTATTACTCTTTAACGTTTAATACGTAAGACTAGCAATTTTTGTACACCACGTTAAAATAATAATTTCAGAAAATTATTCAACACCAGAATTGTGAATAATAAGGTTCTATAATCAAAAAACTTACTTTTCTCAAATGATTGTGTAGAGCAGCTGAAATGGCAGTAAATAAAATTTCGCTAAAGCTGCAGTTTCCAATTTCTCTCTTTAAAGTTTTAATTCCTTCTAGCAGTTCATCATCTCCCACATTTGTAGCAAAATATTGTTTGCCGGAACCCTTGAACATTTTATTTTTGCCGGACGTTTTTATTTCGTTACAAACATCGCAAACAGAAAAACCAGGGAATAGCAAGAACATATAAATATTTAGAAAAAAGCTCATCCATGATTTAGATTTATTTTGTCTATTGAATCTGTTAACAACTTCATCTATGGCTAGTTTATCGTCACCAAAAAGTTGTACTAATAAATTCATTGTGGATAAACCGTCGCCCAAAAGGTGGTGCATTCTGATAAAAAAATGCATTTGTTCCTCTTTCAAATTATTTCTTATTCTCCATTCTTTACTAGATTTTACGATAATCATTTCGTAAAGTAATTTATCCTGTCTAGGTAGTGGCTTGATACTATATTCATACAACAAGTGGTTAATAGATTCATAACCATCTTTTTCCACGTCTACCATAGTTACAAAATCGTCTGCTTCGATTTCTTCCTTTAATAAGAATTGATAGCCCATGAAACTGTGCAATGAGCTATGCATTTTTTTAAAGTGTTCAACATTTTTTATAACTTTTTCATTGAGTACTTCCACAAATTGTATTTTTAGATCTTCTTCGCTTACGTTGGAATTAATGGTAAATAGAATATATGAGAAATTATCTTGAAACTTGCCTAACGTGAAAAAAGAATCAATGCTTGCTATAGTAGTTAAGTCGTTACCATGTTCAAATTTTAATATAGCGAACACAATTCCCTTATAAACCGCCAGACATATCAAGAAAATTATACAAACTGGTAGAAGAGGTAACGATATTACCAAGTAACATAAAGCCATCTTCTCCTTCGAATATTTAAACTTAAAAAACCTGAAAAAAAAATTGAATATCATTAAGAATCCAAAGATCAGTGTACTGGGTGGATCTCTATTTTAATAAACATAACTCTATAAGCTTTAATAATTTGTTTATGTTTTAGGCATCCCTGACTTTGTTTAAAGTAACCGATATATAAAGAATGAGGTAGGTATCCTTATCGGAAACGTCGTTTAATCTACGGTAATCCCCACAAAATCGGTAGCTATTATCTTTTTTCTTCACCAAAATAATAGGAGACGACCAAGGACTTATTGATGGCTGTATTATACCCTCGGCCAGTAATTAATCCACTTCTTTATTTATGTGACCCTGCATTATACGCGAAACAGGATGGAGACAACGATGTTTTTATCTCGTGTAGATGATACTAGTGCAACTCGAACGATTGTCCATTTCTGCAAAAGCTTTTTGCACCAACCCTTCAATGACTTGTTGATGGTTAGGGGATAAATCCGTTCCAGGCTGTAACACTACAGAAGACACATTAACGTCAGTTTCGCCAGCAAAAACACAAAAAAAAAGTTAAAAACTCATTCATTCACTTCGACGTAAATCAGGCACAATCTCCATGAACCCCCAGAAATCGACTCCTAAAATCATCGATTGGAAAATTGATGGTAAGACTAAGGTATTTATTATCCTTACTCGACCTTCAACCTTAAAAGAAATTTCAGTTGTACCTATACTAGGTTTCTCCATTTGACACAAAACAACAACACATATTATTTGTATTTAACCTTAAACCTAACTTACTAACTAAAAGCCTTCCAGGACCTCCTTAAATAGTCTGCGAAGTTCCAGAATTCAACAACCCTAAATAGAAACATTAAAAAACCGACGGTTATCATTTTGTACATGGGAAAATATATAATCTAAGACAGCCATTTGCTTTGGGGAAGTACATCGATCACTATAGTTTCTTTACGATAAAAAGACGATGACGTTACAAAACAAAATATTGTGATGTTGCCAAGCTGTAGTTTTTTCCTTTACTTTGTAACGGTTCACTGTGACAGCCGGTATACAGAATTTGCTGAAATTGGCAATGTCGTTTATAAACTCAAATTAATTTGCGGCGAATGGTTCCTACGTATAGGCAACCAAAATCACTCCGGAAATTGAATGGTCTTATTCCCGGTGATTCAGTTATAAATAGCAATTTTGGCTACTTGTGAGTTAGGTACAAATGTCGCTGAGTAGCAGTAGACACATGGCATGCTAATTTCTTATTTTTAACAATAAATATCGAAGGTGATAATTTAAATCTTAACGGTCGCGCCGTGCGCATGACTAGATCAGTCCAAAAAGATCAGTCAGTAGAACGAGGAGACTTTGTACTGAACAATAAGAGAGAACGGAAGCCATATTTACTGTTCGGTGTTCTTGTGGATAGTGCAAATCTGGTAAAGACGTTACCACGCACTTTGTAACAAAGTTAGATAGACATTGTGCAAATAAGGCCCAGTTGTATGAAGCATAGTTAACTCAGTGTTCAGGGTTAACCTATGGTCAAAGCTATTTGGCTAACCCATGAGTTAACTATGCAATTTTCTGAACTATCAAAAATGATGGTTTAACTCAAGTTCATGGAGTTAACTTCAAATTCTGACTTGACATACAATTATATTTTACTGTTCTATAACCTATAATTTTAAGTTTTGTTATTTGTAATGGAAAACATGGATTATTTTGATGAGTTAACGGATGATGAGGATTTTTTGGAAATGATAAGAGAAGTTGAAGAAGGTTTATTTACTTATTTCTATATAACTTTTGTACCTTATTGAGATTTTATATTTGGTTTTAGGTTTAAGGAGAAACGCTCGTATATTTCGAGCGAGAATAAATAATTTTGAAAAGTGGACAGAAAATGAATTTTTTGATAGATTTAGGATATCAAAAGACACTGCAAGGGAAGTTTTGAATCAAATCGACATTGTAGCGCCTACCAATAGGTTAGTATTTTGCTAGTAAATAAAATTAATTACCTATAACACATTTTTTTTAAATTTAAGGAGCAAAGCACTTTCCCCAGAGGACATGTTATTAATAACATTAAGATATTTTGCAACTGGTTCCATGCTGATTGTTGTTGGTGATTTTTCTGGTGTACACAAATCAACCGCAAGTAGAGTTGTGTATAGAGTATCACGAGCTATTGCCCAATTAAAAAATATTTATATAAAAATGCCCGAAACAGAGGAGGAAAAATCTGAAGTACGATTGAATTTTTATAAAGTTGCAAAATTTCCTAAGTGTATTGGGGCATTGGATTGTACCCACATCAAAATTCAGTCACCGGGAGGTGATACAGCCGAGACATTTCGTAATCGAAAAGGATATTTCTCCTTTAATGTGCAATGTATTTGCGATTCTTCCCTCACTTTAAGGAGTATTGTATGTCGTTGGCCAGGATCTACTCACGACTCTCCTATTTGGAACAATAGCAGAATTCGAGCCAAATTTGAGAATGGAGAAATGGAAGAGGATGTATTAGTAGGCGATAGTGGGTATTCTATTAAACAATACTTACTAACTCCATTTTTAAATCCACGAACACCAGAAGAGCATCTTTTTAACGAGTCTCAAATTCGAACAAGAAACCCGATTGAAAGATTTTTTGGGATTTGGAAGCGTCGTTTTCCTATTTTGGCTCAAGGCATACGGTTAAAAGTACAACGTGTAGAGGCTGTCGTAGTAGCAACGGCTGTACTTCAAAATATAGCAACCAAAAATGCAGATCCATTACCTCCTCCACTTGATGAAAATCTAGAGAATCTCATCGAGGAAATGAATCGTATTGACACAATACCTGTGCCCGACGTTATTGACCCTGTGAATCTTAATAACCTAACTAGGCAGAGATTTGTTGAATATTTTGGCACATTACGTCGATAAAAAATAATACTTTATTTTCTTATATTATGACCACACAAACTCCTTTTTTAATTTTTGTAATGGAAGAAAGGTTTCATAAATGTAAAAATTACTGTTAAAAAACTAAAATTAAATTAGTTTGAGAAAAGGTGTTATAGACGTTTAAAGTAGCTAAGTGAATTGATTGTAATGCAGCTAACAGCTAAACAATGTTATTATTGATAATATTTAATGATTATGTAATATTTTATAATAAGGATAAATAAATATACACTTTATAAGAAAAAGTTTTATTAATTATTTAACTGTTTTTTTAATATTTCCATTTTTAATTTATGTTCCTCTTCAGCAAATCCCATTTCTGCTGCATGTTTTTCCCTCTGCTGTTGCATATGAAGTTCATGTTTTACCCTCTGTTGTTGCACATCCAGTTCATGCTTTTCACGTATTATTTTTGTTTGCAATGAAGCTGTCTCACTTTTGGCTTCAGCCCAGAGAGTCAAACGATTAGATAATTTATTTCGTTGCCCACCTACTGGAAAAAAATTTGATGCAGTAACTGATTTAATGTATTTTTGAAACTTACAGAATTACACCTACCATTAGTTTTCAAGCATTTTGTCTTAGGGGTTCTGAGAGTTGCTGGAGTATACGACGACCAGTCTGTAGATTTTGATGTCTGAGGCACATCTGATTTAGGTGAATCTAAAATATTGTGAAAAACATACTTTACAAGAACTATTTTAATAGATTATTATTGTTATGTTATATTATTATTATATTGATCACACAAATTAATAAATTGAAATTTTAAACATTTCTACCACTACTACATGTGGTTAGTATTGTAAAAGATTCATCTCTTTTTTACGAACAGTCTACGTAAAATAAAGCATTTTATTATATATCAATGTTGGCTCTTGTGTTGTTAAAGCAAACGAAAAAAACTATTTACAGAATTAACTAAGTATTACTTACTTCTAACTGGGGCTTTTGTGATAACATCAGTTTCATTTATGCGGGACTGTACTCCAACTGAGAAAATAAAACTGTATAATATAAATCGTTATGGTGTACCACAGGTACACATATTTCAATTCTTTTTATTTAGTAATTATTACCTTTGGCATTCAATTTTTTTTCTTTATCATCAGGTGATGGATTATAAGACATCCAGTTTCCATTTTTGGATGTTGATGGAGAGGAAAAATCATCGGGCATTTCTGATTCGGCATAATGAGATGTGTTTTCGCTCTCCTCTTCCTCGACAATTACTGTAACGAAAATAAGAGCTATACTTATATGTAATGTATATTGAAATAAAATATGCGTACATAAAGTTACAGTATTACTTACAAATCATTTCGTCGTCATCAAAGTCGCTTGCCATACCAGTTACCTGTGTCCCAAGAATATCTTTTAATTCGATATCTATATCGTCGATTTTAATTTTCTTATGTGGACCACCGCCAGTTCCTTGAGCATGACATTTTTCGTCTGCAAATTTTTTTTTCACTCTTTTTTTTATATTTCTATATTTATTTATTAAAACGTCCGTTGTTCGTTGTGTACTGGCACTAATCGAATTGAATTCTTGGGTCAACTGCAACCACACATTTTTCTTTTGCCGAGAATTTTGAGAATCGGTTTTTTTGCACTCAATTATAGTTTTATATTTTGAAATTAAAGCTATGAGTGTTGATTCTTCAAACAGACTAAAATTTGGTGTTCGCTTATTTTCTTTATCTGCCATGCTTTCGTATCAAAGAGAATACATAAAATGAAATCCGCAAATTATAAAGTATGCACTGCTTGAAATTTTACTCAAGTTAATACCAATAATATTCATAAATGTTACTAGATAATCGTATTACCAACATACAAATATTAATTTGACTGTGGTTCAGCTGATCACACTCTGAACTACTTCCGTACAACGATTGATTGATTTGACTATGGTCAGCATGTGAACTCAACTGACCAATTGGTTAACTACGTTACATACAACTAGCCCTAAGCCTTATAAAAAAACGAGTCGGCAACTGCTTGTTTTATGGGCTATCACCCTCATAGTTCGAAGTGGTTCGAAGAAAACCAGACCTACCGAGATCCTGCTGTACACCGTTGAATTTTGTGACAACAACGCTACCGATTGCGCAACTTTTGGGATAGGGCGCTTCACCCTATCTCACTAAGGCATAAAACACATTAACACTTACATGGGTGCATTATCTGAGCTGACGTAAGCAACCAGATTGGCGTGCTTTCTGGAATACGAGAGTGTTCGAGTTTAAATAATTTCATCCCCAAGGAGAATCGTGAGAAGACAACAGTTGAATTAAAGATGTTGAAAAGTGTTTCATTCGCTTAATACCTAAATGCTTATTGTTTTTCTATATATAGTAAGTCTAATTGTATTTTTTTATATTATCTTTATTGTGAACAACTTACAGCTGTGGGTTGGGAAATTTCTTTATTATTTCGGCAATCATTTCTATTTAATTACCCTCAGATAGTCTTTATTCTGGGGTGATATTGTGTCTACAATATTTAATGGTGCCATCTATGTAATACAAAAGTTTATCTACAAACTTATTAGTGAGTGATCTAGTCAGATTTAAATTTTAATTCGTAAATGCCGAAAATTATTTATTACGCAATTTATTTATTTCGCAAGTGTTATTAAATTTATACCGTATCCGCATTTGACCTATTTTATTGTCCCATTCCTCTGGCGATTTTTCGTCATGGCGCCCCTAGCTTATTACTGAAATAAATCATCTTTAAATATTCGTTATTTGTTTATTTTTCTTGGAAAATGTAGGACTAGTATTCCGAACTCAATCTCTCCCCTGAGTTAGCATTCTGTAGTTGGACTTACAGAATAGGGTCATAATTTAACGAAAACTAGAAATATCAATCTGATGTTAGATTGACAGTTGTTCTTTTTCATTGTTCCGTGCCTCGTAGGGTGTAAGTCAAAAATTTTTATTTAAAAATAAAAGGCTTGTATGATAGGCTTGACTAATTTAATATAAATATTCATTCATGAAAAACTATGGATAAGATACAAGAAACAGTAACCAATCATTCTATATTCGAATTAACATTTAATTATTTTACATAGAAGAGGGTTAAATGGCGAACTGTAGGTCCTTATACCTTATTCTATGCTCTATAGAACCATCTTCAGGAGCACTGCAAGGGTTTACGCTAAAAGGAATCAATACAATCTGTAATCATCTTCATGCAAATTTAAATATTGTTTCTTTATACAATATCTATTATATTTATTATAATAAAAATAGAATGGAAAAGAAAAATATAGATACACAAAATAAAATTTTGTTACAAGATATAAAAATAAAAAATCTCCCTTTTTATCAGTATTATTTATGTAGAGATACTGTGATCGTTGTTTTAATTTGTGTATTATAAAATAACTGTACCTAATTAATTTATTAATAGTTATTAGTGATTTTGAAAGGGTGGAAATAAAGCAAATTGGATAAAAATATACAAAAAATAAAACAGAAGATTTCCACTACTCCACTACAAAATCATCACAGTCAAAATTATTAATAAGTGGAGGCACATCCTGTCTATCAAATACTACTTCTCTATCCCACCCATCTTGTATAATTTTTTCAGTGTGCTCTACTGTCTTTCACCAAATATCAGGGGTCACTTTTTCTAAAGACTTTTTCCATACACCTATTGCTTTTTCTGTTGAAGAATCATCAGTTCTCACATGATCTCTATAAAAATTTTTAACTATGCCCCAAATATGTCCAATTGGGTTGAACATACAGTGGTAAGGGGGAAGTCGAAGTACTTTGTGACCATATTAATTTTCCGCCCAACCTATCTATATGCCAGAAAAGTATTGGTTTACCCCAAAAAAATTTGGAATTTTGAATTTTTTTTTGAGTTATTTTCACGTTTTCCAACAACACGAAAAAACGGCTTTTAGAAAAAAATAAACGGTTTTAAGGATTAAAACTAACTTTTCCGCATCATTGGTCCTGAACAATATTCTATCATAAAATTGTTACTTGTATACACTTCGGGGGATGTATCGTGCTAACAAACCGAAATTTCTCCAAAAATAACCAAAAATTCAGTATATCTAAATTTATAGGACCCGCTGTATTCGCTCTAGCCAACTTACAATCAATAGGGTACATCTGCGAGACATCTTGAACAATATTCAATCATAAAATTGATCAATCGTATACTCTCTGGAGGCTGTATCGTGCTAACAAACTGAAAATTCTCCAAAAATTACGAAAATTTGGTACTTTAAGTACCATAGCACCCGTTGTACGGGCTTTACTGAATTGAATATCAATAGGGTTCATCTTTGAGACGCTCTGAATAATATCCAATCATAAAATTGGTCATTTGTATATACTCCGGAGGCTGTATCGTGCTAATAAACTGAAACTTCTTCAAAAATGACAAAAATATCGTATTCCTAGTACTATAGCACCTGTTGTATTGGCTTCGGTGAGCTGAAAATCAATAGGGTTCATCGTTGATATGCTTTGAATAATATTCAATCATAAAACTGGTGACGTTTTGAACTCCGGAGGCTGTATCGTGCTAACAAACTGAAATTTCTCAAAAAGTTACAAAATGTCGTACTTCAAGTACCATAGCACCCGTTGTACTGGCTCTGGTGAACTGAAAATCAATAGGGATCATATGTGACATGTCCTTAACAATATTCAATCATGAAATTGCCGACTTATTGCACTCCAGAGGCTGTATCGTACTAACAAGACATGTAAGGAAAAGTGGCCGACGACAACGACGACGACATACACACAGGATTTTTTTTTCTAAAAACCGTTTTTTCGTGTTGTTGTTGATGGAAAACGTGAAAATAACTCAAAATTTTTTTTCAAAATTCCAACTTTTTTTGGGGTAAACCAATACTCTTCTCGCATATAGAAAGGTTGGGCGGAAAACTAAAAATCCTGTGTGTATGTCGTCGTCGTCGGCCAGTTTTGCTTACATGTCTTGTTAGCACGATACAGCCTCTGGAGTCACCAATTTTGTGACTGAATATTGTTAAGGACATGTCACAGATGAACCCTATTGATTTTCAGCTCACCAGAGCCAGTACAACGAGTGCTACAGTACTTTAAGTACGATATTTTTGTCATTTTTGGAGAAGTTTCAGTTTGTTAGCACGATACAGCCTCCGGAGTATATACAAGTGACCAATTTTATGATTGGATATTATTCAGAGCGTCTCAAAGATGAACCCTATTGCTATTCAGCTCACTAAAGCCAGTACAACGGGTGCTATGGTACTTGAAGCACCAAATTCTTGTAATTTTTGGGGAATTTTCAGTTTGTTAGCTCGATACAGCCTCCAGACAGTATACGATTGATCAATTTTATGATTGAATATTATTCAAGGTGCCTCACAAATATACTCTATTGATTTTCAGTTGACTGGAGCGAGTACAGCGGGTCCTATAAATCCAGATAATCTAAATTTTTGGTTATTTATGGAGAAATTTTGGTTTGTTAGCACGATACATCCCCCGAAGTATATACAAATAACAATTTTATGATAGAATATTGTTCAGGGCCACAGATGCGGAAAAGTTAGTTTTAATCTTTAAAACCGTTTATTTTTCAGATAATATGTCAGCTTCATATACTGTTGGTGGTTTATTCCTACAAAAATGAACACATTTAAACAAAATGAGTTAAGTATTACCATAATATACTGAAAAATGTTTATATCAAATTACCGTTGTACTAAATTCAATAATTGGGTTTTGAGGAAAAGTATTTTCAAAAGGAATATCATTTTGTATCAACCAGTTCTGTATATCAGCATTTTTGGTAGCTGTTGTTGGTACTTTATTGATCACTGTACTGTGATAACTTGCGTTATCCATTACAATTGTGGCAGGTTCTTCCAAGTTCACTAAAAACTGGTATTCAAACCAATGCAAAAAATAGTGTGACTATAGTAAATATTTGAAAAAGTCTTAAAATGGCAGGAATGTTAGTACATCATAAATTAATTGCTAAATTTTATTATTCAATTACCTTGGACCACCAATTTTGGTTTTTTTCACGCTTCTATGATTAGAATCTTGCCAAGAACGTTCAACAGTACCGTCTTTAAATATCCAGGGCTCCTCCAAAAACACAAATTGATATAAGCCTTCCCTTTTTATCTTGACATATTCATGTAGAAAATGTACACGTTTTAATGCAATATGTGGTGTTAAGTTCATTTACATTATTGTTTGGGCAGCGCCCACCATGTACCCGCCTATGGCGTATGATGTCAGGTGGCCAGCAGGCCGACCGAATCTTTTTGCAATGTTTTAGTTTTTTTTAGTTGTTACTTAAAACAAAGAATACACCAACCGTATTCTTTGCTTAAAATCACCGCAAACAAAGAACAGTCAGTCATAGCTTGAAAGTGTAAAGGTAGAGACGCAAAATAAACCATTTATTTAGCACTCGTCAGTTATTCATCGACAATCATAATTCATACACATAATATAATCTTTTGATTCACACACATCGAAATATACAGTCCATTTTTCAAAACATTCAACATATTTTGGTCTTCGAGCCATAGTTATCATACCACAGGCACAGGAAAGCAATCATCTCGTTCTCATCCACATCAAGCTACACAAGAGAAAATTGGCTGTCTTACAAGGCTGATTAGAAAGAAATAAACAGGAACAAAATCAGAGGTATTATCATCAATCAACACGTAAGTCTTTTTCCCATTTTCCATTTCCTTTATTTTGTGCAACGTTTATTACAGTGTAGTATTTTGACGCATATTTTCATGTATTTATAAGCGAACAAGTACATATATTTCCAACGATTTCTTTCATAATGACCGAATTAAACAATCTGATAGGTAAACGGGGGCAAATTAAAGGTCAAGTTACTCGATTTGTGACATTTCTTGATGAATTTGATACAACAAAATCAATTGTCGAAGTACAAGTACGATTAAATAAGGTTGAAGCACTCTGGCAACAATTTGACGACATACAGTCAGAGATCGAATTAATAAGTAAAGATACTGGACATGAAGATTATCGTTGCGAATTCGAAAATTCATATTTTAGTTGTGTGTCGCGGGCCACCGAGCTTATATCAACTCAAATTCCCACACAGTCGGGTGCAAGTACGATTATTATACCTTCACAGTCGGCGCCGGTCAGTGGCGTTACAATGCAAAATATAAAATTGCCGGTTATTCCAGTTCCTAATTTTTATGGGGATTATCGGGAATGGCCGGGCTTTGTTGACACGTTTAACGCTCTCGTAGACAAAAATACCGCATTGTCATGTGCACAAAAGTTTTATTATTTAAAGGAAGCATTGCGTGGTGAAGCCAAACAGGTTATAGAATCTCTTGAGGTTTCCGAACAAAATTACAATGTAGCTTTGGATCTGCTTAAATCTCGATTTGATAATAAAAGAGTCATTAAGCGGTCTCATATCGCATCTCTTTTTAATATCACTGCACTTACAAAAGAATCTTATCAATCACTACGAAAATTTTTGGACGAAGTAAATAAACACGTTCGAGCATTGAAAAATCTAGGGGAATCTGTTGATACTTGGGACTCCATTCTTTTATATTTAATTTCGACTAAACTCGATACAACCACGAAACGCGATTGGGAAAAATATTCTACTAAAATAGAAAATGATCCGAAATCATCGCATCTCAAAACTTTTCTGAGTGAACGGTGCAATATATTAGAAACTTTAGACTCGCATAATGTTAGTCGAAATCAAAACAAAATTATATTAGAAAAAGGCGATACTCGATCATTTGCCTCAACAAATTCTCATAACACAGGATGCGCATTTTGCAAGGGTTCGCATTACGTATTTTCCTGTTACAAATTATTAAAACTTTCCATCCCATCTCGTTTAATTGAAATTAAAAAATTGAAACTCTGCACAAATTGTCTACGTTCAGGACATCAAAGTAGTGAATGTAGATCAAGCGGATGCAGAAAATGTAATGGGCGTCATAATTCAATCATTCATATAGATAACGAAAATACCGCCAACAGTGGCGGAGAAATGTCTCAACCAGCAAATGTAAAGGGAAACGAATCTCACACAAGTAATCAGATAGAAACTTCTTCTCTAGCAACAAATAACACAAGTAATAACAATTCACAAGTTCTTTTATCTACCGCATTAGTCAATATTTCGAACAATAAAGGTGAACATATTTCATGCAGAGCGTTATTGGATTCAGGTTCGCAATCTAATTTTATCAGTAGAAGTATGTATACTAAGCTAGGCTTAAACGGGCGTAAAATTGATATACCAGTCACAGGTATAGGTCAAGTCCAGACAAAAATAAACCTAATCACGGATGCAACCATTTCCTCTATGCAAAATAATTATCATAAAGGATTGTCATTTCTAATAATTGAAAAAATTACAGACGAAATGCCAGCCTCAGATTTCGATGTCACAAATTTAAATATTCCTCCTGACATAACACTCGCTGATCCCACTTTCAACTCATCTGGTAGTATAGATATACTTCTTGGAGCGGGAATATTTTGGGATATACTTTTGAACGGCCAAATTAATATCGGAATTCACAAACCGATACTGCAAAATTCCAAGTTGGGTTGGATTGTTGCAGGAGTTATTAACTCGAACAACACCTCACTCATCACAAAAACTCATTGTAATCTTGTTAACGAAGGTGTTCTTCATGACCAAATGGAAAAATTTTGGGCCATAGAGGAATGCCAATTTAAACGACAATTTTCGAAAGAAGAAGCAATGTGTGAACAGCTATTCGTAAACACATCGACGCGTGATCATACAGGGCGATTCATTGTTAATCTTCCACTACGCAAACCAGCCTCACAGTTAGGTGATACCGAAAAAAATGCACTCAAACGGTATTTATCTCTTGAAAATAAATTAAATTGTAACAGTAAGCTTAAAAAAGAATACACCGATTTCATTCATGAATATCGCAATCTAAACCAATGACTAAAGTTAGTAACGAATCATCAAGTGAAACAATTAAATTTTCTTGCCGCACCATTGTGTTTTGAAGGAGTCAAGTACAACCACTAAGTTGAAGGTTGTTTTTGATGCTTCCGCGAAGAGCACGAGTAATGTTTCATTAAACGACATTCTAATGATCGGACCGATCATACAAGAAAACTTATTTTCAATCTTGCTACGTTTCCGGAAATACAATTTCGTAATAATTGCCGACATTGAGAAAATGTATAGACAGATTTTAATAAACGAAAATCAACGCGATTTGCAAAGAATTTTATGGCGTATAACTCGGACAAACCGATAGATCACTATCGTCTTAATACCGTCACGTATGGAACTTCTTCAGCTTCATTCTTAGCAATTCGTAGCTTGCATCAATTAGCTCATGAAAATTCAGAAATATATCCCGAAGCTAGTAAAACTATCGTGTCAGAATTCTACGTCGACGACTTGATAACAGGTGCAAATACTGTTTAAGAAATATTAAAAATCAAACGAGAAATCAGCAAAATTCTCGAAGGGGGCAAATTTATTCTTCGAAAATGGATGTCGAATTGTCGCGAAGAACTAATCGCCTCGGAACAAAATTTTGATAGCACATCTCAGTATATTATTTCAGACGGATCATTTATAAAAACGTTGGGTTTGCTATGGAATGCAAATTCAGATACCATACAAGTAACCACTTTCGCCGAACCGGTATCAGAAAATATCACGAAACATTCGATACTATCTACCATCTCGCAAGTTTTTGACCCACTCGGACTAGTTGGTCCAATAATCATTAAAGCAAAAATAATGCTGCAACAGTTATGGCTCCTAAAAATCGGTTGGGATGACCCAGTTCCAACGGAAACCTTTATCACATGGCAGCAATTTTGTTCTCAAATTCATAAACTGAAAAAACTAAAAATACCGCGTTTAGTCCTCGCACATGACCTTGATACTCAGTACGTTCAGCTTCACGGATTCAGCGATGCTAGTGAAGTTGCGTACGGCGCCTGCGTATACGTCAGATCGTGTAATTCCCAAGGACATATCACAGTCTCACTTATTTGCGCAAAATCCAAGGTAGCACCCGTAAAATCGTTAACGCTACCAAGGTTGGAGCTTTCAGGTGCTCTTTTGCTCGCTGAACTGATGCGAGCGGTAATTGAAGCACTAAAAATGAATATTTCTGATATTTACTACTGGTGTGACTCTACGATCACGTTATCATGGATATCAGCACCTTCCAATAATTGGAAAACATTTGTATGTAACCGAGTTTCAAAAATACAACAATTGACTTCCAAACACCAGTGGCGTTATATCAGGTCAGAGGATAATCCCGCTGATATAATTTCTCGTGGTACTACTCCCGAAAAATTGATTGCCTCGGTATTATGGTGGTCAGGGCCAACATGGCTTAATCAAACCCCCGATTCATGGCCGAACAATATCGTTAAATCAAATGAAGTTATACCTGAAGGTAAAACCATTAATTTACTACAAACATAAATTGTCCATAATGAAATATTCTACAGATATTCTTCATTAATAAAATTACAACGCATAGTAGCTTATTTATTCAGATTTATAAACAATTGTAAAAATAATACAGTCTCTGAAAATCTTTCAGTTGACGAATTAAATCACTCCATGAATGTGTTAGTAAAGGTAGCCAAATCGGAGGTTTTCTTGGAAGAGCTAAATCAACTCAAAAATGGTAAACAAATTTCTAGGAATAGCAAGCTCAGTTCCTTGAACCCATTCATAGATGAAAATGGAGTAATCAGAGTGGGTGGTCGATTATCCAAGGCAAATGTGACCACGGATCAAAAACATCCTGTCATTATTCCAAACAAACATCCCTTAACTCGTCTTATTGTCATTCACGAACATATTAAAAATTTTCACGCAGGTCCTCAATCTACACTTGCCTTCGTCAGACACACATTTTGGCCTCTCAAGGGTAAGAGTGCGGTCAAACATATCCTACACAATTGCGTTAAGTGCTTTAGAGCCAGACCTACAAGCACATTTCCTCAAATGGCAAATTTACCGATAGAGCGTGTTCAAGCGGTTAGACCGTTCTTTAATACTGGAGTAGATTTCGCCGGACTATTCTATATAAAGGACGGAATAACTCGCAATAGAAAGGTCGTGAAATGCTATTTATGTATATTTATTTGCTTGGCAACACGAGCAGTACATCTCGAACTGTGGAAATATGAGCACCGAATGTTTTTTGAATGCATTGAAGCGTTTTATTTCTAGGCGTGGAATTTGCAACACACTTTTATCCGACAACGGTACTAACTTCCACGGAGCCAGTAATGAATTAAAAGAAATTTCAGATTTGTTGACTCGAAGTATCAAAGAAACTAGTGTAGAACATTATTTGACTCAAAACTCTATTAAGTGGAAATTTATTCCTGCAAATTCTCCTCATTTTGGCGGTAGTTGGGAGGCAGCTGTCAAGCTTGCCAAATATCACATGAAAAGAATCGTTGGCAACGCGCACCTTACGTTTGAAGATTTAAATACTATATTTGTACAAATCGAAGCCGTCCTCAATTCCCGACCACTTACTCCCATATCCGACAGCCCAAACGATTTAACCCCACTCACTCCAAGTCATTTCCTAATTGGAGACAGTTTGAAAAATATACCTCAGCAAGACCTGACCCAAATACAGCCAGGAAGACTGTCTCACTATCAACGACTTCAGCAGATCATCCAACATTTTTGGAACCGCTGGAAATCAGAATATCTGTCCATGCTACAAGCCAGGACAAAATGGAAGTTCATCTCACCTGCTAAAACAGAAGTAGGAGCTATGGTAGTGTTGAAAAACGACAATGTTCCACCCCTCAATTGGCACATGGGAAGAATAGTCCAACTGCATCCAAGTGATGATGGAAACATTAGGGTTGTGAGTGTAAAGACTTTGAATGGAATAATTAAACGTTCAGTGACAAAAATTTGCTTACTCCCTATTAGGAACGAAGACATTTGAAATATACAAGTTTTTATATAATTTATTATTAAGTTTGAAAGTCGAGCCTTTCAAGGGGGCCGATATGTTAAGTTCATTTACATTATTGTTTGGGCAGCGCCCGCCATGTACCCGCCTATGGCGTATGATGTCAGGTGGCCGGCTGGCCGACCGAATCTTTTTGCAATGTTTTAGTTGTTACTTAAAATCACCGCAAACAAAGAACAGTCAGTCATAGATTGAAAGTGTAAAGGTAGAGACGCAAAATAAACCATTTATTTAGCACTCGTCAGTTATTCATCGACAATCATAATTCATACACATAATATCTTTTGATTCACACACATCGAAATATACAGTCCATTTTTCAAAACATTCAACATGTGGCAACTCCATTAAACCACGACGAGGATAATCCAATATTTTTCACTATCTTCCAGAGTGATGTTAAACAACCATTAAAGAGTGCACGCTCCTGGAGTTTGTCTCTTAAAGTTTTCAAGGTTATGTGTTCCTCTGAAAAAATATTGTGTTAGTTAATTGTGAATAAAATAAAACAGTAAATTCAATATACTCACTGTTTCCATACATTTCGTATATAACATTTCGGAAAGCATTTTGATCAAAGTTGTTAATTTCTACAGTAGGTTTTATGCGTTGTCTCTTTTTAGGTAGGCTTTTAGGCTGTTCACTTCTATTATGCTTGGCGGCAATACGGTTAACAGTGGTAAGGCTAAGCTGTAAAACTTCTTCAACTCTACAATATAATTACTTCAAATTATGAAAGAATAATATATTATCGAGTTTAATTAACCTAACCTAACATTAAAAACATTTAAAAATGTAACTATAATATTAATAATGATGAATACAAATAGCGAATACTATGACTAACTTCTCTTACAGCAGTAAGCGGGAGAAGCGGGCCCCCATTTCGGCATTCTCGTTCAAAATAGATCAACAAAGATGTTACCATCTCTTGACATTTTCTGTTCAGCTGCTTCGGAATTTTATTAATCACACACTGTAGATTTGCCTAAATAATTAGTTATGAAAATAACTGTTTTTTTAATCTTAAAGAAGCAATGAATTTAAAAGCACCAGAAAAACTTGTAAATATTAAACGATGATCGAATGTCAATAAACGTCAAAATAAACTGGGGAATTTTTACCAGTTGATTTGACAACGTCTTGAAGTTTTGCCAACCCGTTAGCTATAAATTTCCTGGCTGTTGAGGATAAATTGTATTCACGGTTGGTAAATTAATATTTATTCTGATAAGCAGGAAAGTAACTAAAAATTACATCATCGTCTTTTTATCGTAAATAAACTATATTATCCATCTGTATGTACTTGGGAGAACGACGTTCGGTTATCCATCGCATCCGAGATCCATTTCCCGAGAATCTACGTTCCTTACACTTTAGACAAAATCTAACTGTACGATCCGGGTTTCCACATCAGAAAAAATAACTGTTTTTAACTGACAAGGTGCACACTGCTGCGTTGTGCCCGTTACCCTTACATTTCCAACATTTGGATACCTAAAACTTAACAACAACTCTAGAGGTAGACGGAGCTAGGTCTGGTTCCATAAGAGAATTCCTTCTAGTAGGTGGTGGGATGAAGAACTCATAGCCTCCTTTCCCGTCTATAACTGTCGACCTAATTGTCGAAGATGGAAAATAGAAATAACTGTAACGAAATCTAGTTGGCTTTGGTAAAAATGTGAAATATTGCGAAAAAAGACTTTTTAATCGATTCGCCTCATTCACTGGGACTGACAAACGATTTAGTCTAGTCGACAAGTTGAAAATGGTACAAAATAGAGATACTGCTCTTAAAATTATGTGCGATAGCTCATTGGATTCGGAATGACGCCTAGAAAAATGTGCTAAAAGCATGTATTAGCACATAAAAAAGTGCAAAAGTTATATATTTCAACAATACAATATTTCATAAACTATTAATATCTAAGAAATTTCGAAAAATGGTTCTGAAAGAGGAGGAAATTTCCAATAAAAAACTCCTAACTCCCGGAACTCTATCTCCATTATTTATAATTTTAATTTAACGCTGAAAATAGGTCTGCGCGCGACATTTTTAGATTGCGAGCGCGGCGTCAAAAGCGAGTACGGCACATTAATTAATTTATTTAAGGTATTGAATATTTTTTTTTATTTGAAAAAATTATGGTGTGTTCTGAACACTATAAATAATCTATTCACGTTGGAAATTTTACTTAAAGTTAATTTTTCAACAAGTTAAACAATTGTTAACTAACAAAGTTTTCTTGAACTTCAGTCTTAATTGTAAGTGAAAAAAAATGTTTAAATAATAGTTGTAAAAAATTTTCGCTTCGTAGAGCCTTTCTTACCCACATACTTAACAAGATCGTGCCATAAAAGTTAAAAAAATATTTATACTTTGTTTATAATAATTAACAACATTACTTGGATTTTTCAGTTTTTGTTCAAATAAAAAAATTATTATAAACAAAGTATAAATATTTTTTCAACTTTTATGGCACGATCTTGTTAAGTATGTGGATAAGAAAGGCTCTACGAAGCGAAAAATTTTTACAACAATTATTTAAACATTTTTTTTCACTTACAATTAAGACTGAAGTTCAAGAAAATTTTGTTAGTTAACAATTGTTTAACTTGTTGAAAAATTAACTTTAAGTAAAATTTTCGACGGGAATACAGTTCAGAATACACCATAATCTTTTCAAATTAAAAAAAATATTCAATACCTTAAATAAATTAATTAATGTACCGTACTCGCTTTTGACGCCGCGCTCGCAATCTAAAAATGTCGCGCGCAGACCTATTTTCAGCGTTAAATTAGAATTATAAATAATGGAGATAGAGTTCCGGAAGTAGGAGTTTTTTATTGGAAATTTTCTCCTCTTTCAGAATCTTTTTTTGAAATTTCTTATGTATTAATAGTTTATGAAATATTGGCAAAAAACGAAATGCCATTTTTTTCATCTTTAATTGTTTATAACTTTTGCAATTTTTTATGTGCTAATACACGCTTTTAGCACATTTTTCTAGGCGTCATTCCGAATCCAATGAGCTATCACACATAATTTTAAGAGCATTATCTCTATTTTGTACCATTTTCAACTCTCATTAGCTCCCTGGGTTCTATTCTTAATTTCTTGAAACAGCTTGTCATTGTAATTAGGTGGAAGAAACTCTGTTCTGAATTCGCTTACCTGACCTGAATTGAACTTTCGGTGCGTTCCTGGATATTCTCGAAACATGTATTCAATTATTTTTTCATAAGATCACCCGAGAATTTAACAATATTCCATTTAGAAATAGGAATAACTTTAGGCAAACAATAGGAGTATGTGACGTTTGTGGAGCAACAGAATTAGATTTATTCCCTAGATCATCATCAGAAAAATATGTCGAATCCCATGACAGTACAATAGACGAAAGTATAGCACTTACATTAATGGGAACTTCTGAAGCTCCTCTCTTCAATTCACGCGACTTTGATATTAATTCTGACTGTAATTCTAAAAATTTGATTAAATATTTAGATTTAATAATAGCGACTTCATTATATCTTTAATTACTATTCTTTCAGTTTTTTGAAGTGAATGAATTAATTTAGTATTTATCATTAGCAAACTTGAACTGCATTCGATGCCCAAAAAATCCCTTATCATGTCACTAATTTCTTCAATTTTATCATTTATATAAACAGAATCTTCAGCAAAAGTGAAAGTACTTGACGTAAAGTAAACGAAAAACCCTATATAACATAACAATGTGCAATATTTTAACGTACTACCCCTAAGAGTAGTAAAACAAATATTATACGTTGGGCACAATTTTGCTACGTGCTTTATCTTATTGAAGGAAGAGCAGCAGAACCTCAAGCCAGGGAACCTCTGGCTGTTATCTGGTTTATTTTCCTAGCAACCAAACAGAAAAAAAAGAAAAAGAATAAATGAAGCTCAATTGTAACCGCAACCCTTATAATGGTCTAATAATAATTAGTAATGCCTAAATGTCAAATGTCAATATTAGAAACTATAAGTATATTAGAAAAGGTACATATATAAAGTTATTTCCTTGAATTTTACTCAACGTATACACGTCAACGTGTACACGTGGAGTATATATCCACTATACTAATAACCCTTAACTAATACACTATTAAATCGCTTATTTCACCACTAATAACTAGTTTCGAGAACTGTAAGTGTTCAATGTAGGGTCCTTTTAATCGAAATTTACTGTCTCAACCCTTATTTTTTGGAATCTACTCATATTACTGTCTTAAATGAAACTAAGTGTTTCTAGATAATTCCCCAATGTATTAATAAAATGTTAAAAATTCTAAGAAATTTGACAATTGTTTCGATAATAAATATCATCGATTATATTTAGTACCGTCAAACGGGGTTAAGTGAATAAAAAAATGAAGATATTTTGCAATAACTATTATTCCATTGACAGAAAAATTCCGCAAAAATTAATCAAGATTCTTTGGGAAAGGACGAGTTGTCTCCCGTCTTGAGCAGGTAGTTTTTTTATAGGTCGAATTGTCTCCCATCATAGGTCGAGTTGTCTCCCAAGGTAATATACATTAAAAGGTATTAATTTTCACAAAGTACACCGTTGTTGCCAAATCAAAATTTTTATTTTTAAAAGTACGTTGAACTATTGATACCTTTTTCTTTTTGTAAAATGTCTCTCAGGATATGAGAATCATTTAACTACCTTGAAATAGAAAAGTAAGAAAATAATCCTTACATTAAACATTAAAAGAATGTTAAGTTAATCCATCAACATTTTACAAATCCAAAAACAGGTAGGTACCATTAATTTCACATTATCGTTTGAAAGTACTTTCCCTCCTTCGCCTTATAAAGGGTGGTATTAAAAATAGTAAACCATATTTCACATATTCTTCACAAGTTTCAGAGGTTGTAAAGTTTGTTTACGAAGTTGTTGAATAGTTAAAAGTGGTACAGTGAAACTATACGTATAATGGAGGCTACAATAATTAAAAGTGAAAAAGGCAAAGATTTGTTAGTGATCGATGGGTTTAAATTTTCATTCCACAAGTTATTAGCAAGAGACACTCTAAAAAGATGGCTTTGTGCGTCCAGGAAAACGCAGTGCAAAGCTTTTGTTAAAACAAAATTGGACCGTCCAGAAGTGATCGAATCTTCTTTAAACCACAACCATGAGAAATTATCAGAAGAACTTCTAAATAGGCAGACTCTAAGCAATGCTGTAAAAATTAAAGCAATAGAAGATGTTTCGGCAAAACCAATGGGCCTAATTAGAAAGGAGGTAAGAGAATCCCATTGTGAAACTATTACTACTCATGACGTTGAAAGGATGAGAAAAAATATGTATACTGCTAGGTCCAAAATTGCATCAAAACTTCCAACTAATATAGTTGAATTTCATAGTTTATTAAATTCTGTTACTTTAAAAACTAATAGGGACGAATATTTTATTCTTAAAAATGATGAAATAAATAATATAGTCATGTTTTCATGTAAAACAAATATTATCGCTCTAAAAGAAATAAGTGAATTATATGTTGATGGCACTTTCGATTATTGCCCTAAATTTTTTTTACAATTGTTTACCATTCATGGCTTTAAAAATAATCATTATATTCCTTTGGTTTTCTTTCTTCTAAAAAATAAAAATACAGTATCGTATAAATTAGCTTTACAATATTTAAAAGAAATATATCTATCTACAACAGGTCACGACTTTCTTCCAAAAACTATAACTTCAGATTTTGAATTAGCAATACACAAAGCAATTCGCGAAATTTTTCCAAAAACAGAAATTAAGGGATGTCTATTTCACCTAGGTCAAAGTTGGTATAGAAAAATTCAAAGTTTAGGACTTTCTACCGAGTATCAGTTAAAAGACAATTTAGAAACAGATATAACTAAATACCTTACTTATATTTTTGGTTTACCATTCCTTAAATCAGAAGACGTTGGCGATTGCTTTGTTCTTGATCTCATTGCAATTCAACCAGATGATGAGAGGGTGATTAAATTTAATGACTATTTAGTTGAAACTTACATAGATGAAATTTCTACCTTTCCTCCTAACATTTGGGCTGAAAACTCTTCTTCTTTAAAAAGGACAACAAACGCATGCGAATCTTTTCATTCGCGTTATAATGCTTCATTTTATAATACACACCCAAATTTTAACCAGTTTATAAAAGTTCTTCTAGATTTTCAAATAGATACCTATATTAAGCTTCAAAGTATTGATACCGTGGTCAAAGTATATGATCGAAAAGTATTAATGAAAAAAAAGTTTTTGGAAGATAATTTAGAAAAATTACAAGACGGCAGGATTACCAATTTTCAATTTTTAAAAAATATTTCTTTTAAATGCAGAATCTAATTTGTATTATAAGTGTGTAGAGTGAAAAAGTTTTTATATCATTTTTGTAAATATTATTGTCTTGAAATATATAAGTATATATATATATATATATATATATATATATATATATATATATATATATATATATATATATATATAAGAGAACCATTGTATATTTTCCTTTGTTTTATTATAATAAAATAATTATAATTTCCTACGTACTGTTTTATTTTAACAAAATTAGGAAATACCATTCCAAATATTTCGTCAAGATATAAGTAAGATCGATTTGGCAACAACGTTTAGATTTTAAGGTATTATAAGTACTTATGCTAATTACGGATTAAAATCATCCGGGAGACAATTCGACCGTCACCTTTTTGAGAGCAGGTAATATTTTTATTTTGGGAGACAATTCGACTCCGCCGGATTCTTTACGTCCTTGTCAATATATTCTATATTTATAAATGTCCTACCGCCAGTGGCGGCCCATTTATTTTTTTCCAAAATGTGATTGACTTTACTCACCACTATGGGGTAAAGTGAATCGGGTATTAAACTGATATTACAGTAATTTGGTGCTCAAAAAGAGGGTTACCTGGAAGGTTTTCCGGGAGTTTTGAAAATTGGTAATTTTATAGATTTCGACGTGCTCTTTTCGAATTTTCACTTTGCCACCTCGTGTCTTTGCCGCTCGCACCGCCATATTGGAAAAATGGCGCTCAAATACAGTTTTTTGAGAATAACTCCGTTACAACTAATTTTACGATAAAAATAGTTATGCAATAAATTAAACTAGAGACAATTTCCTACAATTTATGTGGTAACCGTTTTTCTTGTAAAATCAATAGGTTCAGCGTACGAGAGCCGCAAACCAAGGCACGTCTATACCAACACGCGTTGTTCGTATATATATAGTAACGAAAAATATTTCACTACGTGTTGAAAACGCGGTATCCTATCGTTTCCTCGTACGGTGAGGACTCCAAATTAAATAATGTTGTTGTTAGACTCGGTGGATTTCATTTATTGATGTCGTTCATGGGATCCATCGGATACATAATGACTGGAAGCGGATTGAAAGAGCTCTTCAACACCATTTACGCATTAAATTCAATTGAAAAAATGTTAGCAGGACACGCGTATACGCGTGCGGTAAGAGCACATGTGTTGAGTCATCTTTCAATTGCTAAAATTGTCATGCAATCAATAGATTTTACACCCGATCTCAGTGCAGAATTAAAAAGAATTCTATACAATTTCGACAGGTCAGTGGTACTCGTGGCGGACCAGGAAGCATGCTACAAAGAACTTGCTGAGAAATTTGAGAACCAACTGATAAAATTTGAACAACGTGGTTCTACAGCGAAATTATGGGTGCAATATTTCCGCATGCGGTGACGCTTGTAAAACAATTCATCGAAGCAGAAAGAATGGGCCTTATTTTCATGCCAGTGGCCACTTCTTATATGCAAAGTCTCACCACTTATATTTGAAATATATGCTTGATTTGAAGGGAAGAATGACAGCTCAAGAACACGAATTTTTCACAACTAAAGGATACTTTACAATTAGACGTTCCGACAAATTTTGGTGTAGTACGTGGTCAGATATGACGATTGAGCAATCGTTGATGAGGACGATGAAATATGTTGGCGGCCTTACTCATGGACGAGGAGTCACAGACAGCGTGCTCTCTAAGTGGACTTTAGGAATGGTATTCTTGCACAATGTTTGCGACGAAGTTGAAGAGTTTTGCAACGTAACTTTTTCCAGTTCGGAGCAGCATGTCGAAATGAGAAGCTCGCGGATTAATCGTGATAATGACGACGTAAAAAAACTAATGGATTGGTTGAGTCAACATTTTCCTTTTCCAGTAGTGAAGGAACTCATTTCAATAAACACTGGAGTTATCGGAGATGAGAAGATAAATTGTCACATGTCTCAAGAAATTGGTAATTCTGGCATTTCAAAAATCATCGGCAGCGATTTCTATAAAGTAAAATTCAAACGAAATGACAGAGTAAAAGCACTCGGTGTTATGAGTGCAGGTATCCGGATAGAAGACGACATTATCCAGATTAATCCTTTATTAATTTTTCAAAGAATGTGCATTGCAAAAGAATCTGACGAAGAACTTGAAAAGTTTCTTACGTACGAACTTGCTCCGTTTCCGTTATCCCTTTTTAATGACGAAATCATGCGCAAGTGCGTTAAATCTTCTATGTACAAAGCATTTGAGCCAAATTCTGGGGATGTAAATTTTGGAGACGCTATGTATGTCATCGACGGAGGATCCTTATTGCACCGAGTCGTTTGGCATCGCGGTGAATCGTTTTCATCCATTTGCGATAACTACGTCACATTCGTTCGATCGATTCGATGTAGCAAACCGTAATACCAAACATGCACGGAAAAATGCTTCAGTAGACATACTTTTGGACGAGACAATGATCCCAACTGTGTCACAAGATAAATTTCTGGGCAACGATGCAAACAAAAAACGCCTCATTGGAATGTTGAAGACAAAATTTGAAGCTGCGAACTTTATGGTCAAGCAAGCCGCGGAAGATGCGGATACGTTAATAAGCAATACGGCAATCAGCATTTCATCTACATTTGATTCCGTAATAGTTGTCGGCGAAGATGTAGATCTTCTTATTCTTTTGACGGCTCTATCTACGCGATCAAACACATATATATATATATATATATATATATATATATATATATATACTCAAACCAGAAAAAGGAAAAATTTCGCGCAACGAATATATTCAACAAAAAGTATCATAGATAAAACAGCCGCAGATAACATGTTATTCTTGCACGCCTTCAGTGGCTGTGATACAACATCAGCACTCTTTAATCAAGGAAAAATAAAATGTACTAATGCAGCACGACAACATTCATCCCGAACCTATCACCAGGTTCAGCAGTGGTATGGAGTTGAAAAAAATGCAGAGCAATGGGGATGTAAAAAAAGCAAGAATGGGCTAATTCCTGTTACCACGCTCGAGCCCCTAGCTCCAAAAACCTTGTTGAAACTCATTTCTTGCAAATGCAAAAAGGGATGTCGGGGAGGCTATGGATGCAGAAAGGCTGGATTAAAGTGCTCCGTTATATGCACCAATTGCAATGGTACCTGTGATCATTCGCACGTTCCACTACAAGATAGTGATGAGGAGGAAGAAACAGATTCTATTATAGAGCAAAGGTATGATAAAATCGAGGAACAAGAGGACTACAACGGAGCTGATGATTCCATCGCGAATGACGTGGAAGAAATTTCTATTTGTGACATTTCGCTCAGTACCGAAGACGATGAACTTACAGAACCGGGTCCATCAAAAATAGCGAAGCGAAGGAGAATGCGCTAAATTTTGTAATAGTGCATTACAAGTGGATTAGGCCTACTGGAGATACCACAAAAAAAACGCGCCACTCACTCTACCTCATGGTGGTGTGGAAATGAGTTATTTGGCCAAAACGCGTGTTGTAGTGGACTTTGCGGCTCTCGTACGCTGAAATTATTCATTTTACAAAAAAACGGTTACTACATAAATTGTAGGAAATTTTCTCTAGTTTAATTTATTACATAACTATTTCCATCGTAAAATGAGTTGGAACGGAGTTATTCTCAAATAACTGTATTTGAGCGCCATTTTTCCAATATGGCGGTGCGAGCGGCAAAGATACGTGGTGGCAAAGTGAAAATTCGAAAAGAGCACGTCGAAATCTATAAAATCACCAATTTTCAAAACTCCCGGAAAACTTTCCAGGTAAAACTACCAAATGACTGTACTATGAACGATTGATTTATCTTAAAGCAATTGGGGCGAAGTGAATCATTACTAATGTTTTTAAAAAACAAAAATGAGTACAAGAGAAAATTCGAAAAAAAAACTAAAAATAGACAAAATTAACATTTATTTCATATATTATCACATTATAGAAAACAGAACAAAACGTAACATTCTTCAAATTAAAAAAAAACAATACTAAAACACATGTAAAAACTTATAAAAATTATAAAACAACACACCAGAAAACAAATAAATAAATAAATAAAATAAAAATAAAACATTGTAAAACAAGTGAAACGTAAAAATTATTTGTTTTGCCTATTCTAACTCTTGGAAACTCATCAGGTTTTAAATTAAACACATAGGTACCACTTTTTACAAATTTTAAGGTAACTTTACGTATAAACTGAGTTTTGATTATCACTGACAAATCCGGAGTATCCGGATAAACAAAATATCCTTTCCCTAAGCCTTTTTTCCGGAGAACATTCATTGTTATTTCGTCTGCAATCGACTCCACTTTCCCAATAAAATGTCGGTCTCTTTTTTTAGCTCCCCGCTATTTGTACTCAAGGAGGACAATGGTTCTATATTTTCTTCTTCGCTGTCGTTCACATTTTCTTCGATCACTTGCTCACCTTCGCTTGATGAAATATGTTCAGTTGCCTTTTTTTGAACGCTTTTTTAGCTCCTCATCAGTAATAGAGTTGATAATCAAATCAACAGTGGCAATGCTTTTTCCAGGTGATATGTTCACCTTTTTGCCCCTTTTTAGCATTGCACTGCCTCCAGCCCCCGTTTTTACTTGCTCCAGTGATAAATAATTGCTTGACTCCACGCTCGCTCTTGTGTTCCATCGGGTTGAACGTTCCGTGGAATTTTTTGAAGAACTCTATTGGGATTAAAGGGAATTATCCCACCAGCTTCAAAACCAGCTAGACAGTTTTCTGCTGATCTTATTCCAATGATGTCGATAGTTTTTTTGAGGTGTTGCGGAAATATTGTTTTTGGAAGAAATTTTTTTGTTTCCATTGCTCCAGATTTTGTTTCCAAGCACGTTTTAATGGCCTGAAGTAGACTACATCTAGCGGCTGTAACAAATGTGTGGCGTTAGGGGGCAGGAGAATGAATCTAATGTTATTGGCTTCACATTTCTGGACGACACTTACTGTGAGATGACTGTTTAAGTTGTCTCCCAACAGCACCTTCGGACCCGTCAATTTTCGGAAGTACGGTATTGCGATGCTGTTGAACCAGTTCTCCAAAAGGTCAGAATCGAACCAGCCGCTAACACTTCGATTATACATCGCTCCTTCGACGCCATTTTCAGTCCATCCCTCGTACATGTGTTTCGCCTTGTGTACCACATATGGTGGCAGCACGGCCCCATTGTCTGCTATGGCAAACATAGCAGTCGTACTGCTTTTAGACGTATCAATGGTTCTGAATGTGTGTTTGGATCACCTTTTTGTCACGACTTTAGCCGCTCCTGGATCGTCCCCAAAATTTGTTTCATCATAGTTAACGATATAAGCAGGAGGGACATCTTTCAACGTTTCTTTCAGATTTTGAATATTCTTCAATCATGTCATAACTTAGTCCTGCTCTGGCTCGTTTCGTATTTTCAGCTATTTTTAATGTCAATGCAGGATTTCTTCTCATAAAGCATTTGAACCAGTCATTGCCTGGTTTATTTTCATTAAATCTGGTAGTACGACCCTGCGTATTCAGATATTGTTGCACAATAATACTGATATCCGTTCATCTTAAAGGGAATCCCCATTCGGCGCAGATGTTACAGGCTTAGACGATATGAGACTCTTCTTCTTCTGACAAAACAGGTTGACGACCATATTTCAGGGAATGTGTTCCTCGCACCCTCCTCTGAACCGTCGAGAACGGAATCCCGTACTGCACCGAAGCCTGACACATAGACATCCTGCCAATACGCACGGCGGCTACAGCTCGTTGTACAAACTCTGAGTTGTAACTGCATTTTCCGTGCGCACCAAGCTTTTTCTTATAAACTCTAGGCATGCTGAAACAAAAAATGACGATGGCAAAAACCTAAATCTAAATTTATAAAAAAAATTCCTCCCCCTACCCATTGCAAAAAGTTATATCTACGCCACTTAATACGAAAAAATTAACAACACTAAAAGATTATCATTTAAATGAAAATTACCTAATTATATAGATATTTGCATAGTGATTCATTTTACCTCATAAACTAGAGTAAAAGAAAAATGCAACAAAAAACCTAGGTTATGTATATTTTTACAACTTTTCTCTCGGCATATAGTTCTTAACAAACCAAGAAACCTATTTTATGTGATACCCATCGCAAATATTAAAATTGTAGCTCTCCAGAAGTAAACGTTTCAGCAATTAATGAAATTGGCAAAAAACGCGGGAAAAATATATTACCGTATTCTACTTACGTTACGATCATCGCAGCATTCAACACCTTTTATATGTTGCCTCTACGATCAACAAAAGCATACTGCAGTTACATCCACTTGGAACGACTTAGTATACCGGCCACAACCGAAAATATCCAAAATAAACCGATTGATTCACTTTACACTCCCCGTCTCACCTAACCCCATTTTACGGGAACGAAACAATAGTCAAATTTCTTAGAATTTTTGAACATTTTATCAACATATTGTGGAAGTATCTAGAAACAGTTAGTTTCATTTAAAACAGTCCTTTTTATCATTAGAAACCCGAACACAATAATAATGGGTATGACCACGGTAGAAATAAAATGAAAATTGCATAAAATAAAAGAAATTGACTTATCTGATTGTCTAGATGTTGAACAGGAAGCTCCAGTTTTAGCACAAATATTTTGTTATTTAATACCTATGTTGTATCTAAAATTAAATATCCGTTGAAATGTATATATAATAAATAGGTGAAAAACCAGAATGTATAAAATAATATTGTAACAAATCCGTTAATGACACTGATATTGTAATGACAGTGACAGTGTTAAGTTAGTTAGATACTCTTATTCTGCTGTTAATTAGTTTTAGGTTACGTGTTCTTCTTTCCCTGTAGTTTTGAGCTAGATATCCTTTTTTCCCTTTAGAATTGGCCTATGTTAGTTAGGTCAGCAATAGAATGTTCTGGATTGTTCGATCGATGATTCTGGTGGAATCGAAATGTCATTCTGGAACATTCTGGAAGATTGAAAATGAATATATAGTTTATTTACGGTAAAAAAAAGATGATGTCATTTTTAGTTACTTTCCTGCTTATCAGAATAAATATTAATTTATATTAATTTACCAACCGTAAATACAATTCATCCTCAACAGCCAGGGCAATTTACAGCTAACGGGTTGGCAAAACTTCAAGACGGTGTCAAATCAACTGGTAAAATTTCCCAGTTTGCTTTGACGTTTATTGACATTCGATCATCATCTAATATTTACAAGTTTTTTTGGTACTTTTGAATTCATTGCTTCTTTAAGATTAAAAAAAACAGTTATTTTCATAACTAATTATTTAGGCAAATCTGCAGCGTGTGGTTAATAAAATGCCGAAGCAGCTGAACAGAAAATGTCAAGAGATGGTAACATCTTTGTTGAGCTATTTTGAACGAGAATGCCGAAATGGGGGCCCGCTTCTCCCCCTTACTGCTATAAGAGACGTAAGTAATAGTATTCGCTATTTGTATTCATGATTATTAATATTATTGTTACATATTTAAATGTAAATGATTAAATGTTTTTAATGTTACGTTAATAAAACTTAATAATATATTATTCTTCCATAAATTGAAGTAATTATATTGTAGAGAGTTGCAGAAGCTTTACAACTTAGCGTTACCACTGTTAACCGTATTGCCGCCAAGCATAATAGAGGTGAACAGTCTAAAAGCCCACCTAAATAGGGACAACGCATAAAACCTACTGTTGAAATTGATAACTTTGATCAAAATGCTTTCCGAAATGTTATATACGAAATGTATGGAAACAGTGAGTATATTGAATTTGCTGTTTTATTTTATTCACAATTAACTAACACAATATTTGTTCAGAGGAGCACATAACCTTGAAAACTTTAAGAGACAAACTCCAGAAACGTGAACTCTTTAATGGTTGTTTAACATCACTCTGGAAGATAGTGAAAAATATTAGATTCAAATACCAAAAAGATGATCTTCGTCGTGGTTTAATGGAGTTGCCACATATTGCATTAAAACGTGTACATTTTCTACATGAAGATAAAAAGGGAAGGTTTACATCAATTTGTGTTTTTGGATGAGACCTGGATATTTAAAGACGGTACTGATGGACGTTCTTGGCAAGATTCTAATCATAGAAGCGTGAAAAAAACCAAAATTGGTGGTCCAAGGTAATTGAATAAAATTTAGCAATTAATTTATGGTGTACTAACATTCCTGCCATTTTAAGACATTTTCAAATATTTACTAGTCACATTATTTTATTTAAATCCATATAATTATTAATAGTTGTTTTGATCTATGCAATCTATCTAGGACACCTAGTAGTAATTTGTTATTTCCTTATTGTAGTTATATAGTATTGCATGCTGGTTCCTCTTCTGGATTTTTCTTCCAAAAAACAAGATGGTGATTACCACGGTGAAATGAACCGAGAAATTTTTTTGCATTGGTTTGAATACCAGCTTTTAGTGAACTTGGAAGAACCTGCTACAATTGTAATGTATAATGCAAGTTATCACAGTACAGTGATCAATAAAGTACCAACAACAGCTACCAAAAATGCTGATATACAGAACTGGTTGATACAGAATGATATTCCTTTTGAAAATACTTTCTTCAAAACCCAATTATTAAATTTAGTACAACGGTAAGTTGATATATACATTTTTCAATGAATTTTGGTAATACTTAGATAACTTATTTTGTTTAAATATATGCATTTTTGTAGGAATAAACCACCAACAGTATATGAAGCTCACATATCTGAAAAATATGGTCACAAAGTGCTTCGACTTCCCCCTTACCACTGTATATTCAACCCAATTGAACATATTTGGGGCATAGTTAAAAATTTTTATAGAGATCATGTTAGAACTGATGATTCTTCAACAGAAAAAGCAATAGGTGTATGGAAAAAGTCTTTAGAAAAAGTGACTCCTGATATTTGGTCAAATACAGTAGAGCACACTGAAAAAATTATACAAGATGGGTGGGATAGAGAAGTAGTGTTTGATAGACAGGATGTGCCTCCACTAATAATTTTGACAGTGATGATGAAGATAGTGATGACTTCGTAGTGGAGTAGTGGAAATCTTGTGTTTTATTTTTAGTATATTTTTATCCAATTTGCTTTATTTCCACCTTTTCAAAATCACTAATAACTATTATTAAATTAGTTAGGTACAGTTATTTTATAATACACAAATTAAAACAACGACCACAGTATCTCTACATAAATAATACTGATAAAATGGGAGGTTTTTTATTTTTATATCTTGTAACAAAATTTTATTTTGTGTATCTAATTTTTCTTTTCCATTCTATTTTTATTATAATATATATAATAGATATTGAATAAAGAAACAATATTTAAATTTGCATGAAGATGATTCTATGGAGCATATAATAAGGTATAAGGACCTACAGTTCGTTATTTAAATCTCGTCTATGTAAAATAATTAAATGTTAATTCGAATATCGAATGATTGGTTACTGTTTCTTGTATCTTATCCAGTTTTTCATGAATAAATATTTATATTAAATTAATCAAGCCTATCATACTAGCCTTTTATTTTTAAATAAATATTTTCGACTTACGCCCTACGAGGAACAATGAAAAAGAAGAACTGTCACTCTAACATCAGATTGATCTTTCTAGTTTTCGTTAAGTAAAGGAAAAAACTACAGCTTGGCAACATCACAATATTTTGTTTTGCAACGTCATCGTCTTTTTATCGTAAATAAACTATATAAGGGGGTGCGACAGTTGCGAGTTGGGTGGATAACTCTGACGGGAGTGAAGTTGAACGATTTAGTGAGAAATTGTAAGCGTTTTAAGAGAATTGTACATTGTATCCCTTGTTCCTGAATAAACGATTTCAATAAATCCACAATCGTGTTACAATTGGTGCCAGCTGTGGAGTCAACGGATGGACTTCTCGAAAAAAAGGCATATCACTCACCGTGTCACTGCGAGGAGAGGTATTGGACGTGTTAAGTCTATTCAGGAACAGAAAGACCCCTGCTGGAAAATTCTCAACAGCAGGGAAACTAAAATGGGTCGACTCTTGGAGGGCGACATCGACCCTAGATCATCGAAATGATCCTCCTATTGTAAAGTTGGCTACGACCAAACAACAAACGGGCAGTTCATACGTTGGCGGACAAATCGATGAAAAGAATTATGCCATGTTAATAGATACTGGGGCCATGAAAACCATCATACGACTAACCGTCGCCAACCACAGAAGGATGTCGCCTTACAGTTTTAAATTACGAATCGCTACGGGAGAAACAGCCAGTATATGGGGAAATAAAAGCGATATTCCAATTTGGGATCACTACTCTAACACATTCGGTATTGGTGACCAACATCGATGAATACGTCATCTTGGGCATTTTTCGTAATTCTCCAGAAATACATTTTTGGCCTATCCTCCACTCGAAACATGTTCGATTAGATAAAATTTGGTCACAAATCGATAGGTGACTTTGTTGTTTGGCTATTTATTTGTCTCGTTGGTTGCCATCGAAAGTTGGAGAACGTTGGTTGTGGTTGGACCATCGTTTGTGGGAAATCTAGAGGCCGTTGAGAATAGGTTGGTTGTTTCTGGGCCTAAAAGTTATTTGCGGATCGTCCTGGAGTTAAAGATTGAGGAAAGTTATTTAACCATTTGCAAATATCGGATGTTGTTCTCTTCTTGAATATATTGAATTGCAATTGCTAGGTTATTAGGCTGCATTGCCCTTATAGTTGAGCCCGGAGTTTGTCGTAAGCCTGCTAGGAATGTAGTTAATGCTTGTTATCTAAATAATTCCATTTTGCTTCTTTTTATTTCTGGATTTTGGGTATGAACTTCGATGTAATTGATAATACAGTTTAGAAGTCCCATTGTTTTCTCATAAAACTGCATAGGTGTTTATTGAGGACACTGTCGAAGGTTGACTAAATCTCTAAAGAATTTTCGTTTCTTTGATCTCCAAAGTTTTGAATTAAGACGTCTTTCACAGCGTCCCATATTTCGCATCCATAAATAGAAATTACTTCTTTGGTTCTACCAGTTAATTTACTTACAATACCATGGAAAATAATCTGGTTCTGGATATCCGCTGGATTATTTTGATTATAATAATGATTTAATAATAAAGTTGAAATCTTGATAAATTCGAATAATTCGTTTGGATTTCCATCAAAGTTAGGGATAATGCATACATTTTTAATGTCGAATTGTACCATTGTTTCATGTTTCTACTGTATTATTAAAGTCTGAATCGTCAATACTTAGGTTGATAGGATAACTCGTCAATTCTAAGTTCTCTACTTATATTAAAATCTATTATACGTGGTAGCGTATCGCCTATGCTAAACTCTGAATCAGAAGATTCTGAGACAGAGGAGTCTGACATAAATAAAGTGGGTTACAAGCTACAGATGATGCTACAGTGCATTCCTGGAATCCTTGCTATACTTCGGGATGAACTATCTTGATTGTTACCCCTGGAGCTTGTTCTTTCGAAGATAGTGGATAAACGCTTGATAACGATGAGGATCACTTAAGGACTCTTTTCCACTATCCTACTGACTGCCCCAAATACGATTTGCCACTTCAAAACTCACTTTGTAAAAACACTTTTTATTTACTACTGTTACAAAACTACACTATAAAACTGGTAAAAAATAATATAACTAAAATCAGACTGAATATAATAAAAATCGATCGTTTAATTTATACAAAAAATATTGATTCGTCAGCATCGGATGTTTCATCGAATGTTCTTTCGATTTTAGCAAAGTCAGCGTCCATATGTAATGGCTTCGTACATAGGAAGTTAGCATAATGAAGTTCAATGTACTGTAACTCAGTGGGCGCCTATGAGCGCCATTAGCACACAGTGAAGAATGGCTAGGACGCGTATACGCGCCGTTAGCAGTGAATCTGCTAAACGCAAAAAGCATAGATTTCTTTGCATACTTCGCATTAAAAATCAACATTTTAGCCTTAATAATAAATTTACAGTACCAGACACACAAAATTTAAATATTTTTCCTCCTCTAACCCACAAGAGTAATGAAAATACAAAAAGTCAACACAAACTCAACATTTCACTCCCACAACCTTCGACATCAACACAATCTCAACCAGTCAAAATACCTTATTATCCACCTAACTTGAAACTGATAACCCTAACAAAAAAAAATCTCAACCCCTCCTCCCTCACACACTCCAATGTTTCCTTTTACATTTGGTCCTAACAAACCCCTTCCACATAATAAAACTAATTTTGAAAGTGAAGCAACTGAATTTATCAACGTCTTTTTCCAAATTTTTCAGAGTGTTAAACAGAGTGATAAACTCAAAGATATAAATAGTAAGACAATTATGAGCAAAATTAGTAACCTATATTATAATGGCTAAAAAACCTAACCATAACTTGAAAATTTTGCAATGGAATGCTCATTCTGCAGCATCTAATAAGCTGAGTTTACTGAAGTGTCTAGATGAACATAATGTAGATATAGCATTTTTATCCGAAACGAGGTTTAAACCGGGAATGCAAATATCATTTAAGGGTTATAGTATTGAATATTGTACGTAGAGATAGGGATGACGGATACGCAGGTGTAGCAATTTTAATTAAACATAATATAAACTTCAAGGAAATTTCAATTCAGCAAAGTTTCTCGGAGGGTATCTTAATATGCGGCATAGAAATAACAGAAACTAATTCTGAGTCTTTCAATTGTTATTCTTTATATTGTCCACCGGATATAGGAACCAATAATGGAAATTGGAACAAAAATTTTAATCTACTAGACGGTACTGGTTTGATAGGTGGCGACTTCAATGCACATCATAATGCTTGGGGATCGTATAAAATAAATTCCAAAGGTGCACAGATATTGGATACACTTGAGGACAATGATCTAGTATTACTAAATACTGGGGAACCCACACGAATCACTAGAAATGGAAACAAATCCGCCGTTGATCTAACCTTTTCCTCGCCCAATATTGCTATTCATTGTTCATGGAATACTCTAGGAGATGTTATGGGCTCAGATCATTTTCCTTTAATGATAGAAGTAAACAACAGCCTCAATTACCACTGCGAAGAATCTTATCGACCCAAAACAAAATGGAACTTGCGCAAAGCCATTGGGAACAGTACCACCACACTGCAGACATATTCTTTGACCATAATATCACAATAAAGCAAGATATAGATGCGAAATACAAATTTTTTGTGGATGGAATTAACGCAGCAGCAACCTTAGGTATTCCTGTAAATAAACCATGTAAAATGATCAAAAAAAAATTACCAATCTGGTGGGACAACGAGTGTGAAGAAGCTGTAAACAAACGGAAAAATTAGTTACAAAATTATAAAAATCATAGTAACTTAGAAAATTATTTATTATGCAAGGCAGAAACTGCAAGAACAAAAAAATTTCTAAAAGAAAAAGCAAGACAAAACTGTCGAAATTGGTGTTCAAAACTTAACAACAATACTCCCGCAACAGAACTTTGGAACCAAGCGAGGAAGATGCAAAGGAACCCATTGCCAACAAAAAAATCAATTAGCTCAAACTGGGAAGTTAACTTTTTTGACAAAATTGCACCCCCTTTTGTTTTAGCTGATATGACGCATATACAAAACACAAGTGAACAAAAGCGAGGAAACCACAACATTTTTTCAGAGCCAATAAGACTTAAAGAGGTAAATTACGCACTAGAAAATAGAATAAACACTTCTCCAGGATACGATGAAATTCGATACCCAATGCTCTATCACTCGCCAGTTAATGCCAAAATACACTTAACTGATATTTTTAATATTTGGATCCATGGAGAAAACATTGCTGAATGGAAAAAAATAATTGTCATACCAATCCTAAAACCAGGCAAAAATCCGGATGACTGCGATTCTTATAGACCCATATCACTACTCTCGTGCATGTTAAAAGTTTTTGAAAGAATAGCAGATTAGAATTGTGGCTTAATCAAATCAAAGTGTCGCCACCAACACAATATGGTTATAGAAGAAATTATGGTACTCATGATGCTATCGCTCATTTAGTGACAGATATACAGCTATCCTTATCAGAAAATAAGTACTTTGCCTCATTGTTTCTAGATATTAAAGGAGCGTACGACAGTGTCGATTGGCTAGTACTACGCAATAAAATGATACAGCTACATATACCAGAAGAAGTTGCCGATAATATATACAAGCTTTACATAAACAGAAGTGTAACAATCCGACAAAACAATGGCAATATATTTGGATATCGTACTACAACAATGGGCTTACCACAAGGATCCCCTCTCCTCTTCAATATTTATACAATGGACACTCACAACACTGCAACTGATGCTACAGTAATTCAAAATGAGGATGATTTTGCTGTTTATATCCTTAGTAAAAAATTTGATCAATGTCTAGTATCCCTAAACACTGCTGTCACTCTTATTTTACAATGCATCCACTAGGTTTCGAATTGTCATCACACAAATCCCAGGTTGTATTTTTTACTAGACATAACTTACCAGATATTCAAAAAGTCACTGTTGATTACTCGGAGTTTCCTGTAGCCAGTGAATTTTGATATTTAGGCATCACTCTTCATAAAAAACGGACATTTAAATCTCATCTAGACGAAGTACTGCAGAAATGTAGCAAGGGATTGAATTTCTTAAAATCAGTCATGCAAACATGGTGGGGTGCACACCCCAAAACTGCTTTAACTTTTTATAAGTTATATAAGATCAATCATTGACTATGGATGCGCTATATACGGATGTGCAAACAACCAGACCCTACGAAAATTAGATATTTTACAAAATAAAGCTTTGAGAGTTTGTATTAGAGCTATGAAATCTACTCCTATTGAACTTTTATGAGTAGAAACTTTAGAACCTCCCCTACATTTACGCAAAACCAAAAAATCGCCTATTATAGCAAAACTATCTACACTAAATTATTATGACCTAACAAACTCTTATTGGATACACAAACATTCACCTCCACTTTGTGACGGCTTCAGAAACACCACAAATTTTATTCCACCTCTAGTAAGTATGGACCTGGATAGCTTTTTAAAAGATATTAAAGTAATCACCCCACAATACTCGGAAATAGCTCACTTAAACAATATAATTGTCAGACAAATTATCGATACTTACAACGTTTACACACCTATTTTCACAGATGCGTCAAAAAAATTTCATGGCACCGGCGAATCTTTTATAATACCGCCACAAGAGCAATTCAAATTTAAATTGAATAAAACAACTTCTATTTTTTCTGCTGAAGCTTTTGCAATCTTTAAAGCTATAGAGTTTGCGTCAGAAAGAAATAAAAACAATATTATTATTTTTACTGATTCACTTTCAGTATTAAACAGCTTAAAATCGCTATTAGAAATAACATCTAGTTTCAATAATCCTTACATAGTAAAAATAAAAAACACAATTGGTAAGTCTCCAAATAAGCACATATTTGTATGGGTTAAACCACACTCGGGAATTATGTATAACGAAGTAGCAGATCAATTGGCAAATAGCTGTATATTTTCAGGAGAAGAAAGTAATGTGGAAACTACTGTAGAGAAATAAATAAATTTGTCCAGAAGCAATATGTATAAAACATGGTCAAACATATATCAACAGTACTGCATAACAAAACCTACTCGATACACTTGAACCAAATTTAAAAAAAAAACTTATTATATGAGAATTACAATTACCCTAGAAAATATATTACAACTATATGCCGAATGAAATTTGGACACGCATGTTATCCTGCACACCTGTATAAAATCAATATTCTGGAAAGTAACATCTGCGAAAACTGCAACGAAATTTCCGATTTGTACCACATTTTTTTCAATTGTAGGAGTTATGAACAACAATCTAAAAAACTATTACAAAGACTTATTCAGCTAAATGTTCCATGCCCTTTCAATATTATGTATTTACTATCCACAAACGACAAAACTATATTTGATGCATTGATACATTTTGTTTTTGAAGCTGAAATTAATCTTTAAGTCATCAGATATTCTAGTCTCCTTACCTTTGTATAACTCACCTATTGTATATATACCTACCTACCCATGGTCTACCTGTGTTTGTCCTTTTTATTAAAAAAATGCCCTGAACGACCCCTGGGTGAGAAGAGTGTAAACCCCGTATTTTCGTCTTTGATAGGTTAGTTAATTACAAGTATGTAAGTACTTAATACTAGTACCCTTACAAGATACTAATTATAAAATACTTTTGTTTTTTACTTTTTTCTGTAACTAATACTTTTTGTTTTTTTAGACCTTTAGTACACTTAGACTTACTGCGCATATATTGGTTGTTTTTTTAGGCACATAGTTTCTGGCTGCATGGGTTCTGCCCTAAAGCCAACAAAAAAAGGAACGTTAAACGTTGGCGTTTACATTTGAAATAAAACAAAAAGTACAATTAATAATGTTATTATTAATTAAAATTTAACATATTTCAGTGTTCTATAAAAAAATACTTTTTCTGTAGAATCCAAATTCACCACTAAAAAACGTAACATAATTTATAACCTTAGTGTTTAAGTTTAAAAGTAGTTTGGCTACAAAAAATGGAGAACGTCAATTGTATATATCCTATAATTTATAATATATAAAATAATTTAAGGAATACGAAACGTTGACAGAGTAAATCCTTACAACTACTGAAAGTCTGATAATACTGAAATGTCATTGAGAAAATTTCTAGAGCATACCATTCTATTTTCACAAGAGTATTAAAAATTATCAAATTTCTCTGCACGTCGTAATTACCTTAAACATTTTCTTTCTGATAATTTTTGCTAAATATATATATTTATATACTTAAAATTAGAAATCACAAAGAGTGTACATGATTATGTATATAAAAAAGCAATTTTACAAAATAAGGTTCTCCATTTCTTCCAAAATAAAATATTTTTCAATAACAATAATCAAAGTTCACAAATTAAGGGAACCTCTAAATTTGTTATAGTGGCGACCTAATAATGTTCTTACTGCGTCAGATCCAATATGTTTGTAAAATAACAAAAGTAATTTTCGGTTTAAGCTGCAATTTTGAGAAATTTCTTTTTCATATAAGAGAACAACGCATATTTCACCAGAATTTAAAGCTAATTCGAGAATCAACAACAAATACAATTTCTATCAAGTTATTTACACAATTCTCTAGCAGACAAGCAACCAAACGCGATATAAAAATTAAAAATAAATCTTACTTTCCATATAGTACATGATATTAATGTCTAATGATTATCCAACGATTTTGTCAGGCTACTCCTATCTGATTCCAGTTAACAGACTTCCAATGTACATATAAAATGAATGACTGATCCAGTTAAATTGAATAAATGTCAAATATGTTTATTAATATTAGGAAAATTGTAATACATCTATTTTAATCGACGCTGTAAAAGATTTCCTAATTTAAAATCAATTTTATAAATAAATAAATCATGACTTCAAAAGTATACTCTGGTATGCATACTATTCACGTGATAGACAATGAATCACCCACAACTAAAAATATCAATGGCCCAGTGTTTAACAAAACTGGCAATCATGTCCAAATCTCCATAGCGAATCTTTTCTAAATTTGATGAAAATAATTAAAGGCTCATTTAATAGATATTTTTTTTTGTTATAAGGTAAAAGCACCATATTCTGACGCATGCTGAATCGAGCTCTAATCCCGTCCTATTTCTTAAGACAAACTTTGTCAGTTAATTTCTTTGAACTGACAACGAATATCTAAACGCGATCAACTTTATCCGTTACAGAATTTATTAGATTGCAAAACAGCGCCAAAGTGGTGTTGTACGCAATCCTTGCTTGAATCTAGTATGTATGCATTTAGTATCGACTAGGTCAGTATAGGAATCAGAGATAAAACGTTTGCATTGTAACGATAGATTGTCTATCGTTATATTTAGCATTAAATAGTATTAAATTCCAGATAATTTATTTTCAAAACCCTTTATCTACGCCCTTTTCAACAAACATTATTTTAAAAGATCTCTTTCTGCCTTCATATAATAATTCAATTCATATTTTTAACTTTTTTTTCGTTCCAGTTACAGACAGAGCCTGTATTTTTTGTCGATATTAAAAATTCATGCAGGCGTTCAGACAAAAACATTTTTTGCGCCTGGCACCAACCGAATATTCTAGAAAATTGTAATGGTCAAGGTTTTAGGCCCTCCCCTATTTTCAAAATGAACCAATAATCATGAATTATTTTAGCGTCGTTCGACAAGCCGGTAATTTTTCCCTCAAAAATAAAAGAGTCTAGCTGTGGTCATGGTACCGAATAGACGTACCTATCTCTGACATAAAAACAGTCCTATGAAATGTTTAGCTATAATACCATACAAAATAAGTGATTAATACAAATAAATCGGTGGAGTTTTCGGGCAGTTTTACTATCGTTGTACATTAGTTGAGAGGCCTTATAAATGATCTGATAAAAATTGTAAATACATACTCTGTTTATTTATTCAGAGGTTAATTAAAAATAAGTTGGCGCCCATGAGTTATTTTCTTTACCTTTCTTCCCGAGGATGATAGTGTTCTTTAATTCCAACTAAGGCGAAGATTCACCCCTGAGAATCTTTAGAGTTCCGGCTATAGCTCTTATAAGTTGAGTTACCTAACGAGGGAGAGATATCCCGAATGGATCCTGCATTCCGGTTATGACGATAGATAGTGATGATTTCATCTCACTAGGGATGTTGAGGTTACAGCATTTTGGTAAGTAATTAAAAATACTTCGAAAATCATGTTTTGTTTACCCAAGCTTGTTGCACTTTTCTTTTATGTTGAACAAAAGGATTTAAAAATAGATTTTTAATGGTTTGGTTAATTATTTTGACACAAACTTATACAAATGTGTTTAAAAAATACGTCGGAATGAGGGCCCATTTTTGTATATAAAGTTAATGTCGTCGAAATAAGGATTTTCTACTATTTTATTCAAATTAAATTCTAAAACCTATATGAACTGCAATCAGGAAAAAAATATTTGTAAATTAGGCCTTAGTATATGGTAGGAACAGAATATGCCTTATAGATTTCTCACTAGAAAACTAAGTTTTTATGTTTAGAGAGTGTGTCCCAAAAATAGTTTATTTTAAATTATAGCTATACCCACACTTTCAATTTAAGTAAAAAGTATGTTCAAGATTTTATTTCAATTCATTTTGTTTCAAGATATTTATACCAATCTCGAAGAATCTTAAAAAAAAGTATGTCGGCATAAGGCAATTGACTCATACATCTATGTGTTACGGTATTTTGATACTGACCTAAGTAGACCTTTCTTTCATTTCCAGCAAAATGGCACCTACAGTAATAATTGAAGCTAAAAATAAACGAAAAAACAAGTAATCAGAAGCCGCGGTTAAACAAGCTCTTGAAGAAATAAAACGAGGTATGTCTGTTTATAAAGCCTTCAAAATTTACGGCATACCACAGACAACATTAAAGGACAAGAAAAAGCAAAAAGATATTTTCAAGACAAGTGGAAAACCGCCTATCTTAACAGCTGAAGAAGAGAAGCTAGTAGTTGATTGGATCCATTTTCTGGGAGATGCTGGGTTTCCAGTGTCTAGACCTCAACTATTGGACGTGGTATCCGCATTGATTAAAAACCTAAATCGACCTAATCCTTTCAAGGATGGGAGACCAGGAAAACATTGGTACCGAGGATTTTTAAAACGAAACCAAGATGTGTCTTGCCGAATCGCACAAAACCTTACTTCAAGCCGAGCTGAAGTAACTGAGAAAGCCATTAGGAATTAAAGTGCATGAATATTTTGTAAAACATGAAATAACGGAAGTTTTAGAATACCCCAGCAGAATCTATAACTGTGATGAGACCGCATTTTTTTTACCCCTTCAGAAAAACAAGCGCTATTGAAAAAAGGTTCAAAAACTGAGTTTTAAATGATGATAAGGAATGCCTAACAGTTTTAGCGAACGTTTCTGCGAACGGTCAAGTTGCACCGCCGATGGTGGTTTTTCCATATAAGTCCAGAATTCCAAAAAATATCCCTCAATCTATGCCAACCGGTTGGGGTTGTGGATATACCGAGAGTGGTTGGATGAATGCGGAAGCTTTTTTTTGAATATGTAACCAACGTTTTCTTTAACTGGATAACGAAAAACAACATCACACTGCCCATCGCACTTTTCCTTGACGACCACACCAGCCATATTTCATTAGCATTAGTGAAGTGAGTTCTGCAAAGCAAATGGAATTGTATTGGTACCGTTGGTTCCAAATACCACCCACATAATGCAGGCATTAGATGTAGCAGTGTTTCGTCCCGTAAACCAAAGTGGCGAACAATAGTCCATTATTTTAGAATTAAACATGAATTTAATAAAATTAAATGAACAGATTTTTCCGTGCTAGTGAAAGAATGTTTTGATAAGACCTTAAAACCTCAAACAATTCAAAATACATTCGAATGTACTGGATTATATCCTTTTAACGTCGAAAATATTAAATTAGAGAAACTCCAAACAAATAGAACTCAAACCCCACAGGTTATTTCTTCACAGGCCTGTTCCGAAATCACTGTACCAGGACCAGATTTTAGAAAAGAGTTTGAAAGCAAACTATCGCCTGAAACGATACGCCAGTTTATCAAACAATCTAGTAATGCAGGTTGGTCAGGTAATCCATCTTATACCAAACTTTTTGATTTCTGGAAATCACTTAACCCCAAAGAGGAAGTAGATGGCCAGCTACTATCGAATAAGCTATCAAATAAAACTGCACAACATCTTGTCCAAAACCTTGAAGAACTGCTGTCTGATGATGAACAGACCTCGTTACATCAGTTAGGGGACAATCAACAACCATAAAAAATCAACAGACGAAAATATTGAAACAATCTTGGAAGCTCATTCAACATCAAAATTAACCTCCTCTCCAAAACCATGTCATAGTAACTCAATTGACATCAATACCGCAAAAAAAATTCAAATTTTAAAAATAGAATACCTTGAACCAATCAAGCTTCCAAATGAATCACCCTACAGTTTATCAGTAGAATCTGATGCTCATGACACTACAGTCCATGATATAGAAAATATTTCTGTAAATAACAATTTTCTTACACCGCCCAATCAAACAATTTCCGAAAAATCCGATTTTGTCATCCCACCATTATCCGAGGTATCTCCAGAACCATGTAGTAGTCAGTCATATTCGTCATATTTTAGAACACCGCCCAAGTTTCCTACGCCTTTCAAAAATGCATTTTATTTTCCCAAAAGGCCGAAAGAGAATGCAAAAAACGGGTAACAAAAAAGATAACACCGATTGTAGCCATAGCTGATGAATTTGTAGAGTATCAAAGGCGACCAGAAGCCGAAAAAATGTCAAAAGAGGAAAAGAGAGAAGAAAGACTTGGCCAGAAAAAGAAAGCGAAAATTAAAACAATCCCTAAGATATCAAATGGCAAAAAAACAAAAGAGGCAGGCCCAGAACAAATAACCCAAGAACAACTAGCAGAAGAAGCAAAAATTTATGAACAGGAGAATGTAGCGGAAGAAAAAGAAGAGAAGAGAAAAAAATCTGAAAATATGATGAACAAAGCAAAAGCCGAACCAGTAAAAAGTAAATTCAAAAAAAGAGAGCGGTTATCAACAAGATGATTACGCAATTATTATATATGAAAATGAATGTTTTCCAGGACAAGTTATTGATAAAAATAAATCCAAATTTTTTATTAAGGCAAGGGAACGGATTGGGATACATTGGAGATCGCCAGCTGTCGAGGATGTCATATGGTATGAAAAAGATGAAATTGTTTCTCGTATAAGTGCTCCTCGCCTTGTAAGTAGGAGGGGATTTTATTCCTTTCCTGAGATAGAAAGTTTAGACTAAATGTGCAATATTCGTTTTAGTGATATACTTAATATAAATTTTATATATGATTTAATTAAATTCTTAAAAACCTATATGTAAGTTGTTACAAGTTTTTATTTTTTTGTTCTTGTAAGCGGATCATTTTTTAATTTACTTCAATTCTGCATATTTTTCTCGAATTCGATGTTTTTTGTGTTAATTACAACCCCACTTAAAAAGAAACAATATAAAAGTTTACGCCGATATTAGGAACCTCTCAGTTCGGAATTAGGGTCTTAGTTAAAAATGTACGTCTGAATAAAGATTATTGTGGCATTTTTAAAAAAAATATTTGTTTTACCAAGGAAGCACATTATATTATTTGAAAAATATATTTTCCTATATTTCACAACATATCATTTTACATTTAAAAAATGCCAAACTGGATGTAACAAAGTCAGTTTTTCTAATATTTGAACTTAACCTCAAAAAATCCTAAACTGCGGCGGAATATGGTGCTTTTACCTTAAGGATCATAATAAAGATCATTATGGTACTAGCAATAATATTATCAGCCTATTTCTGCATTCCAACATGAATTTGTTTGAAAAAACATAAGAGAGGTTGAAAAGAACGAAGTGTCGATAATTGAAATCAAAAAAATATTAAACAAAACACAAAACACTCTGACTGAAAGGAAATCAGCGAAGTTTATTGACATACAAACTAAAATTCAAATAAAGAAACTTAAAAATGAGAATCCTACACCTGAAACAACAATTTCGATTTGAAAAAGAGAAATAGTAGCACAGCTTCTGAATATTTGAAAAAGTAGTCTGTTTTATTTGATAAATATGAAGTGTTTGATTGGACGATGTTTAAGTCACTATACAATACTTCCAAGTCGCCTTTCATAAACAGGAAACTGGACAGTGATAAGCAAGCCTTTCAACTTTCACAATGCGTCCAGTTCCAAATCCGACAAGAAAATATTGGGGTTTTGTACTGTAAAGACTCATTCGTAAAAACAGATACGAATTTCAAACAAATTTGTTTGAAAAGAAGAACAGGAAGTATTCCGGCTATATTAAATCCACTCCGAGAGACTCCTAGACCAATATCGGAGAAATACAAAGATCTAATAGACCTTTTGGAATTCGTTCCAAGCGAGTGCCATGCATTTTATCAAAACATAGAAACTAATACCGATGTAGCTCTGATTATCCCGAAGATGAAGATAACTAAGTTTCAGTCAAATCATATTATTGTCCATAATGTTCAAGTTTGTCTAATACTTTATTAAAAAAAATCTAATTTGGACCATTTTTTAGTCAAAAACATTTTATAGTGTCAATTTTTTTTAAAGAATGTGATAGGATTGTCGGAGGTATACTCTATGTCGCATAAACTTATCATTTTTTATTGTAAAATAAAAAAATAGAAAATTTTTTCATTAGATTATTAAACAATAGCTGTTACACTATGTACAAAATTAGGTCCGACTACATTGTTGGTCGAAATGTAATAATAAAATATGTAGGAAAGCAATCGACAATAAATCAAATCCCTTCTACTGAAAGTTGATAAAAACGACATAATGCCGTTTACCTCCGAGGTACTGATATGCATGTCTGAGCCATCAGAAATATTTCACAACGTGACAACGCCGCATCACTGTCAGAACACCATCCCACTACATGTCCAGTGGAAAAGAAGAAGCAGAACGGCGGAGTCGAGAAAACAGCTTTCAATTAATATCACGTGTAGTAACTTTGTATGAAGTTTTTAGTTTTGTATTATTCAAATCATGTTTTTAAGTTTATTGAAATATTATTATTGTAATAATAAAATGAATAGTCTACAGTCCACAAGTTATTGAAAGAAAACGTTAATCATAACAATGCATCCACATAATAAATAACAACAATTAAACAATTTACTAAAAATTGATTCACATATTATAAAATTCTTTTTTGAAAATAAAAATCTGCGTAGTAAAGGGTTAAATTAAACGCCCATTTAAAAATTGTTTGTATCCCTGAAATATGCACGCCACTGTATGTTGTACTAAAATATCACTCTGTAAATGAAGGTTAATAAAATTATAGTGAAAAAAACAGAAATTCATATTTCTGTTAATAAATATACAGCTTAAACGAAAAATCACAACTTTTTTCAATGTTTGATCTAACTGTATACACCTGTTTGCTCTTTAATTTTACTGAACACATTTTTCACCTAAATTTTAGCCAGGCAAGTTAACAATCTTAGTATTTTACATTGACGTCAATATCAATATCCACTTAAAAATTAGATATACAATATTCTATACACTCTAATAACTTTTCATATCTCCTCTATCATGAACAAATCATTATTTAAATTAATACACACTATAGTTTCTAATTTTTCTATAGTTACAAAATTCATATTATCATGATGCATAGGTATAACGAAACTTCAAATTATATTAAACAATAATCACTATGAAATTATTTTACTGTACAATCTTTTGAGGTTGAAAATTCTACCCAAAAACCCTATATTAAAGATAATATCTTATTGTTATAAAATTTTATTTTCCATTTAGAATCCTATCCGCAGTGCCATGTTGACCTTAAATCAAAACAACAATTTTGCATTGATTTTAATTTCCATTTGTTGTATGTGACACAAAATAAATTAGAATAGTTCATTAAACAAAATATATCATATTTTATTGACGTATGTTCGGTCCATACTTTGTTCAATCCTCTTTTGCACAAATGTTAGACTAAGAACCAAAACGCAATATCTAATTTTATTTTTGTGCTCATATTTCATAAGCAACACCATTGAGCATGCACTAATGTTTTTCTAATTTTCAAATATTTTCCAGCGCTGATCACAGAGATCTGGTTTCAAGCGATTGGGTGCGCATGACGTGTAGGGCTTGCGCACACATAGAAAAATAAGAGACAACGACTCATGGCGACCGTTAACCTCGACAAATTTTAAAATAAATTTCGGTGATAAATACCTATAAAATAAAACAATTTTAGTGAGTGAGAAATTAAAATATAGACGTTCACGTGATTAACGAAAACGGAAATTATGACAGCTTAATTCGGAGTATCCTGAGGTGTAGAAGGCAAGAAATCCAGTGCGTACCTATATTGCGAGAAATTACAGTTGTTTGTGAATAATTCTATACAGTCCAATAATTTTATTAGTGCGGAGACATAAAAATTGGCCTTCGAGCCGGATCATTTCAAAATTCGAAAAACAATTGTAAAATGGCAATAAAATTCTCCAGGGATATCACAATTTTTATATTAATTCGCGTTCCGTCTGACCTGCGAAGGTACAAAGTTCAGTTTTCATAAAATGTATATAATTTCGGCAAAAAAGGTCAAAACAAAACTATTATCAGTTTGTTTATTGAGTGATTTCAGAAAACAATATATAGTGCAAAAGAACTACGAGTTATTTCGGTTCATAGCGGTTGTTTCGAATTTCAAAATTAAATATTCATTTTATTTCAGTTGTATCATCAAATTTTAACAGCCATCAATCAAAATATTAACCTTGGAATTCGGTCCTGGCAAATTGAGCGCCAGTTGTGTTAAATATCAGCTCCAATAATTCATAAAATTAGTTAGGTTTAGTTACAGTGTCTGGTATTAAAAGATCTAAGCATCTTCTGTATTACTACAGTATCTGTGAGTTTTTAATTAATTCTCTATATTAAAATCGTCATAGACATACTTTTTAACAACGAGTTACATCGACATTCACAATCCAATATAATCATTAGTAGTTTATATTTCTACACATTAGACAGGACCGTAGTTAGAACATCAATGAAATACAGTTACCAAAATGGATGAATCGGTGAATAAGAGTGTCCCTGATAGAGGTGGCACTCAACCTCAAATTAAATCTTAGCAACAGTAACGAATTCACCAAAATTTCCAAGCAAAAAAACAAGCAATAGTTTTTCTTTCACTTGATAACGTAAAATTGCAGGAATACCTCATTTCTTTAGGGAATATCAGTGAACCAAAAAATATTATCTTCTCTTCCAGAATCTCCAATAACCGCATTTGCATTTACTTGGCAAATGAAAATTTGGTTGATTCATTTATGAATAGCAATGATGGCTCAATAAATCTTGGACAAATAACGATTAAGGCTCGGCGATTAATAACACCTGCGGAAAGATTATTACCGTCAAATGTATGTCCATCTATACCAAATATACTATTAGAAAATGAATTAACAAGATTTGGTGTTTAAATAATTTCGCAGATTACGTTTCTTCGCATTGGAACTTCACACCCAGAATTCAAGTTTTCGTAGGCAAACTTATATTTCACCTGTAGACCCGAACCAGATACAAATCCCAGATTTTATTACTTTGAATCACGAAGGCACCTCTTTTCGAATCTCTCTCTCCCTCGACGACTATATATGCTATAACTGTAAGCATAAAGGGCATGTTACAACAGAATGTACGCTCCCTAATACACAGTCACAAGTACCACCAACAAACCTAACAACCACATCAACAGATTTACCACCAGTTCATGTAGCCATACCAACACCACAACAATCAACGGTTTCGGAAACACATATACCAGCAGCAACTCTATCCTATTTCTTCTACTCCAACATCAACACTGCAGTCCGAAAACCTATCTATGACAAACCTGAGATCTGATACATCTCTAGAAGAAACCAATAAAAACTCAATTATTTCTGACACAACTTCTAAAACTGAACCACAAAGTTCACATTCTATTAAAATAAACAGCTCCTTGCTTATCCTATAACAAAATCAAACGATCCCTGTCTGAAACTCCTCCTGTTGAACAAACCATCGAAATGAATTTCACCGAGCCCAAATTTTCAAAACTCCTAAAAAAAGCAAAAATTAACGTTCAAACACTAACTAAAGTAAATATCGGAAAACAAATGGAATCAACAAAGATATTTTTTGAAACGAACGACAAACATGTGCCAACAATTGTGCGATTTTTTCGAAAATGTGCATGGTTCACCGGACCCATTAAGCGTATCCAAATGATATACAGAAGATATTAATGGCCTCGTTGATCAATTACACAGTATGTATCCCTACTTCACAGATTAAAAAATGAAAAGTAAATGTACCAGGATTTCTAAAAAAATGATATCTCAATTAAGTCAAGAATCTAGTACTCAAGAGGACAGCGATTCGTCTGTATCATCAATACCACTGTGCTCGACCTCAAGAATTTCAGATACCTATTAAATTCACGACTATATTACAATGTTAAACGTTTAGAAATGTCAAAATTTTTACTAGCCGAACAGTCCTCTTCAATAATATGTTTAAAAGAGACACGTTTCTCTAATAAGATCTATCACATGAATAATTACTCTTGCTTTTATAAAAGTAGAATGCACCAGCCTATTGCCAGCGAAGGAGTGGCTATTTACGTGAAAAAATTATAGACGCAGTACCCATACAATTAAAAACCAATCTCGAGGCTGTCGCCGTCTGCATCGATGGACCAACGAAATTATCTTTAAGTAATATTTATTGTTCTCCAAACACTTTAGCTAATATGCAAGAAATTGAAGATTTACTAACTCAACTCCCACTTCCAAGACTTATTGTTGGCGACTTCAATGCCCATAATGATATTTAGGGCTCAAAAAGCAACTCTCCATTTGGAAATACACTGGAACAAATAATTAACCAAAAAAATATAAATTTTATGGATGATGGTCGACCAACCAGATTTAATACGGCCACAGGCGCAGAATCGGCGATAGATCTCTCCCTTTGTGATCCTAATTTATCAATGATATTCAATTGGGATGTCCCGCAAGAACGATGGCGATCATTACCCAATCATTATTTATGGCAACTAAGCAAATGAAGTCCCATCTCCGGAAAAATGGAACTTTAACAAAGCTAATTAGGACTACTTTAATAATCTAATACTGAACAAACTCAGTGACAATTCTGAATTCTGAACTCAGATGTAGATGAGATGGTAAACAAGTTCTCCGACATTATTATAACTGTTGCAGAATTTGGTATCGGAAGAACTAGAATTATCAAAAAACATCCAGCTGTTCCTTGGTGAAATAATCAATGTGCAGAAGCTACAAAGAACTACAAAAAAGCATTTAACAAATATAACAAAATTGAGTCTCAGGAAAATGTATTCCAATATAAACGATTAAGAGCCCAAGCTCGATTAACGATAAAAAAAGCAAATGGGATTCTTGGAAACAGTTTATATCCAGTATTAACAATTCTACCTTATCAAAAATAGTGTGTAACAATATTAAAAAGATTTCTGGAGTGAACTACCAGTCCCACATAAATAACCTACAATATCAAAATAACACTGAACAAATCTGTAAAACCTTTGCAAGATCATTTTCGAAACATTTTAGAGATAGCAACTACACAAACAAGTTTTTAAACTTCAAACGTATACAGGAACAAACCTTCATAAAAGTAGAAGAAAATGCTCATGAACCAGTCAACAAACCAATAATGCAGGAATCAAATCACGTAACACACTTATCGAAAGAAACAGCAGCTGGACCAGATAATATTCCAATAACATTTCTACATATTTACAATAGGATATGGACAAACAATACCTTTCCTCAGATTTGACTTACATCTATCGTCATTCCAATGCATAAACATGGTAAACCCAAAGCACTCACAAGCTCTTACAGACCAATCTCGCTCGCATGTGCAATGGGTAAGATATTAGATGAAATTATCAATGACAGATTAATGTGGACTTTGGAAAGTCGAAATCTTCTTATTCCTGAACAATGCGGTTTCAGAAAACGAAGATCAGCAATTGATAACTTAGTGGATCTAGAATCAGAAATACATGAAGCCTTTGCTAATAAACAAGGAATTTTCCTTGATATATCGAAAGCCTATGATACTGTTTGGCGTCACAAGATCATAAAAACATTAGAAAGTTGGTCCATAAGAGGTAATATGTTAAAATTTGTTTGTAACTTTTTGAAAAATCGCGTTTTTATGGTCAGAGTTAATGGCACATATTCGCCTTTAAAAACCCAAATTAATGGAATATCACAGGGATGCTCCTTAAGTGTAACTCTATTTCTAGTTGCTATAAACGATAGTTAAAGTTCGTGAAAAAACGGCTAAAGTTTTCAGGTTTTATGTGGCTAAAATTATTTCATAAGAAAAATGAATTAGTTGGAAGGTTTTATAAGCGGCACCAACAAACATTAACATTTTTAAATACAGATGAAGAATCGTTAATTGCAAATACAGATATTACTCATAAACTGTCAAAGCCGATTAAAAGTAGTTCAGAGCGTTATAAAGATATGATTGGCTTTAGCACTGATCTTTCAGATGTTAGCAACTTAAGCAAGGTTTTCACAGTTACTTACATATTAAATAAGCATGCATACTTCGTCTTTTTTATTTAATTTTAATACTTACCATGTATTTTTTTGTTTTTTTGTGTTGCTGTAAATGTTTTGTATGAAAGTATGTATATTTGTTATTTCCTCAATAAATGATCTTAATTTCATTAACAGCAGTTTCTTTATTTCTCTCCCAAGCATCACCTACCTTCTTTACATTGCCAGTTAATAACAGAAAACATTATTAGAGCTAATGTTGGATATTTTTATACGCTCTCTATTGGAGCCTAAAAAAGTTCAGTAACCCCGGTTTAAAATTAAGCTACAGCATACATAAAAATATGTGCATGGTCCAGTTACCACATTTTTTTTAGGGGAAAATGGATCCTTGGCATAATTTTGAAAAAACATTTTTTTGATGTTAAATCGTTCATTGTACATCATTTTTAAAGAGGAAGCACTGTTAACTTCACCGAAAAAAGAAAAAAAAAACGAAATTACTGAGCGGCCGCTTTTCCTGAATTTTTTCATTATTATTCACCGAAATCGTTGTAAAACCATGGCCCTGTAACCCCGACAGACCTTACATTTTTTTTTTAATAAAGATGAGAAAAACTAAAATTGAATCAATTAATATTCCTCACATATGTAACCAAAAATGAAATATTACATTTCTTTCGTTCTGGTAAAATCTAACAATTGTCTTACACATAATACACCACTGAGCTAATAGGTATGGTGACAGTTCGCTTCAAATTATAAGAGTGTGTTAGTCGTCCCCTTTCTTACCTATTCTAAGATTCTATTAAATATAGAAGTCTGCTTTATTCTTCTATTTCTCTTCTTCCTACTCAATTTATTGTGCACATAAGTTTAGATCGTTGGGATTACCAATGGAAGATAAAGTTCAATTATTGGTTATGCGCATAAGATTCAAAGTAACTACAATAGACATGTATGTATCACTGCACCCTAAAGTTTACTACCCTCTCTAAACCCTTTCCATAAATATAGAATATTACAAATGTACACAGGGAATTTGATTCTTTTTCAAATATTATTTGTCTAGAAGAGGAAACACGAAAAGTAGTTCGAATGAATCGACATAAGAAAGAATTATAAACAACTTTTTGCATAATCGCTATATACTTAAAAATCATTCAAAAACAATCACATTTATGCACGGTTTTTATGTTACTTTGTGCTTTTCAGATGCGACAAACTTTTTGCAATATTTTCTGTGTAATATTCGATTCACTATAAATAATGATCATTAATCGCAACTTTTAAATATGTTTACGGTTGCTAGAATTGAAAAAAATAGCCGCCAAAAAATAATATCTCTATTGAAGCGAACTAACTTGTCGATATATTGAGAGCTAAAATGAATACATAATGTTATGTAACAATAGTTCCATAAAAAATATATAATTTTATGTATCTACACCTAATACCATTGCAAAAAAGGTCGCAGAATCGTATTTTGTCATTAACAAATAAACGTAGGTTGGACAGAACCAACAAAATATTTTTAATAAAGGAGTGAAGCCCAAATCACATGGATCTTATTGCCAAAAATCCAAGTGGTTGAGCTTGCTTGCTTCTTGTTGATCATAGTAGGGTCTATTCCGTCCGAGTGGATCATGTCGTAACTTTTTCACCTGTTTACGTGTGAAAGTTATATTAACCTACATTTCCACTGGATACGTAATTCAAGTCCTGAGTGAGATATTGAAAAAAAATTACAGATCGCTAAGACTTGGTCGTTTTTTAAACATTTCTTATAGCGCCATTAAAAATAAAAAAGGCAACGTTCATAAAATGGATACTACTATTTCCAGTGGAACTGAAAACTATGGAAAACACAATGCATGTTTCAATATTCAAAGCGGCGGAAATGATCCTTACACAAAAATCCAGAAAATATTTGCATGAACTAACAATTACCAATAGAAATTTAATTCCGAACCATCAGTTAATTTTATTAGTAGATCAAGTAAACGTGATAGTTAATATTGTAGAAGATAAAAGTTATTGTACAGCAATAGTCCTTGATGTTAGTCAAAGATTCGATATGCACTCTACGGTAAAAAGATGTATCTGAAGTAACATATCATCACCTTAAATCATATCTAATATTAGAGATATTTTCGTGTGATATAATGACTCCGATAAAAATCTACTTACAATATGATCGATAGTTTCTCAGGGAAGAGTGCTAGGATAAATTCTAGATGTAATTACATTGCCGACTTTCAAACAAATAACTTTTACGGATGATACAATATTAGCTGTAGCAAGATTCAAATGAATCTTCCCAGATTACAATTCTACATGGACTGCAGATGGAACAATCTAGTACAAGAATGGAGACCATGGTTGAGAAAACTAACAAGGGTTCGCCTACAGAAGATGTTGGGAGATGATCTGAAACGACTTGGAGACATGTAGCATCGAGTAGAGATAGATGAAAGGAATTGGTATATAATATAAAAAGCTAAAGAAGTTACCAATGAAACCACTGTAGTTTCAGAAGATTTTATATAAAATTATTCCCAGCATGAGAAACAAACAGTACAGAATATTGTACAACAATTAGTTACATATATAAAAAATTTAATCATTCTTCCCTTGGAAAATGGGAAAAACGTATTTCCTGGAAAATCGCTGTAAATTTTTGTATTTTCTGTACTAAAATATGTACTCATGCATAATTTTTTCTATTAATTTAGTATAAACTCACATTTTGGCTAAAACCTCAAAATTTTCAAAAAATCTTGCATATGCTCCAATATAATTTCCAATTATTCCTAAACCATGGAAGACTTGTTTCTACTCCATATGCAAGTGTATAATTTACTTTTTATGACAAAAATATTGTTGTCCGCTAATGTAGAGTATTAAAGAATATATATTTTTAATAGAACCAAACTAGAAGCAATAAAGGTTGTTCAATATCAAAATAAGTTTTCACAGAAAGTAGTACCAAAAAGATTTGTCGCACTTAAGAAATTTCCAATTAATTTTGAACCCATTCGCATTCGGTTTTTGAAATGTAAGTACAAAAACATTTCTTGATAAATCATTTTTTTCCTTTCAAATATTACAATGCAACCCGGTTCAAAATTAACACTAACAAATTTATTTCTTTTTTCTGTTTTGTTTAATATTAATATAATTACAAGATGACACATTTGCGTTTTGGTTTTACTTGCATTACTGGACAAAGGACTGCTCGAATGGCTTCATCGAATACTGTCTTTAATCCCTTTTGCGTTAAAGCAGAACATTCGAGGTATTTTACTGCACTTATTTCTTTTGCCATCGCCAAACCCTGAAATAATAATTTATTTGTAATATTTGAAAGTTTCATACATATAGTGAAGTGACTAAATCAGATTCTTAAATGTCGAACTTAGCCATTCTGTAATATCTACAAAATATATCAGTGTTCGGAGTTGCTGCCGAAAATTCAAATTATGAGATCACTGATTTTCGAATGGGCTGCTATATTAGTATTTTTTCATTTCCTATACATGAACAACACCCCACTGTTGTTCACTTGGCCGTACATCTGGAAAATAATCAAAGGGTATATTTTACAACGGAAAACATATTATGAATTGACAGGCTGCCATTGATAACATCGACCAGTTTCTTTGAAATGTGCCAAAATTATGATGCCCATTAAGCTACCCTTGTTAACACAGAGGAATCAAATCTAAAATATTTAGGAATTTTATGTTTGTTAATGCTAATTTGTTGCGAGAAAACGAATTTTGCTCAAACCATTTTGGAAAAAATAAGGACAATACCAGCTTGCAGTTTGTTTCGGACCTTCCTAGAGAGCGGATGAACAGGGTGTCCCAAATTGGTGTGTTTTGCAGGGTATCTCGTAAACTAAAAGAGATAGAAGAAAAGCAGTTAAGATGTTATGACTTCTTTTTTTGTTAAAGTAACGATAGCCTAATTAAATCTTCAGTAACTCCCTGCAGTTGGAAGATACAGGGCGATTATTGAAAACTGTCGAAAACTACAAGGTACTATAACTTCTTAATTAAGAAAAATATAAAAAAACGTTATAAAAACTTTCGATAGATATAATATTAAAGAGTTCAGTGGCGCACAGAATTTTTTTGTTAGGGGGCTCACTAATGAAATATAATGCAAACTTATGTTTTTTTAAATGGGACACCCTGTATATTTTGACGTTTTTCGTTTTCTTTTTTAATTCTCATTCACCTGATATGACATATTATATATCCATTTTCAATGGTTGGAGCTACAGTGCAAATAAACAATTTATGGATGTTATCAGTTGAAACACTCTTAAAAAATTGAACACTCAGTAACGGAATTTAACATTTGATTATAAGGATACTGATGGGTGACAATTTTATTTATCAAAATTATAATTAATAAAAAATAAAACCAGATTAAAAAAATAAAAACAATAAACTTATGAAACAACAAGAAATATTGTAACAACTAATCTACCTATAACTAATTTTATTAGAATGTAAAAATTACATTAAATGTTCAAAATGTCCTCCGTTTTGTTGTAATAATAATTGACACCTTTTTCTTACTGATCTTACACAATTGAGAATGTGCACTGGCTTTATTTTTCTAAATGCGGCATGAATATTTTGTAATAAATCTTCCCTACTCTCGAAGTTAGTCTTGTAAATATTATTTTTTTAAAATCCCCAAATAAAAAAATCAGGAGGATTTACTCCCGGAGAACGAGGGGGCCACCTAACCGGTCCATAAGTACCAATCCACCGATTAGGAAATTTTTCGTTTAAATAATCTCCAATGAATAGAGCATTATGGGCAGGTGCTCCATCGTGTTGGAACCAAAATGTGTCCCTATCAGCCAACACTTCCTCTTCCAAAAGTTGGTGTAAGTTTATTTCCAAGATATCTATATATCCAGCAGCAGTTAGTTTATCATCAAATATATGATAAACTAATTTATTATGTTTGACAAAACAACTAACGTTAAAGCCGAATCTGCCTTGTCTCCTGATCCCCTAAACTAAGTGTGGATTTGAGTCGTTCCAATATAGTTCATTATGTCTGTTAAATATTCCTGCACTGCTTATGCGAGCTTCATCGCTAAATATTACCTTTGAATAAAAATTTGGATGTTCATTACATTTTCCTATATACCACTGTGCAAATTGTGTTCTTCTCAAAAAATCATTTGGGTACAATTTTTGACGGACGGATGTCCGATAAGGCCTAAATTTATATTTCTTTAAAATCCTTCCTGCAGTAGTTTTTGGAACACCTATTTCATTTTCAATTTGACGTAGAGAAGATTCATGATGTGCTTGGATATATCCCAACGTATTTACCTCTCTTTCTTCATGATTCTTTTCGTACTTACGCCGTGGTTTCACAAAACATCCATACTCGATTAAATTTGAATCGAGTTTTATAAAAATTCTCTTGTCAGGTTGCCTTCTTTCTGGATATCGTTGAAAATATAATTCAGGCGCATCAATAACATTCTTTTGACATTCAATATATGCCACATACATATCATATTTTTCATAATTTTCAAAATTCATGTTGTTGACAAGACTGCACGTCGTAAAATTAATTCTGACAGGTAACACAGGTTTTGTTTTATTTTCAATGGTAAGAGGACCAAAGCCTACTTGATGAAATGAACATTCTTATAAGATGTAACAATCATGTCAGTTAAACATAATTAGAAATAAAAGTGAAATCGGTAAAAAAATACAGACATCTTATTTCGTGATGCTATTTACCAAAAAACGGATTCAATAATTTCAAAATAATAATATAGGTACTTAAAATCAATAATCAGCTATATTTACCTACTTTGTTTCACTGTTCACTGATTTTATTTTTGGTAATGCTGAATTGGTTGAAGATTATTTAAACGAAAAACTTTTTAATCAATGAAAACGGAGGACATTTTGAACATTTAATGTAATTTTAACATTCTAATAAAATTAGTTATAGGTAGATTAGTTGTTACAATATTTCTTGTTGTTTCATAAGTTTATTGTTTTTATTTTTATAATCTGGTTTTATTTTTTATTAATTATAATTTTGATAAATAAAATTGTCACCCATCAGTATCCTTATAATCAAATGTTAAATTTCATTACTGAGTGTTCAATTTTTTAAGTGTGTTTCACCTGATAACATCCATAAATGGTTTATTTGCACTGTAGCTCCATCCATTGAAAATGGATATATAATATGTCATATCAGGTGAATGAGAATTAAAAAAGAAAACGAAAAACGTCAAAATATACAGGGTGTCCCATTTAAAAAAACATAAGTTTGCATTATATTACCTTAGTGAGCCCCCTAACAAAAAAAATTCTATGCGCCACTGAACTCTTTAATATTATATCTATCAAAAGTTTTTATACCGTTTTTTTATATTTTTCTTAATTAAGAAGTTATAGTACTTTGTAGTTTTCGACAGTTTTCAATAATCGCCCTGTATCTTCCAACTGCAGGGAGTTACTAAAGATTTAATTAGGCTATCGTTACTTTAACAAAAAAAGAAGTCATAACATCTCAACTACTTTTCTTCTATCTCTTTTAGTTTACGAGATACCCTGCAAAACACACCAATTTGGGACACCCTGTACTGTAATTAAAAGCTAATTAGCAAAATCGGTGTCTATAATCTAAACAAAAACTATTTAGAATCAAAATACATTAAGTGATTTTTGAAATTTATTTCTCTGATTAAGTGAAAAATAAAATATAATCTATGAGTGGGACTAGCGGGGGAAGGCCCCCCGAAAATAAAGATATTGATATGGAATTGATTAATGCAGAAACTACAAACTTCCCGGTAGACGAATTTTTAGGATACGAGAAAAAAGACCAGATAAGTATCATAAATAAACATTCTGAAATAACCCAAACAAATACTCAAAAAAGTAAAACAGTAATTACCTCAATTAATACTTCTGAAAAAGAGGTCGCAAAACATAAGGTAGATTATTTATATCAACAAAATAATTTAGGGCCTTTTCATGTTTATTTAGAAAACAATTCAAATTTATTCAAAGGTAGGTTAAATGCGCTAAGAATAGGAGACATTGTATTATCTAATTTCGCTGAAATTGATGATAAAATTTCTAGCATCGATTCAAGGTAGAAACAGAATAAGAATTAAGTTTAAAGATTACAAATCAGCTAACTATCTATTATCCAGGAAAAATTATCAAATTTTTATTAAAAACAATTTGGAAATATACATACCTAAATTTATGGTTATTAGACAGGGCGTGGTCAGGGATATTTCAACGGAATTCTCGGAAGATTATATTAAAAATAAAATAAAAATGTTTGACTTGCATCGCAAGTTTGAAGTAGTGCAAGTTAAAAGACTAAATAGGAAACGCACTGATGAACAAGGTACACAATATGTTCCAACTAAAACATGTATCATTCACTTTAAATCACAAATTTTACCGAAATATATTACAATCAATAAGGTACTGAAGGAAGTTGAACCATATAAGCAAAAAGTTCTGCTTTGTTTTAACTGCTTAAGATACGGGCATACTGGAAACCAGTGCAAGGGCAAGCCAAGGTGTGGCAAATGCAGAGAATCTCATAACACTAAAGATTGCAAAGATACTGAGCTTACACCAAAATGTTTCAATTGTTCGGGTGACCATTTTACAAGTAACTTAGAAGCGTGCCCGGAATTTAAAAGACAGAAGTTAATTAAAGAGTCTATGTCAACAAATAAAATAGGTTACCATGATGCAAGCAAACAGATAGGTAGAAATTCTTATGCAAGTGTTACAAACAGTAACTAAAATGTGACAAATTCACAAACTATGAATATACACTGCCCCAAATCCTTCCCCCCCCCCCCTAAATTCCAGTCAACCTACAATCGATCCAACCCCATCCAATATCATCAATTTAACTCCAACAACAAATTTTAATACCACAAATCCAACCACAAACCTTTCCAACCCTCGAGCTCACAAAAGGCAAAGGCCAAACAGTCCTGACCCAATTTTAAAATTGCACAAAGAAATGATATCCTTCCCAAGACACCCAATGCCTTGTGGTGGAATATTAGAAAATCCAAATTATACTAAAAATATCAATTCTCAATTGGAATCACCATCTGCAGATTTGATCACAATAAATTCAATATTTCAATTGGTTATACAAATTGTTACGATTTTATTAGAATCAAAAAACATAAATGAAAGAACTAGAAAATTTAGTTAAATCAACACTAGATGTAAATATGTCGTCACTATCTCAGCTCTAAGCCACATAAATATTTTGCAATGGAAAACAAACTTAGAATACCTACTAGATAAGGGTAACTACACTGTTGCCTTATTATCCGAGACATGGTACCGCCCAGGCAAGTACTATGGGTTCATTGGTTTTAACAATATCCGCTGTGACCGCAACGACGGCTATGGTGGAGCAGCTATCTTGGTGAAGTCAAATATACGGTATCAAGAGATACCAATACATACCACAATTAGCTTTGAATATATATGTATATCAGCCGATATACCCCAAATTGGGAAAACAATATATATAGTTCCTATATATGTTAAACCGCGAACTCGTATATCACTGCAACAGTGGATACAATTTTTCGACCAAATCCCAAAACCATTTTTAATTGGGGGCGACTTCAATGCCCATAACTTGGCATGGAATAATGAATGTGACGACATATACGGTAAGATACTATTGGAAGCCATAGAACACTGTAATTTAATCATATTAAATGATACATCTCCCACGCTAGTCAGCACTAGGAAATCAGTTATAGACCTAACCTTTAGCACCCAAGATCTAACTCAACTAATTACATGGTCTACCTTAGAAGAGCCATATGGTTCAGATCACTTTCCAATACATGTCAAACTAGAATGTAAAAATTCGCTACCAGAAAGCTCACCTACAACCCACAACTTATGGAGACTCAAAGATGCAAACTGGGAATTATACTCTTCTGTATTACAGTTGACAGAACCGAAAACAACATATGATGGTGTCATCGAAAACATAAACAAAGTAGCAGAGGACGCTATCCCAAAACACTTTTCAACAAACAAAAAACGCAATCACTGCTCAAAGCAATGGTGGAATGAAACTTGCAACATAGCAGCTCTAGCAAGAAAAGAAGCATTTTCCCACTACAAACGATCGCCAAATCTTAACAACTTGATAGAATACAAAAGACTAGATGCAGTGGCAAAAAGGACTTTTAAAGAAACCAAAAAGGAAGAGCTGGTGAAATTATTGTCAGAGTCTTAATCAAGGAACACCAATTAAAGATAAAGTAAATCGATTTAAAAATAGAAAACAATCAAATAAAACACCAATAGACCCTGAAGCGGACTGGGTAAATGAATTACATACCAAAATCGCTCCCCTTGGGGTTGACAACAAATCTATACACCAAATAACTACAGTACAACGAAACAATACATTTCTACTCTCAATATTCAATATGTGGGAACTAGACAAAGTTTGAAACAAACCAAAAATACCGCTCCCGGTAAGGACAATATTTCATATATAATGATTTATAAAATGCCGATAGAACATAAAAAAGCTCTGCTAGAACTGTTCAACTCTATCTGGACAAACAAGATACCTTTCCCCGAAAAATGGAAAGACTACATCGTTTTACCCATAAAAAAACCAGGTAAAAGAGACGATACTTCAGAATCATATAGACCTATATCACTTTCATCATGCGTCTTTAAAACTTTGGAAGGAATGATTAAGAACAGACTCGAACATTGGTTAGAGAGTGAAAAAATGTTGCCTGACTCACAATATGCATTTAGAAAAGGTAGGTCCACCCAAGAACCTCTAACAATATTAGTAAACGATATTTATTTGGGTTATTCACAAAAACACCTCACTTTAGCTACATTTATCGATGTAGCATCAGCTTTCAATAACGTCCAATTGAATTTACTGGAGGAAAAACTCATCAACATAGGATTACCAACTCATATGGCAAATTTCATTAAGAACGCATATTCAAATAGATCAGTCTCCTTAAAAATTAACCAACACATTTCAGATCCAAGAATCTCCAGAGACGGTTTACCACAAGGCAGCATTCTCAGTCCAATCCTATTCACCCTCTATACAATGGATATTGAAAAAATCATATCACCAAAATCTAAAATAGTACAATACGCCGATGATATTGTGTTATACACCACAGAAAATTCAGTTGAAAGATGTACAAAAATTATTAACGCGGAATTTGGTCCAATCCAAAAATGGCTTGATAATATTGGGCTGTCTTTATCAGAAACCAAGACCGAAGTATGTATATTTTCCAAAACTAGAAGTTGTCCACAAAATCTGATAACCCTAGGTAAATACACCTTCCCCATAAAAAATACCATCAAATACCTTGGATTACTGTTAGACAAGAAACTTTTATGGAAAGACTGTATACACCAAGTAATCAAAAGAACTGAAAATTCAATGAATATATTAAGAGATTTCTGCAATACAAAGTGGGGAGTGGATCCAAATATGGCATTACTCTTTTATAAAACAATGGTAAGGTCAATTATAGATTATGGAAGTCATCTATATGGGACAGCAGCTGAAACACACTTAAACAAAATTGAAGCCCAACAGAATAAATGTTTGAGAATATGCCTAGGATATAACAGATCCACCCCTATAAATATTATGCAAGCGGAAGCAATAATACCACCTCTTAAACTAAGAAGACAATTACTCAGTAATATGTTTATTACTAAAATAATAGCAAAGGAAGCATCATAACTCAACAGGTTACAATCATTAACAGTTCAGGTCCTCACCTATAAGTACTGGTACTCAAAAAAAAACCAGTTATAGTGGAAAGTCTTATGGAAATATCAAGCTACCAACACAAATTACATACAAACGAGAAACTACCTAACTTTACATACCTACCTGAAAATCTCTACGCTCACAAAATAGCAACATATTATTTCGAAATTCAAGACGAAATACCAAACCTGACTCAAACCAAATTCAATAAATTCAAAAACAAATACTGGCCAAATTACGAATATATATTTACAGATGGTTCAAAAGCAAATGAACAAACAGGCTGCCACATAAACAAAAAACATCATTCCAAATATACTTTACCAAAGGAGGCTTCTATATATACAGCAGAAATAACAGCAATTTTACAAGCAATGAAATACATATTAAATTCAGATAAAAATAGATATGTAATATTTACAGACTGTAAATGCGCAGTGGACAGATTAAAAAATATGAACATACAGAGAACATTAAATCATATTGAAGCAAACATTTTGAACTTATACCACGAAATTCACACAAATAACAAAATAGTCATATATCTATGGATAAAAGCTCATGTTGGTATAACTGGTAACGAAACAGCTGATAAATTTGCAAAGGAAGCCATAAAAACAGGAGAAAAACGCCAACTTAAATTACCACCCTCCGACGTATTCAAATCACAAAAACAGAAAATTAAAGAAAACTGGCAAAAACTCTATAATGAATCTACAACTGGATTAAACTTTAAAAAACATCAGGATAGGATCCCTAAACAAAGTTGGTTCTACAAAGAGGTGAACAGAAATTTTATAGTTACAATAAATCGAGTGCGTGCAAATCATGCACTTACTCCTGTATATAAACATCGGCTAAAAATGATTGATAACCCATATTATTCCTGTGGAGATATAGGTACACTGACACACAAATTATATAATCAACTAATAACTGCCAATATAACCCTTCCAATAGACCTTAATTGTATTATTTTTTCAGAAAGAATAAACACTCTTTACATACTGTACCAACACATAATAAACTGCAAACTTAAATTGTAAAATTTGTAAGCAATTATGCAAACACAACATTGTATATGTAATTACTAACAATTATTAAATTAGAAAAAATCCAAAAAAAAATGTTATGAAAAAAAAATATATAAAAAAATGAGAGAAAAAATGATATTAAAAAAATTAAAAAAACAAATTATGAAAAAAAGAGGTTTAAAAAAATAAAAAATAAATAAATTATGGGAAAAAAATGATTATTAAAAAAAAATATATATAAACAAGAAAATGAAAAAAAAATTGTTGAATTAGAATAAAAAATACTAACACAAATAAAATATTTACTGTGCTCAATCCTGTAGAAAAATTAAACAAATTTTAAATAAAATAATCAGACACCTACATAGTCTGGCTAATTGGCCTCAGCCAAAGCCATTAACCTATTTAAAAAAAAATACCAGCTTGATGTTTAAGCTGGTATTGTCCTCATGTTATCAAGGAGAAAGCGGGGGAAAAAGTTAACCTGAATTTGTTTCTAACAGTTAAAGCAGAAAATAACAGAATGAAGGCAAAAATTATAAATTTTTAGAATTGGTGGGAATTCAAAATAAACATTCCGAATTGAATGCTGCAAATACTTCGAACGCATACTGTTCAGAATTCATCAGAATTCTTCGCAGTTAATTATTGTAATTCAAATCATTATTTTTAATACTATATCTGTAAACTCTAAATACTATCTTAAAAACATCAATAAGGTTTTAACTTCAATTTCTAGTCGGCAACCACTCTGTAAATTCTTATTCATCAGTGCTAACAAAACAAAAAAAATTCATCATCCTCACCCAGGAAGCAGTGTTAACTACAAGATAGTTCATAAAAAGAGTTGTATCTAAGATCAAGTAATTATCAACGGAAGTGAATTAGCTACTCAAAACTATTATTTCCAGTATCCAGTCAACGGAGGTCTTCTGCAAGGTACTTGAGGGTGAAGGAGGGAAATCACAGTCCACTCCAAATAAAATAATTCCTTCCCACACCTTGGAATCCGCCCATGGTCGAACTTCGAGTCCGGATGTGATTTTATTTCTAAAAATCTCAAAGATCCAATTATCAAACTTCCAGTTCCAGTATTTGTAAGAGTATGTGCGGGATTTTCTCGTATAAAAAAAATTGTGCAAAGTTCACAACAAAAACCTAACTATAAAAAAAAGGATTAGCAGAGTCTCAACTGTTCCTGTTGTATCTAGTGAAACAGATATGAAGTCTCAACTGTTCCTGTTGAATCTAAGAAATAGATACAAGTCCAATTTCCACATCAAATAAGGTCAGATAAACTGTCTAAATAAATAAAAAACAAATATATCAAAAATATCTAAGTGTCTGTCAGAAACACTTTAAATGTTAAACTGTTAAGCAGTGTCAAAAGTTCACAAAAACATTTCTTTAGATTTAATATGGTTAAAAATAATTTGTGTATCAATCAATTCATCTAAAATTCAGTAAAAAGAAAAAGACATCTCTCAATTTTATAGTCAATAATTTAATAAATTATATGTACATATAAATCGTTGGAAAATATTTGAATAAATGTTCATTTTTCTCATACTTTATCTTGAAAAATGAGCTTGTCAGAATTCTATTTTATCGTAAGTAAATCTCGTAATAAGAATGGAAAATCTTACCAAAATTAGAACTACAAGCAAATCTCAGATCACAAAAATATTGTAATTGATAGATGCTAATAAAGAATCCAAAGTCCAGTTCAAATTACAAGACAGATTAAATTGAATTATTATACGAGACGCCATATCTCTTATAAATGCGTGAAAAGTTATCTAAATCAAAACACATGCAGCAACACCTATTGTTGAACACCAACAAAACTCAAATCATTCACTTTGGTCAAAAAAATAATATGGACAGCATCAACTATGGCACAACCTCCTTAAATCTTGAATCTAAACTTTCTTTTCTTGGTATCACACTCGATTCGAAGCTAGATTGGAAAAGTCATATAAGAGAACTTTCGAAAAATTTATCGACATACTATGCGTTGAAAGTTATTAGATGAAATATATCCATAGAAGCAGCATTGCTAGCGTATTATGCCTGTGTACAAAGTCGTATTAGGTATGGAATCCTTTTCTGGGGGCTGTCTACTGATGTTGATAAGATATGCATACTGCAAAAGCGTTGTCTAAGAAATATATTTAATATACCACTAAGAGATAGTTGTAGGCCTTTATTCGTGGATAAGAAGATTCCTACTTTAACTAGTATGTTGATCTACGAAGCTGTAATATTTGTAACTGAAAATATGGCACTTTATACATGTTATGGCAGAAATCACAGATATAATACTCGAAATAAAAACAATCTTCTGAATATTAGGCCCAATTTCACATATATACAGAAAAATTTCCCTTTCTCATATATAACAAACTACCAGAGTCATTAAGGACACAGCACATCAAGAAGCTGAAAACTAAATTAAAAAACATGCTTTTTTCAAAAGCATACTATTCACTGGACGAGTATTTCACAGATACATTAGAGTAGTAATAGTTATTTTATTTTACTTATTTTGTGATTCACTGTCTTTCACCTTCTGATTTTATATATACAGTTAATTTTACATTTGTGTTTGTATGTGTTTCACTGGATGATTATTTTGCCAGTACATTAAGGCATTAATATTTATTTTGTTTCACTTGTGATGTTCTGTAATTTGTAATTTTTGTTACTCTTATGATTTACTGTTCTACCTTTTGATTTTATCTATAATGTTATCTGGTATCTATGTGTGTGTATGTATGTATGTATATATATATTGCTTATGGGGATTGTACCAAAATTGTTAATTTCACTTTGTTGATGACCTATTTACACTGTTTGTGTTTATATGTATATATTTAGGTACTATAATAGTCATAATTTTTACAGACTGCTTTTTGTAGTAATATTGACATGTTCTACACCTGAAAAGGTATTTTTGAAGGAACTAATAAAGAATATCTACCTATCTCTATCTATAACAACTTCAAATATATTTTTACCATCAATTCAAATTCCACCATTCAATGATAAGAAGTAGAAGAAGGTTGATGGGTGTATTTTCTCAAAGATGAAAGTGTGTAAATAAATTTTATTAAAAAATTAAGCTAAGCGCTTTCGGCAAATAAACATGCCATCATCGGAGCTTTCCTAAAATTACAGATGTTTTTGTAATTACAATAAAAAAGAGATAAACAATTAAAAAAGTTTTGAAAAACTTACGTCAATGGTAAAAAATACCTCTAAAAAAGGGAAACATTGAAAGGGGATCGGCATCACAGACACAATGGTTAGATGTACCTTTTCACAAAATTAACAAATAAAATGAAACTAAAAACCCCCTCTTTTATGGGGTGAAATTATTCACTCAGATCATTTTTATATTTTAAAGATGGAGCAACGAAGTATGCAAAATGCAAAAAAAAATAAAATAAAAAATTGAACAACAAAATAAATTTCTCTATCTTTAGAAAACCTACTCAAACAGATCATATGATTCCATTTACTTCTAACCATCCATACCAGCAGAAAATGTCTTCATTAAATTGTTACATTCACAGATTACTTAACATACCTATGACAGTAGTTGACTATAATAAAGAAGTTTTAATAATCAAACAACTAGCTAAAACAAATGGCTATTCACCTCATATAGTAGATAAAATCATTAACAAAATTAAATATAAAAACAGGAGAAATTTAGCTTTTAGTCAGCACATAGATATTACAGATAAATCAGAACAGATATATAGATCTCTGCCCTATTTAGGTAATATTTCCAACAATATTGCTAGAATCTTAACTAGTCAAATACCAAACTTAAAAATTTCCTTTAAATGTAAAACAAACATAAAATCTTTACTCTCAAAGACCAAGGATAAAACGAAAAAACTAGAAAAAAGTGGAATTTATAGATTGGCTTGTGGGGACTGTCCTGTTGTATATGTGGGAAGAACAACTAGATCTTTAGAGGTACCTATAAAAGAACATTTATCTAGACCGGAAAAATCTGCTTTTGGTGACCACATTAATTTCAGTAAACATAATTTCTCTCCAACAAAAAACAGTAAAATTTTACATAACATCCCGGTCAACAATTACCGAAAAATGAATCTTCTTGAAGATTTGGAGATTCTAAGGGAATTGCAGAAGAATCCAGTTAACTGCGTTAATACTCGAGTAAATTTAAATTGGTAATTTTAAACCATTGTTTAAGTATCTTTGGGATTCTCAAATGGATTAGCTTATTATCTACCTTTACATTTAGTTTTATTTAAAATTCATACAAATTTGATAAAATTTCAAACTCAATATAGTTTTTAAACTCTAATTAACTCCACTACTGTAGGTACAATAGTCACTTCCCCCCCCTTCTCTTTTTGAAATAAAATGTCAATTTTGTAGGTGTCTTTTACACCTTGTCATTTTGCATACTTCGTTGCTCCATCTTTAAAATATAAAAATGATCTGAGTGAATAATTTCACCCCATAAAAGAGGGGGTTTTTAGTTTTTAGTTTCATTTTATTTGTTAATTTTGTGAAAAGGTACATCTAACCATTGTGCCTGTGATGCCGATCCCCTTTCAATGTTTCCCTTTTTTAGAGGTATTTTTTACCATTGACGTAAGTTTTTCAAAACTTTTTTAATTGTTTATCTCTTTTTTATTGTAATTACAAAAACATCTGTAATTTTAGGAAAGCTCCGATGATGGCATGTTTATTTTCCGAAAGCGCTTAGCTTAATTTTTTAATAAAATTTATTTACACACTTTCATCTTTTGAGAAAATACACCCATCAACCTTCTTCTACTTCTAAAATTCAAGTGTGTACATAGTCTTCAATAGTCTTCCATTAAAAAATTCAATGATAAGCCAGAAAACTATCCAACGTTCATTGACCTCTTTACCTCGTTAAATGTAAATAATGAAAAATTAAAATCGAATTCTGAAGTTTTATTATTTGTTGTCATATCGACGGGGCGAACCATTTCAGCTTGTCAAGTCTTTGAATGTATCTGAAGATAGTCTTAAGACTGCTTTAAAACTTCTTGAACAAAAATATTTAAATAAAAGACAAAATATTATTAATCCATTTAATCGCCTCTTAGAAACATAACCAGAATTATCTAATTGTTCTATACAGAATTTAAAACCATTTATTGTGGAAATTGTTTCCATAACGCAAAATCAAGAAAATGTAAATGTGACAATAGAGAAACTATTAGATTCGTTGCTCACAAAATTCATAGAACAAAAACTTGACTTTATCCCTCGCCGATCGTTTGAAGAAAAATACGATATGGAAGAATTAACCACCGTAAAAGAACTGTTAGAATTTTTAAATCGAAAATGCACGGTTTTACGAAATATATCAATACCAAAACACAATGAGTCAAATGTGAAAAAATCCACTCGTGAACCTCACACATCTAAATTAGACTCACCGAATCAAACTTATAAAACTCAGCAAGTCTCATTTCACGCTGCACAACAAGTTAATACAAGTAATTATTCATCAAAACCCAAGAAATATTCTCAACATTGTGTTTACTGTAATAAAAACAGTCACAAAATTTATTCATGTAAAGAATTTTCTATATTATCCGTCGAACAACGCCACACTTATTCTCAAAGAATTAATTTACATTAATAATAACTAATAAAAAATAATAATTTATTGGTTCTAACCATAGGTACACATGTTATACCAAAAGATTAGGGTAGGAATACAGACATTTATTACTAAATATCATAGTATAATCAATATATAGTAATCAAAAACTTAAATCTATTAATTCATTTATAATCTGTTTTTTAGGTTTTTGCCACAGGGTGACAAATTTCTTTTTTCCACGACCGGGAATAAAATCAATGTTTTAGACGTCATTCTCGACACATAATGTGACGAATTATTACACAGAGGGAATAAAGTAAACTGACATTTGCTTAGCAATGTTGGAGAAGAGGCAGTTATTATTACTGATATTAAGAATACTCTACCAAAAGGAAAAAGTCCATATATCAATATCATTAATTCTAGCAATATAAATATTACGATTAAATATATCAGAGAAAACTTTCAATAATCTTTAAATTGTTGGGAAATAATATATACTTCCAGAGTGTAAAATTTAGTGTAGTTCATTTTTCGTTTATTTAAATGTCGGAGGATGTGACCTCAACCCAACTTTCAGCTTCGTGTCAGTTTTTTGTTAACATTTTTGTACTATTAAATTGTTCTGAAAATAGAAACAAATGGCCGTGGGAATAATAATGTATGCATCTTGGGAGTAAAGTTCATTAATCGCTCTGCTAAATGATGACCTCGCTCGCTTGTGCATAAACTTTGGCTTCAGGATTAAAATGGCCCTTTACTACCTTGGTTCATAAGTAGTAAATATTATATTTTTTAAGGAGTGGCAACAGAGCCTTTGAGTAAGAAGACGTGTTTTATTTTACACTTACATTTAAACCCAAAATTTCGAGAATTGTGGTGCGAAATAAAATACAGAAAGTGAATAAGTAGATACATTAAACCTTTGTAATAAGTGATTAATAGAAAATTGCAGATAACAGGTGAATATTAACTTATATTGAAAATAAATATACTGATTGAATATACAAGAGTAATTACTGATAAGACCAAAAAAAGAAACTGGATCTGCGAACAAATAATTAACACTGTAGAAAAATTCCAAGCATACACAAAACATACCGCACAAAGAAAGGTCGATCCTCCAAGGTGTAGAAACGGGTGACAACCTTTATCGCTGTGCAAGATGGAAAAAAATAGAAGAAATGTTTCCTTGCATTGAGAATAAATTAAAATATTTGGATGAAAAATTGGAAAATATCTCCTTGTGACAACCTTTATCGCTGTGCAAGATGGAAAAAAATAGAAGAAATGTTTCCTTGCATTGAGAATAAATTAAAATATTTGGATGAAAAATTGGAAAATATCTCCTTAGAAGCAAAATTAGAAGTAGAGAAGAGAAAATACAATTGAAAGAAAAAGTAGAAAAACAAGAAAAGGGAATTGAATCATTGAAAAGAGAGATAAGGAAGAAAAATTTAATAATAAAAGGCATACCAGATGAGGAAAATGAAAAAGTAATGCAAAATAAAGTTTCTACGATATTGAGAAAAATAGATACAAACATTGACTTACAAAATGATGCCGAAGAGATGAAAAGAATTGGATACAATAAAGGGAAATACCCAAGACCAATACTTATAAAATTCCGGAACTTCACCAAAAAAATAGAAGTACTAAAGCAAACTAAAAACTTAAAAGGATCAGATGTATGGATTGAGGAGGATTATGCAAAGGAGATTCAAGAAGAAAGGAGGAATTTAATACCCAAACTTAAAGAAGCAAGAGCTAAAGGATTAAAGGCTATATTAAAATCCAATAAATTATTAGTGAATGATGATATTAAACCAAAAGTTATGAACAAATAGACAATGAAGAAAACAAATACCATAAAAACAAAAGAACCGCAAGTAGTTAATCTCCAAAAGAAGAACCTACAACAGAACAGATACGAAAAATGACAAAATCGTGGAATACGAAAAACTAAAGAAAGAAGATAAACAAGGAAGTACCGGAAACCACATAAGCTACGAAAATGGAAAAATGAACTGGAATCGAGAAAAAAATAAGATAAATAAAAATATAAATAATACTGAAAAAGAAATATGGAAACTTGCAACCTGGAATATACAAGGAATAAATGGAAAGGAAAACGAACTAATGTACAAATTCAACAAGGCAAATATCGATATTTTAGCAGTGACAGAAACAAAGAAAAAAGAACACGGGGAAATCGTATTAGAAGAGGGACACATATTTGTATTTTCAGGAGTAGAGAAAGAAAAAAGAGCATCAGCAGGAGTGGCGTGTATCATACATAGGAGATTTGCAAAAGTATTGAGAAAGTGGGAAAACATTCAGAAAGAATACTAACAATAGGAATAAATATTGATGGTGTAATAACAACAATCATAATAGCATATGGGCCTAATGATGACGAGAAAGCGGTAGAAAAAGATAAATTTTGGAAAATAATGAATGAAGTAATCGAGACAGCCAAAGGAAATAATATGTATGTGGCAGGAGACTTAAATGGAAGAGTAGGCAAATATCAAATAGATTGTGGAGAAATGGAGAATACAAAATAAATAATATTGGATCAATAATAATAGAATATTATAAAATAAATAATCTTATAGTCGCTAATACATTCTTCCAACACAAAAACATCCACAAATATACAAGACAAGGGAAAAACAACACAGAAAAATCTATAATCGATTACGATCTTGTTGAAAAAGATAATAGGAATTTAGTAGAAGATGTAAGAGTAATGCGAGGACCGGAAATAAATAATGACCATTACATAGTGGTAGCAAAAACTAAAAGGAAAAACAAAATGTAACTGAAGTAATAAAGAATATAAAGAAAAACAAACAATATATGAAACAATAAAAGCATACAAGTTAAGAGAACATAAGGAAGCTAGAAAATACACAGAACTCTCAGAAAGAAACATTATAAATGATAATGCAATGAACAAAAGCGTAGAAGAAACATGGAAATACTTTAAAAGCAACATTTTAGAATCGGCAGAACAAGTTAGCAAAATATTCAGGTCTAATAAAACCAAAAGGCAAACGTCATGGTGGAATCAATAAATTAGTCAGGAAATTAAAGTAAAAAAACAAAAATTGGTACATATTTAGAGAATAGAACGGAACAAAATTACCAGGAATATAAAAAACAAAGTCAAATAGTCAAAAATGTAGTAAAAGAAGAAAAACAGAAGAGCTGGGAACTTTTTGGTAGAAAACAGCAAGGACAATCAAAAACTGTTCTACACAATGATAAAAAAAATGAGAGGTAATAAAATATTAAGCGCATCGTCAGTTAAAGACCAAAAAGGAGAAATATTAACACATGACATTGAAGTAATGGACAAATTGAAGGGATATTTTTTAAAAAACTATTAGATGCCACTACTGATGAAGAATCAATAGAAAATACGGAGACTGTAAATAAGGATCAAAGAACGAGCGATGCTATTATGTTGAAGGACATCACAGAAGCGATACAGACATTAAAAAATGGAGAAGCTGCAGGTTACGAAAAAATAATACAGAAACGATAAAAAATTTGGGGGAAAAAGGAACAGAATTACTTCTAGATGTTTGGAATAAATCATAGTCTGAAGAAAAAATACCAGAAGATTGGCAGACAGGAATACTTCTACCAATACATACACCAGGAGATGTTAAGAGAGTGCATCAATTACAGGAGGATAATGTTACTGAGTTCAGCCCAGAAGGTGTATGAAAAATTATTGATAAGAAATGAAAGATGCATATACAACCAACACTGGATTAAGCACAAAGCATTTATAGACTTAGAGAAAGCTTTTGACGGAGTTTGTAGAAAGAAACTATGGGACATACTAGAAGCAAGAAAAGTTGATAAAAAAAATGAGGAGTAAAAAAAAGTATTTACAGAAAAACAAACTATATAATCAAAAATAACCAAGCATCTGAAACATTTGAGACAAAACAAGGATTACGGCAAGGTGGAGCTCTAAGCCCAACTTTATTCATTCGATATTTTCATGGACCACATAATAAAGCAAACCAAAACAGACACTCAGGGGATTACTGTAGGTATGAAGCAACTTAGACCAGTTAAGATACGTGAATGTGCATGTGTCGATGATCTAGTTATTTATAATGGTCAATACAGAGAAAGGTCTCCAAAAAAACATTGACATATGAAATAAGACTCTAAAATTGCATGAAATGAAAATAAACGCAAATAAAACGAAAGTAATGATGATAGCAAAAAATCAAGAAAGGTTGAATATAAGAATTAACGAGAGTATAATCGAACAAGTTACTCACTTTAAATACTTAGGAACAACAATTGACAGCACTGGTAGCTAGGAAATGAATATTATGGAAAGAACAGAAAAATCAATAAAAATTTTCCACATGCTGAAACCTGGATTTATTTATACGAAGGAAATCTCAATAAGAACCAAAATGACAGTATTTCAATCAATTTTTAGACCGATACTTATGGCAGCGAAACGCAGATACTGGTCCAAAAAATAAAGAGCAGAATACAAGCTATATAAATGAAATACCTGAAATCTATGAAAGGAATAACAAAACGAGACAGAATAAATAATGTAGATATAAGAGAGGAGCTAGAAATAATATACATGCTAGATTATATCGAAGACAACTGAACTGGTGGGGACATCTACAGCAAATGGAGGATATTAGACAAGTTAAAAATGTATGGGAAGCAAAGGTGATTGTTAATAAAGACAGAGGTAGGCCAAAAGAATCCTGGGATAACAACATAGCCAAAATATTAAATAAAAGAGGGAAAACAATTATAGAAACAAAACAGTTAGCACAAAATATAGAAGAATGGAAAACTTTTGTTGATGAAATTTTAAGAAATCTCCCTACACCAAAAGGTAGAAGGAAATTTGATTATCGTTATTAACACATATATAATTTTGTAATCTGTCAACTGAATAAAATGAATATGGAAAAAAACGATAAGCAAGAAAAATGTACCTTTATAATGCTGCTAACTTTGTATTTTATGATTTAAATTAAAAGTTTAGTTAATTTTAGATCACACTGTGAAGGATAGAAAAAAATAATATTCAATATAAAAATCAATTCCTAATTGATTATTAAATGTATAAGATTTCTGAAATAATTATTACTAGCTTTAAGAAAAGGATTAATTTATTAACTAAATTCAAAGCGCACGTAATAATTCAAAGTTCAATATCTAATTACACCAATTTGATGTTCAATTTAAACTTAAGCTACTGTTCGTATCACTTTCAATAAATGATAAATTACAGTTGCTTAAAATTTGTTCACCATTTGTTTACAAACTATAGGTACCTAAATTAAAAAAATGTTTTTTTCCTATTCAGAATTATTAAACTACTTATTTGCAATTATTTAACAATTAACCATTTATAAACACCAATAATGAGCTCTGGCTGATTATAAACAAATCAAGCATGTTCCTATAAAGTTTTTTAAAGCAAAAATATTTTTAAATTGTAAGTTCCATACAGTGATGGTTTCATTAGCTTTTGGAATGTTAAGATCAACTGATTTTTTGGAAAACAAAAAGACTTTAAAGATTATCTACCTATTCATTATTCCTATTATACAGATATACTTACTTGTGGATATGTTATAGGTGAAAGTTTTTTATCCTTTAATTTCTCAATGGTATTTCTATCATCCCGAAGATCTAGTTTTGTGCCTACTAATATGATAGGTGTATTTGGACAATGGTGTCGTACCTCTGGATACCACTGAAATTAATACCAAACAATTATTACTTATTACTACTATCTACTGTCATTGTTGTTTAGATCAATATTCATTCAAAAACTATAAGATCCAATGTATATCAAAAATCACTTCAAATATAAATAACCTCTTTTAAACACACAAACAAATTTGAAGAAGTACATATAAAAATCAGGTCTCATGTGAAGAATATTATTAAAAAGATGTGAAATATTTGCATAAAACAAATTTTGAATAATTTATTTTATAACCAAAAAGCAATGCTTTAAACAAAGCTGATATATATTCCAGAAATTCACTAAATTTAAAAGATTTAGAAAAAAAGACCATTGTATTGAAATTTGAATGCCGGAGAAATGAAACATAGGAATTAATGGTTTTTGAAGTGCCAGAATAGAAACTAAATAATTATATGAAATACATACACAGCAGATATTTGGTCTAGTATCTAGTCTAATAAATGGATAAAACATATCCATAAGAAGTACACGTTTTTTGCAATATTGTTCTTGCAATATTTTTCATTACGAATTTAGCTTGATGGCAATGTACACTTAATTGAACCTATCGTTATGAAATAATTTTAAAACATTTACACAATTTTATAAGGCAACTATGAAATGAAATAATGAAACAACGCTTATTAAAACAAGGATTGGGGGAACAGTTTCCAACCTGAACATGATGATGGCAGAACTATTCAACTAAAGTTGGGGAATGTGTTTAAAAATACTCATTGAAATTTCAGCCTTTTTGTAAATTTGGGTAGTTGAATTTAAATGTGGTCATAACAGCTCTTAGAAATACTCTAAGAAAACACTGCTACCATGCCCTTGTACGTACTAGTACAGAAAAAACATGTCGTATACTCTTGTCAATCATCAGTTCATCATCCAAGATTCTCATTCCACCCATTTTTGTAGGTATAATTTACCTTGGACTTATGAAGAAAGTTCTGAAGGTTTTAAGCAAACCAGATAGTAGCGTCAAGTATTTACAAAGAGCTTTACCATCTTTTACAGAAAGTTATTTTTTGAGACTAATATTTGAAAACTATTGCAAGTTGCTATGGAAATAATACATTTTGAAAATGTGCAAAAAGGGTGAAGAGAATCGTGTTTCAAGGACTAATAAAAATCAAAATACTGTTGTAAATGAATGGGACTAACAAAGAAGCAATTAGAAAAAAAAGTTCATACAATTTCTTTACTGAAATGAAATATTAGCAGTCAAAAAGTACTAAAGTGTATGAAATCTGATATTTAAATGGAAAAGTGAAGGCGAAAATAGTTTATTAATGGAAAAAGAGGAAATTGTGGTATGGACTGTGGGAATATCTAAAAAATTGATCTGTAAATAAGTAACAGATACATAAATATCACCATTCTCTCTAGATATTCTGCCATCCCATATAATTATACTCTGGAATAATGTAATATCTACTGGTAAATAAAATTCACTTAAATAGTCATACTTAAATAGTCATACTTAAATATAATAAACTGATAAAATAAAAAGTAATCCTTAAAAATTAAATCATTTTTAGACACTTTAGACATGAATATTTGCTTTAAAACTGATTACAATTTATCCAAACTCATTAAAAATAACAAATATAAATCTTCAAAATTAAACAAATCAGGAGTTTATAAATTAAAATGTGGTAATGACAACTGTGACAAAATTTATATCGGTAGAACTTTTAGAAATTTTAAAACTAGAATTTCGGGACACAAACGTAGCTATGACAACAAAAAATTAGATTCTAACTATTCAAATCATTTATTAGAAACCCATCCCAATTTCGACACAAATTTTGAAATTTTACATGTAGAACCTAAATCCTTTAGAATAAATATTTTAGAAACTCTTAAGAGAAATAAAAAGATATATTCAGGTAACCTTCTTAACGACCAAATATATATATCAATAATCCTCCCTTATTAAACCTATTTAGGAGTTCCTCTCTGTTCACGAGGCAATAAACAGCCTTTGAATCGAGTGCGTAAACTTAATCAAATAACCAGTTATTAGGCAAAATAATACAGTGTAAAGTTAGTGATAGCATTAAGACAAATCCACGACACCATAACTGAGTGAGTACAAAACATACCCTACAGTGGTTTGAATGATATCATTTATTCAATACCTTATATACTGACAAATACAACAAATTTTACTTGTCAAGTAAATTCCAAGCAGCAAAAACAACCTGCTAATTGACTGGTGCTCCGAAAACCATTTAAAACAAAAGATGGACAACAACAACATGAATATAACGCCTACATCACCTAATACACCATCAACTACTCCAATACAATCTTACTCTCAAATGCTCAAACAACCAACTCAACCAATATATCCAGCAAAAGACCAGGGAATCATCTTTAGTGCAATCAATGACGCAAAAATTCAAGACTATCTTCTGAGTTTAGTCCCAATAGTTCAACCACGCAACATCATTTTCTGCTCGAGGATATCTAATAATAGAGTGTGTATTTATTTATCGACCAAAGCTGCAGTTGATCAATTTATAGAAAATGGAGGAGAAATCGAAGTTTTGGGACAAAAATTAAAAGCGCGACATTTAGTAACCCCTTCAGACAGGCTAGTCATTTCTAATGTTAGTCCGACTATACCACACGACACACTTAAAACTACGCTAGAAGGATTAGGTCTAAAATTATTATCCCCAATTACATTTCTACGAATAGGTGCAACAGATCCTGCATATAGCCATATGATGAGTTTCAGACGCTAAGTTTATATTACCCCTCTAGAATCTCTTACTTTAGCCGAATGTCTTTAAATTACACATGACAACCTCTCTTATCGTATTTTTCTCTCATTAGATAGTCAGAAATGTTTTAATTGCAAACTATCGGGTCACGTTGTTGCCAACTGTCCTACCTTACAAAACCAAAAGTCTCCTGTCCAAACGAACACAATAAACAATGATGCCCCCCAAACATCACATGAGCAAACAAAAACAACAACAACCTTTTCTCAACCAACTCCGATAGATATATTCTCTATCCAATCAAATCTGACAGTAAACACCCCCACGGCTGAAGTAGGCAACATATCACAAAAAAACCACAACAACTTTACCCAATTCTACAAATAAACGATTCCTATCATCAGAATCCTCTCCGGAAGCATCCACTATGACAAAACCAGCTTTCTCAACCTCAAAAAATCCAAAAAAGAAAAAAACACCCTGCAATCAGCTCCACTCCTGTCTACTCCATCCCAGAAGAAGCAACCAGCCTTTTAAAACCAATAATTGAAAATCAAACACCCCCTTATTCTCTGAACTATGACGAATTTAAAAGGCTGCTGGAGCACACACACGGAGTTCAGAACGCATATACCGTTGCAAAATACTATACATCAGATATAAAAGGCCTCATTGAAATGTTACTTACACTTTACCCTCAGTTGAAAGATAAGACTCTAAAAACCCGATTTACTAAATTGAGAAAAAAGCTGGAAAAGCAGACAGATGATACCGGCAGCGAATCCTCCATACAATCCCGTTAATCACGTCAAAATATCAATTTGAATAACAAAATTCAATAGTATACTACAATGGAACCTGAATGGATATTATCTCCATTTAGGAATGCTACAAAAGCTCATATCGGAACATCTTCCAGACATTATATGCTTACAGGAAACTCACTTCCATGAACACAAAACACATACCCCAAAACATTACAATGGATTCTTTAAAAATAGAAATTGGACAACGGCCAGTGGAGGTGTAGCCATATTCACGAGATCAACAATAGTAGAGGAAGAAATTAACATCACTACCAACATTGAAGCGGTAGCCATTCAAATTAAAGCTCCAGCCGAAATAAATATATGCAACTTATACCTCCTGCCTAACATACATGCAGATCCCAAGGAACTGGATGCGTTATTTAAACAAATCCCTTCTTCCAGGCTAATTATAGGCGATTTCAACGGGCACAACATTGCTTGGGGATCCAGGTCAAACGATTCAAGAGGAAAGCAACTATATGAGACATTCCACTGCGCTAACTTAGCTATATTGAATGACGGCAGTGGCACCAGATTCAACATAACAGCGGGCACTACTTCAGCAATTGATCTCAGTCTATGCACACCTAATCTTCTACCCCAACTCTCTTGGCAAATTAATAAAGACTTATATGACAGCGATCACTTACCAATAACAATTACCAACATCACTAAACGTTCTCACGATACAATACCCTTACAACATTGGAGACTAAATAAAGCAAATTGGACTGATTTCTCACAACACATTGACGACAATATTCATCTGGCAAAACTGCAAGATGATATTACGGCTACAGTAGAAGACTTTAACAAAATAATAATAGATGCAGCATACCACGCTATTGGTAAGACAGCGCATATAAAAAAGTACAATGCAGTACCATGGTGGAACGAAGAATGTGAGTCAGCAATAAAAGCAAGTAAACAATCCTTAAATAAATATAAAAGATATAAGACTCCTGAGAACTGTAAAGAATACAAAAAGAAGCGAGCGTTTGCTAGACTAACCATCAAACACAATAAAAGAAAATCTTGGCATCAATACGTTCAGAAAATCAATAGTTCAACACCAATAACAAATGTTTGGAAAAAAATAAAGAGCATAGCAGGTAAAAGCTCACATATGGAAATTGCAGCCTTACAAAAAAACGATTTAAGTATGATAACAGATAACAATGAGATAGCTGAAGAACTCGCAAACGCTTATTGTCTCCATTCTAAAAATGATAACTACGACCCAGACTTCCTAGCATTTAAGCAGAAGCAAGAAATGAAAATGCAGACCCTATTAACACGCCTGGACCCGATGATATCCCGCCCATATTTTTAAAAAACCTGCCTTCATCTGCGAAACATCACCTCTTGCAAATATACAACAGTGTCTGGAGCCAACATCTATATCCTAACACATGGAGAAAGGCAATCACAATCCTCATCTTAAAACCTTCTAAATCACCCCTTCTAGCAGATTCTTATAGACCCATTTCTTTAACTAGCGCCCTATGCAAACTGCTCGAAAAAATAATAAATAAAAGACTTCTTTGGGACCTAGAAAGCAAAGGACATCTGACTCCGGAGCAATCAGGATTTAGACCAAATAGATCAACATTACACAACATAATTGATTTAGAAACTCATATTAACGAAGCATTCTCAAATAGAGAACACTGCATGGCCATCTATTTTGATGTAAATAAAGATTTCGAAACAACTTGGAAACACAACATACTATCAAAGCTAAGCAACCTAGGATATCAAGGTAACATTCTAGCTTTCATACAGAACTTTTTATGTGACAGAACATTTCAGGTTAGAGTCAATGGGACTTCTTCGATCCAAAAACAAGAAAATGGAACAGTCCAACTTTATTTCTCCTAGCCATGAACGATATAACTAGAGATATAGAAAAACCAATACAGATTCGAATGTATGCGGATGACGTGATCATTTTTGTAAAAAGCAGGACATTATCTGCATGTGCAACGATACTTCAAAAACAACTCATAACGATGGAAAAATGGTCAATAGGGACAGGTTTTCATTTCTCGCCCAGCAAGTCACGGTGCATAATATTCTCAAAACAACCAATTAACCACAAACCTCATATGGAAATCTACAATACTACTCTCAAGTACACCAATATGATAAAATACCTAGGACTTATATTCGATGAGAAACTAAATTGGAAAGCCCATATAATACAACTAATTAGAGACTGTCAAAAAGGACTTAATTTATTGAAATGTCTATCAAACAAACATTGGGGAGCCGATGGCAGATTACTCTTAAACATCTATCAAACACTTGTCAGATCAAAAATTGATTATGGCTGTATTGCTTATGCATCAGCAAAAGTTACAATACTCAAACAATTAGACGTATTACACAATACAGCACTACGCATTATCCTAGGAGCCTACAGAACAACACCAGTAGACAGCCTATACTGTGAAGCCGGAGTAGCCCCACTAGAACTTAGAAGGCAAATCCTAAGTCTCTCATATGCCTCAAAAATAACAGCTAATCCTCTTATTTTAACCCACCATCACACATTTAATAAAAACGTAAATCCAGTCTCACCTAATATTCAAACAGAGCCATTTTACGTAAGAATCCAGTACTATAAAAACAGTCTCAATATATCCAACATCTCTTCTTTAAAAATCGAAACTTATAACTTCACTCCACCCTGGCAAATTAAGCCACCACATATAAACACTCATCTTTCATGTTTTTCCAAACAAAGCACTAGTATACAAACCCTCATCCAACATTTTAACGAGACCATGCAAAAATATTCCAATTATACCGAAATATACACTGACGCATCCAAACAAAATGACGGACTAGGCGCAGCCATTGTAACTCCTACAATCAATGTACAATTCAAACTTTCAAAATATGCAACAATTCTAACAGGAGAACTTTATGCAATACTAGAAGCAGTAAAGTACGTAACAACATCGAACTACGAAAAGACAGTTATACTTACAGACTATTTAAACTCCTTGAAATTATTGAGAAGCACCTATTCAAAAAATTTCCTCGTACTGATGATCAAACAAGAAATTCATCATCTTCAATCGATAGGAAAAAACATACATTTCCTGTGGGTTCCTGCACACATAAGCATAAAAGGTAATGAGATGGCCGATCAACTCGCCAAAAAGGCAGCACTACTTAATACCATACCAATCATTAAGCCCTTATACACCGAGCTAAAAACATTTATTCGCAATAAAGCAAAACAAAAATGGAATGACACATGGAGGAGCTCACACGGAAAACTACATAACACCCTGGCTAACTTTTACCGAAAATCGAAGACGTCAAATAATCATCACAAGGTTACGTCTAGGTCATACTCGTGCTACTCACGAGTACTTACTTTCCCGAATACCAAGACCAGAATGTGTTATTTGTGAGCAGCCGTTAACAGTGAAACATTTTTTGGTTGAGTGTCCACTATATCATACCAACAGACTAGCATGCAACATAAGTGAATTTCTGGAAAATACTTTAAACAACAGCAGTAATGTGAAAAACCTTATTAAATATCTGCAAATCGCAAACATTTACCATAAAATTTAAAATGTACTTTAAACAAAACATGTGACATGTCAATATCTATTCATAATGTTAAACAAACATAATATATAGCTACAGACCGCTAATAGCCCTTGAGGCTGATGCGGATTCGTAAATAAAAAAAAAATCATTTATTAGAAAACCATCCCAATTTCGAATCAAATTTTGAAATTTTACATGTAGAACCTAAATCCTTTAGATTAAATCTTTAAGAAGCTCTTAAGAGAAATAAAAAGATATATTCAGGTAACCTTCTTAACGACCAAATATATATCAATAATTCTCCCTTATTAAACCTATTTACCTAGAAGATAGTTTAGGAATGATTGTAGTAACCTTCTTAACGATCAATCAATAATTCTCCCTTATTAAACCTATTTACCTAGAAGATAGTTTAGGAATTATTGTAATGAATGAATTTCCAGGTAAACTTATTTGATACTTTTGTTAATATTCGTAAAATTCCGTATTTGTGCACTACATAGATTAAAAAAATTCACTCGTTTGATAAAGCTACTGAGTTAGCTAAACGCGTCACAAATTTAAATTGAACGTTAGTCCACATTTCAAATATAATGAAGTTTTAAGCAAATTAAATGGTTTTATTTCATCGTTTACTACAATATTACCCCGTTTATAAGGGAAGCAGTAATTGTTCTAGACAATACACCATACCAAGGAGGTACAGGATGAACCACTGGTCATAAATATTGGTAAAAAAATATGGTCATTACTAATCATTTTAATGGAGACTTATCAAAGAGATATTAAAATTGTTTTCAATTTTTATTGGCGATTTAAGGAAAGTACATTAGCAAATATTATGGAAAAAAAAACAAATGATTGCAAATTGTCGTTCGTTTCAAAGTCTAGTGGCAATGTCAAATTAACCATTGCTATCATTAAATGAAATAATAAAACATGTTTGTAATATTTCAAGGTATTTGATACTTAATGAAATATGGAAATTTTAATAAGTAATGTCAAATTTAGAATCTATTTGAAGATAATTAAAACCTTTTGATCAAGCATTGTACAGGGTTTTTCATTATATATGGACCCTTCCATATCTCACTTATTTGTTACAATTAAAAATGTCTCAAATAAGAATTGAATGGTTATTAAAGTAGTTTTTAAAATCCAACAGAAATATTATACAGAATGTCCCAAAAAAGAGGGTCAGAGCCAAGTGTTCTTTCTTAAATGGGACACCCTATATATTTTTATATTTTTAAACTGTTCACTTCAATCCGAATTCAACAATATATAATTGTTATAGTCTAACCTTAACAGTTCAGAAAATATATACGACACAGTAAGATGTAGTAATCTATCGATTGGAATTCAGTAAATTTATTTACAAAATAAAGTAATCTCAAACTAAGTAAGCCCAAATGAAACTATAAATATTGTTCAAAATGACCCCCCACATTGTCAATGCATAGTTGGTATCTTCGGCGTAAATTCTCTAAACATATAGAAATAATATCAGCATGATTATTTAAGTTATTAATTTCGCCTTGATTATTTTCCTGAATTATCTCAAGATTGTTATTTTCGCCAAAGTTAACTATATCTTTCAGCATCCCCCACAAAAAAGAATCTAAGGGAGTTAGGTCGGGGCTATTAGGAGGCCATAGAATTGTCCCATTATTTCCGATCCACTCTGGAAACTGATTGTTGAGATGTTCTCTCACCTCTAATACATTATGGGGTGATGTCCCATCTTGGTGCCAGATCATAGTATTTAATTGGTCAGCTGTAAATTCATTTTCTAGTATTTCACTTATTTTGGGTATTATGCAGTTTAGGTAAGTTCTTCCTGTTAACTTATAATTGAAAAATATTGGCCCAACCACTTTATTCTGGAATATTCCACACCAAACTTTAATTGATTTCCGTCCAGATTTGTTTATTTGTTGCACTTTCCGCTGTCTATGATTTTTATTTTCCCATGAACGTCTATTTTTTCTATTAAACACGCCAGCTGTAGAAAAACTGGATTCATCTGTCCAACAGATTTTCTGAAGTATATCTGGAGTTTCATTCAAGCGACGAAGCATTTCCTGACAAAATATTAACCGTTTCCGTTTGTGCAATTCAGTAAGAGCCTGCACGAGAAGTATCTTATATGGTTTATAGTTGTGTCTTTTCAGAGTCCTAAATATTTTCATAGGATGTTTTTGTAATATATTGGAGCTGGTTACTAACGAGTCTTCAGAGTTTTCTGCAAAAAAGTAGTAGCGCAAAAAGTATTCATTCTTATTCAACTTACATAAAATCCAAAGAAATATATATTTTTTTACCTTCAAAATGCAGAAGTGTATCTAAATCATCCTCCTCATTAATTACACACGTTCGTTTTTTCCTTGAAAAGTTCTTAGTTGTCATTACATGCTGGTATATTCTGTTGAACGTATTTTTGCTAGGCGCATGCCGATTTGGATATAATTCCATAAATTCTCTCCTTGCATCTAATTTGTTATTACTATTTTTTACAAATAGAGAAAATATTTCTATCTTTTCATCATCTGTATACCGCATTTTCCAAACTATCAAATACAATGTTTTATAATGGTGTAAATAACTACTTGTCAAATATGACAATGCTTTCATTGCCCGTTGTTTATAGTTGGTTTTCATCCCACAGAAAACGATTTTTAAATGAATATATTTTCTGAACTGTTAAGGTTAGACTATAACAATTATATATTGCTGAATTCGGATTGAAGTGAACAGTTTAAAAATACAAAAATATATAGGGTGTCCCATTTAAGAAAGAACGCTTTGGCTCTGGCCCTCTTTTCTGGGACATCCTGTATAATATTTTTGTTGAATTTTAAAAATTACATTAATAACCCTTTAACTCTTATTTGAAACATTGTTATCTGCATCAAATAATAAGTGAGATATAGAAGGGTCCATATATAATGAAAAACCCTGTATAAGGTGATTCATTGAAAGAATTTATTTGGATAACTACTAGTGATGTGAGACTAGAATATTATCAGAAAAATATTCTAAAGAACGAGAATATTCTCAGACAGAAACAATTTTCTCCAAATGCCCATTTTTTTTAAAACTTTTACTACTTATACAAATAGACGTACTGCCGAGTACGTGGCCGAAAAAATTGAAGAAATACATTCAGAAATTGAACCAGAAAAGTTTAGTGCTCTAGTGATGGACGCCAGTGTGATGGTCAAAGCAAGAAACATTATTAATGAAAAGTATTAACATATATCTGTTTATGGTTGCGTCGCCCATACACTTAATTTATTAATAGGAGACGTTTCAAAAATGCAAACCATCGCTTCGATAGAGGATAATGTTAAAAGTATCATAAAGGAAATTAATAATTCATATCTTCTACTGGCCACTTTCGAAAAAATCCAGACCGAAAAAGGAAGCAACCATGTCAATATCTTTGAAGTTAACCATCAAAACTAGTTTAGGATGAATTATCTACTGCTTGAAACGCCTTCTTTATACCAGATATGCCCAAAAAGTTTTAGCAGTTTGCGAGACTGTAGATAATATATTAAGCAAGCGCATAGCAAAATTCGTTTTAGGGTTCGAGTGTTAAAAGTATTTAATTTGATTAACCCAATTTTTCAATATATAACCAGAGTAGTCAGATAAGCCTAAACTAAGTGAAATAGTAGAATGTTTCTATAGCCTAGAAAGGCATTTTTGAAACAGTGTTACTTTCCAGCTCCCTAACAAAGCAGGAAGATCAAATTTCCAGGAATTTTTAGCTAAAAGAAAACATACTGCTATGCCCCCTATACATATGGCAGCTAATATCTTAGACCCGCGTTTCGGTGGCTCGTATGAGGAATGAGGAGCAAATTCGGGGTACTGAATTTATTGATAATATGGCTACGGCTACCTCAAATGGTAAATGAGTGCATACATACTTATGCTGGGTATGTATGTTTTAAGGATTCTATTCAGAATAATGTGAAGGCTTTTTGGAAATTCGTAAAAAGTAAACATGCAATTAATAATATACCTGACTCAATGACACTAAATTATTCAGTTACTTCCTGTGGTATTAACATTGCAAATGTATTTTCTGACCATTTTCATCTGTGTACCCTAATCATATTCTAAGTCATAGTGGTAACCACATCCATCCTATGTTGTGGTGCATATCAACATACCACATTCCTATTTCCAGAATTTATGAGAAAATTTCAACTTTGAATATTAATAAAGGACCGAGATCTGATGGTATTCCGCCCATTTTTCTGAGAGAATTCAGTTTCATTCTTTCTCGGCCCCTATTTCATATTTTCAATAAATCTTTGCATTTAGGTGTTTCCTGACCATTGGAAAGTTACGCCAATATATAAATATGGCAATAAATCGGAAATCAAGAATTATCGCCTTATATCAATTCTTAGTTCCATATCTAAAGTATTTGAGAGCATTATTGCAGATTCTTACCTATGATTCCTCGGGTATTTTAAACTCTCAGCAATTTGGTTTTTCCTCAGGCAAATCATCTGAGCTTAGTTTGTTAACTTATGTCGACTTTATCTCTGAGTCGCTTGAGAGAGGATAATAGGTAGATTCCGTGGCTTCAAGGCTTTTGATAGGGTGAACCATGGTCTTCTACTTCAAAAGCTTGATTTGCTTGGTGTTGGAGGTTCAGTCTTTCAGTGGCTTCGCAGTTATTTAACCAATAGAGCTCAACAGGTTCGTATAAACCATTTCTATTCCCACAAATTGTCTGTGACATCAGGTGTTCCCCAGGGTTCACACTTAGATCAATTAATCTTCAATATCTTTATCAATGATATTGTCACTTGTTTTCGTAGTTCAAAAGCACTACTATTTGCAGACGATTTGAAGTGTTTTAAAGTTATTAAAAGCCATGAGGATGTTGGAATGTTGCAGTGCGAATTTGGATAACCTGTGCGAATGGTGCAGTTTTAACGGCATGGATCTTAATTCCGGTAAGTGTCACGTGATTCATTATTGTCGTACCCAACATTCAATCACTTTCAATTATAACATAAATGATCAATTGCTCAATACAGTCAACCAGATAAGAGGTTTAGGAGTGGTTCTTGACAGTAGCCCGAGGGATATTCGACAATTTTATACCCACTTATGAAGGAAATCAGAACAGATTAAGAAACAGAGTACAAGAATGAAGTCCTTAGTGCTTTGACAAAATTGCACAACATACATTACAGTGGGCCTTGAATTCTATCTTTTCCACTATTCCCTGTTTCTGGCACCATTTTTCGAATTCATTACATTGATCTCCTTTAAATCGGTTTGCGCTTCTTGTAGCCATTTTTTCTGAGTCTTCCTCGTTTCTTTTTAATGCTTTCTGTAGTGAACAGGACCTTCCTTGTGCTTCTGTCCTGCATTCGTGTATTGTGCTCAGACTAGTTACTTTTGGTCTTCCATACAAGTTCATTATCTCACTATTTGTACGTCTTCTCCATTCTGCCATTCTAACTCCTCCAAATATGTTTCAAAACACTTTCCTTTCCCAAATTCCCAGTGTTCACTCATTCTGTAACGAGTAAATTCAGCTCTAGGTCATATTTTCCCTGATTTTTATTAAATTACTTAGGTTACCTGTTTGGAATGTATGGTTACTGTCTTTTGGTTCCCTTATGGTTGTCCTGACAAATTATGATTAGTCCTGTTGTCCCTCGTTTAGTCTACCAGCTAGGCCTACCTATTTTGTGCTTTTTTCCACCTAAAATTAATAAAATAAACTACCATATTACAGAAATCCTTTCTGTTGGTAGATGTCTTTGAAAACATTTTTACCTTTTTCTCCGTTTTTCTTTATCTCTTTCCAAAATGTGAAGTGCACTGGTTCTTTCAGTTTCATATGGGTAGTATAACTGTACTTTATAGAGAATAGAGATTCCACTTACAAGTACAGTGGTCTCTTCTACTACGTATAGGTGGTATAACTGCACTAAATATATATATTTCGTTTTTTCGTAATTCCTTGGTAAAATATCTGCCTCTCATTGCTTAGTTTTTCTCATTATTTATTATTGAAATCAACAAGTGTTTGTTTTGATAGCCGATCTGTCATACTTGGAAACACAGACGTTAGTCGAGTGTGGATTATGTCAATTTCTGTCGTGTAGTAAGTTGCGGGCGTTTTATAGTGTGTTTGTGGTGGGTTTTCCGTGTAACGTTGATATCTGTAGAGGTTAGTTGTATATCGTAATCGATGACTGCTACGAGCTGCTAACGTCGGTTTTCGAGCGCTGACCGTATATTTTTAGGTAGGGTTATTGATATTTTGAGTAGAGTTTGGATCTACCTGTTTGGAACTTGCTAGGTGTTGACGTTGGTGTAGTTCAGAGTTCGTTTCATGTTAGTGTGGCTGTTCGGTCTGTTGGTATCGTGACAGGGTCCTGTGTTCTGTGGACGGACTTTTTTTGGTGGGTTGCTGGAAAAAGTAAGGCAGTAGTGCTAATGGGTGATTGAGGAGAATCGTAGTTTTCTAATGGCCATTTGTAGCCATCCCCTGGCGGGTTTTTATGATTCTTGTCTGTTAATGATAGTGGAGTTGTGGGCTGTGGTTATTTTCTGTAGCATAGCGGTTTTTGGGAAATATTCTACTGTTGAATTGAGGCCCACACCACACCTTGTAGAGGGATTTATTACACCCACGCCAAGCACAGTGTTTGGAGTTTTCGAAGAAGTTGATGCCTTTGTGGCCCCAAATTTACGTCCAACGATCCGAGGAAGGAGCCAAAAAACTAAAACCCTTGTTGAAGGGTTTTTAGTTACGGATCTTAAATTGGGTTTTATTATCGAGTTAAGCTTGAGCCTTGTCACTGGTATAAGAATAGCAGTTCATTTACTTTTTGGAGTTGGACGCTGTTGGTTCGATTTGTGGAGCTACGTCTTGGCTTCGTGTTCGTGCAGCGGCCAGGACAAGAATTGTCGTGAATATTTGGATTCATCATCTATTGGTTTTCCACAGGCTGAATCCCACGTCATGGATGAAGACCTGAGGTCATTGGTAACCCGGCCTTCCGGACTTAGTTTATTTTTATTTTTCCGTGAACTTAGTTTCCCTTTTTTTATATAATCACAACTAGTAGAGTATTGTAACCCTCCGAGACTGGGGTGGTTACATGGAGAGCTAAGTTAAGTTTTCCTTACATTTTTGGTTTTAAACGAAATTTATACCTTCTTTTTCATATGTTTTTTTTTAATTAATGTAATGGTGGAAATTAATATCATGTGGTAAGTAGCATTTTACGATGGATAATTTTTAATTTTATTCTACTCCCTGCGCATTGGTACCAACGCCCAGTCCTGTAGTGTCACTTATTGTGGCATACATTATTCCAGGTTTATGTATTTCACCAAATTCACATGTATTCAACTCATACAATGTTTTTTATAAGACAGTCTTAGAGTAAAGACAGCCATATTAATTTCCTACTAACTAGGTTGTTTTTTTACATTGTTTAAAATAGTTTTTTTATATGGTAGTTAATCACTTGTTCAAGTAAGTGATACATTTTCCTTTGAGTTATTATTTTATATTAGTTTCCGGCTTGATTTTATCTTATGGGGGGGGCAGTAAATACTTTTCGGGATTTTAATTCAAATTGTCATCGGATGTTTTTTTTCACTTTTGTGACATTATAATCGGGCATAAGTTGATGTTTGCTTTATTTATTTTTACCCCTTGTTCTACTGGGTTTTGGGGGGGGGGTAACTTATCGTGATTGGCCTAGGTGGAAGACTCAGTTGGCGCCCATTTACAAGAGATTCTTAAAACTTTATCCGGAAGATCAAGCAGAGGGAACCACCCCCATCTCCTTCTGAGCGACATCGAAGGCCTAAGGTTGCCATCCGGAGCATCTGACACTTGTGTAACCTAGTAGATAAATATTTTTCTTTAATTCTGGCATTTATTTTTAAATAAATAAATTCTTTTAAAATACTATAAGTAAGTATACTTAAGGATATAAGGTGAGGTTACAGTGTCATAGTCCATGTGTCACATGCATACAGTGTTATGGGACGTATGGTTGTTGCATAGATTCCAAGATTTCTTCTGTGTTTAAGATTTTTGATAGATATCCTATTAATTTACTCCCTTTCAGCATCATTTTATTTATTTCTTGTTCTTCTTGGCTTTTATTTGTAACAGTCACTTCCAGATACTCAAACTCATCAACCTTTTTAAAATTATATTTGCATTTGCATATATTTGGTTTTGGCTTCATTTATTCAGGGTGTGGTAAATTAACCCGGTTCTTTGTAGTAATCTACTTATTTTTTATTTGTTCCAGAACAAGTTTAATAGGTCAGTAGATGTTATAAATTGGCTAGAAGTACATCCTTCTAATAAAATTTTATAAACCGAATATTGGCATGTTGGCTCTGCCAGATCATTAAATTGGGAGTATTAATAGAATAAATATTCAAACAATATAACTATGTATTTCAAATCAATATAAGCAATAAATATTTATAGATTTAAACTTGATGTCAACTCAATGTCAGTAACATTCTGATCCCACAACTACCCAAAGAGTTTCATTGAGACTAATAAACATTAAAAATAATATAACATTGTAGATGTTGTTAAAACCTATGTATATAGGTCATATAACCAGGAAAGATTTTTCATTTGGAATGTATTCAAAATTTAGTTTGAAAATTCTCGAGCATGTAGAGGTATAAGAAAAATTTATTTATATACAGGGTGATTCATAACTATTGGGATATAGGCTAAGGGCATGTTATAAAATATTGCTGTGGAATAAGATACAGGGCGTTAAATTAACAGTTCAGTGCCTCAAAAGGTGATTTTAAATAACAGAAAATAAAAAAGTTGTAGCATAAGGCTCCAATTTTAACGATAAACCAGAATTAAAAACAATTTAACATAAAAAGAACGAACTTAAATTAAATGTTCTACATGTGGCTTCCTTAGAATTCTATGCCTTTTCTAATTCTTGTGATAAAGAAGTTTCGTATGTCAAAGAGAACATTATTTTGTCTCTTATAAAATTAGCCGCATTTTGTATTTTCCTCCTGAGTTCGTCTCCTGAATTAATTTCATAGGCATAAACTAAGAATTTCATATGTCCCCAATCCCCAAACATAAAAATCAAGAGGGTTATACTCAGGACTTCTTGGTGGCCATTCAAAATCAGTTTCTCTGCTCATCCATCATTCAGGAATATGTTTCTTAGATGCCTTCTAACAACTAATGGGAAATAAGGTTGAGCAACATCCTTCATGAACCCCATTTTCCTTTTTACTTCTAGTGACATCTCTCTGGTTGTTTTCTATTATTACTTAGAATTGTGATCATTAACAATTTGTGTGGCGGTAGTTAATACACTTCGTGGTTACACACTTTTTAAGTATTGGAATGAATACAGAGGTTGACTAAAGTCGAAACATAGAGTTTTGAAAATGCAATTACCTCCGCCTCTTGAACAGTGGCGTGGACATTTTTTTGCGGGGTGTAAAATAACATTGTTATAAGTTAAATAACATAGTGTAATTTTTAATAATATATTCTGAGATATTTTGAAATATTTTTTAAATATATTATATTATAAGTAGATAAATTTTTGATAAATAACAGAATACAACAGGGTAACAAATGTTTCTATGCATTAAAAGACACATTTAAATCAAAGATATTGTCTACAAACACAAAAATTGAAATATACAAGACGGTAATTAGACCAGTCGTACTTTACGCCACAGAAACCCGAAATTTAACAAAAAAAAGAGGAAAACACGTTAGAAATATGGGAAAGAAAAATACTACGGCGAATATACGGCCCAATTAAAGAAAATGGAGTATGGAGAATATTAAGAAACTATGAAGTTAATCAAAAATAGCCCAATAATAACAAATGAAGTAAGAAGTTAACGATTAAGGTGGGTAGGACATGTACAACGTCTAGGTAATGAAAGGTTTGTCAAGAAATGAAAATACAGGAAACTAAAAGACAAGGACGAAGAGCAAGGGGACGACCGAAAACTAGATGGTTGGATAGTGTAGAAGATCTTAAAAAAATTGGAATAAATGACTGGAAGAACAAAGCAAAAGACCGGAAAGAATGTAAAAGAATAGTAGAAGAAGCAAAGGACAGACTTCAGAGCAGAAACTAAATCACCGAATTCACAAACTCCCTACTGATTTAAAGCAGTAGGGTTGGCCAAGCGCCTGGCCACCGCTGCCGGAAAAATGAGGCTAGGAATGCCAATAGGGAGACTATGGACCTTAATGTCTGAAAGTCAATGAGAAGAAGATACATTTTTGAGATAATTTAAAAAAAATTGATAGATATTATTTTTAACAAAGATAATATAATTTTTAAGTATTCATTTATAGATATTTTAGGATATAGATTTTAGGCATATAGGATTGTTTTTAAATGTTAGGTGAAATCTAACACGTGGCCTTTAATGTAACTTTTTTAACGCGATCTTTCCCAGGTTAATTAAAGATTATCTTTACTCTTCTATACTTACTTAATTTTTAATTTTTTTCAACTTAAAAAAATTAATTTGCTTTTACACCTCTATTGAACATTTTCACTTTATTTTAAAATCAATAATTCAATACTATATCAATATATCATCAATTAATCAATTTCAATTTTCAGTTATGTTTTTTCTCTTTGCAGAGTCGAATGTCGCTTGACAGTTTTGCTAGCAAATCATCTGCCTCAAGTTGTAGTTCACCCATGACTGATAGTTCATATGTTAGAAAAACTCCACCGAAAGTACCAACAAGTCCAACAACTTTTGAGCCAGTCCAAAAAAAGAAAGCAGCCATGAGTGGTTTTGTAATGCGGACTTCAACTGCTGAAAAACATAAAATTGACAAACAAATAGCAAAGGTTATTTTTGCTACTAATTCGAGCTTCAGATGTATTGAGAATTTAGAGGTGAAAAAAGCTATTCAGTTATTAAGACCTGGTTATACACCGCTCTCGAGAAAAACGGTAGCAACAAGTCTTTTGGAAGAAATCTATGAAGAGGAAAAAGAAACATGTTTCTCCTCCCTGTCAGTAAATATGTCAATTGATGGGTGGTCAAACGTGCACAACGAACCAGTGATATGTGCAACGATAACCACTGAAGATGGACAAGCCCTATACAAAACGATAGACACATCAGGAAATCCACATACTTCAGAATATTTAAATCAAATAGTTTGTGGCCTGATTTCTTCATGTGAATTAAAATAAAAGTGTACCGTAAAATCTTTTGTGGCAGACAATGCCGCAAATATGACACTTATGAGAAAAACATTAAAAGAAAAAACGAACGCAAAAGTTATAACTTATGGCTGCTCTGCACATATTTTTAATTTACTGTGCTAGGACTTTCAAGTTAAAGATGTTAAAGAACATGTGGTCCAAATTGTTAAGTATTTTCGAAATAACCATTTGGCTAAAGCTAAATTCAGTCAAGCGGGAGTCAGCGCTTTAGTCCTCCCAAGTGATGTGCGATGGAATAGCCTTGGCGACTGATCAGAAATGTATGTCACTCAGTTGGACATCATATTAAAAATCTGCGAAGAAAATAAAAAGGAGATTGATTCCACTATTTACCAAAAAGTTTCAAATATTGCGCAAGATTATTTAAACATTTTAAAACCTATATCAGTTGCTCTTGATACTGTGCTGAGGAAAAATGCTAGTATCGCAAATGCTGTAGAGCAGTGGAAACATTTACAATATATCTTTGATGAATCTGTGGAATTACTATTACAAAAAACACAACAAGTTATTAATAATCGATATAAGCAAGCACTAACGCCATATCATTTTATAGCGTATATGTTGAAGAATCCACAAAAAACAAAATACCAGTTAACACCAGAAGAAAAGAATATATATATATATATATATATATATATATATATATATATATATATATAATGGCTTGATACCCCTTCTGGGGTTTCGCCGCTTCACGCTTTCTAGATCCATTTTTTTTGGGGTGGATCAATCCCCGTTTTTCCTTTTAGAGTTTCTCTGTCAATGCTCTCCATAGTTTCCTATCCTTAACTTTGTCCTTCCATCCTCCAATTCCGGCTCTCGTCATATCTTCCTTCACCTGTTCCAGCCATTTTATTCTAGGTCTACCCCTACGTTTTCTTCCCCCAGGATCCCATTGTGTCATTTGCAGTGTTATTTCTTGTTCTTCTGCTCTATATATGTGTCCCAGCCATTTCATTCTTTGCCTTTTTATTTTCCTTACTATGTCCTCTCCTTCCAGTTCTTGCTCAATTTCATAGTTCATTCTTTGTCTGTACTCGTTATCTCTCAATTTGATTGGTCCCAATATTGTTCTCATTATCTTTCTTTCTATTATTCTCAAGTCTTCTTCTTCCTTTTTAGTCAGTGTCATTGTTTCAGCAGCATACAACAGGACGGGTCTTATTAGCACTTTATAAATATAGCTTTAGAAAAAATTAACGAGTTATATGAAAACACTGGACTGTTACCTTTAGTAATAAAGTTAAATACCCGCAGTGCTCCATTTAAGCAAGTTATGTTTTCGGACGAAGTAAAAAATGCAATCGGACTACAATGGTGGTTATCACAAAATGATGAGCCAGAAATCTTGAAACAGTTGCCAATAATAAAACAGTTCCTGTGTGCAACTGCTTCTTCAGCTTCAGTAGAACGCATATTTAGCTCTTTTGGTCTTGTACACTCGGATATTAGAAGCAGATTAAGCATAAAAAAAGGAGGAAAAATCGTGTTTTTGTTTAAATTGTAAAACGAAAATGTATAGACTGAAAATATACAGTAATAAAATTTAGGTGTTACGTTTAGTTTAAGAATTTGGAATTATGTACTTCTTTTTTCTTTCTTTTGATTTTTGAGAAAACTTTTATATTATGTTGTTATCTGGTTCTGAATAAAAAAGAAAAAAATTGATTTGAAATCATGATTTTAATTTTAAAAATCAAGCAATTTGAATCATGATTTTAATCACTTGATTTTAATCAGTCCAACCGTGTTACCGACATAGATAATATCATCGATAACTTTATTATCCATATTATCTACATCCCACATTTCCTATTCTTCGTTTTGAACATGAGCAATACTGTAATAAATAACAAATTGAGAAACATAGGGAACATCACCCTGTATAAAAAATGTTATTTGATATAGCAAAGTTCTAAATTAAATAAAACAAACACTGACATGCAAAATAAAAAGGACAAGATAGCAGTCTGAAATTGTTGCAAAAAAAATGTCCATACACAGGAAACGGGGTGTCGAAATAATAATTCCGCTGAGTCGGCAGAGCCCAACGGCCGAGGATAAAAACCTCATAAGCATTTTCGTCGGAAGGAAGGTAGAGCCAACCAGAAAGTAACATGTCAGAAAAATAAAAACGGGGGCTGACCTGGAGAAAGGCACAAGCCATGGAAAATAAAAAAAAAGGAGGGAAAGTTGGAAAAGACTCACAGTTGCAAGCGGTTGAGTTTTGGTTTCGCGGATAGCGGTTTTGGGAGTCCTCAAAGTTTAAGTCAAAGTATAATTAAAGAGTGGTGTTTGAGCTTAACAATAAGTCTTAACAGAATAAACCCCAACCGACGTTCCAACACTATTGCGATATCGTTGCCCAAGAAATATTGACATACATTTGAAAGAGAACAGGCATCTTTCGACTGGAAGTTGAGGCTTTGACTGGAAGTTGAGGCAGACGTTGCCACTATTTGAAGAAAGTTCTTAAACATGAGAAATATAATACTTATTGAAATAATGCCAAAAGCTTGACGTGCGGAGAATCGTAGTATTACATATATAACTGAATTCTTAAAAATTTCCGAATTATTCACAAAGATGAAGAAATCTTAAAATTAAAAATGACAACGATTTTATCTTCATGTTCAGGTTTCGAGGTCATTACACTTTCTAAACTTCTTGGTTGCAGTGTAGTCCTTTTGTCGTTGGCTATTCCTCCATATTACATTACAAATATCAGTAAAGATTTTGGTGCTGTGTTAGCAAGTCCCAATAGTTATGATTCATCCTGTATAAATATTATTTAGGAATAAAAAATGATATACATACCTTAGCTCTTACATTCTCAAATGAAGCTGGATTAACAAGAGAGAAGCATATTAAAAATACATCGGTTTGAGGATATGATAAAGGTCTCAATCTGTCGTAATCTTCTTGTCCTGCTGTATCCCATAGACCTAAATTTATGGGTTTTCCATCTACCATTACATTAGCAGAGTAATTATCAAAAACGGTGGGGATATATTCACCGGGAAACGCATTGGTAGTATAACTGATCAGCAAACATGTCTTACCAACAGCACTGAAAAAAATTAGACATTGTTGAACTCAACCAAACTAGTTGAATAACTGATGTTCGCTACAAAGTGAGATATAATATTGCAAAAAAAAAACATGTCCAGTTCAAATTTATTGTATGAATTGGAACAATAAGGTGGCAACAAATAATTATGTCACAATTGGTAGTCCCGACTATACAAAATTATGGATAAGTAGATACCCCTTAAAAATGAAATTGTCTTCACTGAACCAACTTTAATCAAATATGGTGGTAGGAAAACAAGTACCATTTCATTTTGGGTGCAAATGCTCAACATTATATCGATGCAACGTTTCCAGAAAGATGGATTGGTAGGATAGGTAATATTGAATGCCCTACACATCCATCTGATTACAATCCTAAAGATTTTTTCTTTCAATTGAAATTATCTGTGGTTCATATAATGTAAGATAAACTTCTAGCTAAGCATGTAGCAAATCTACTCAAACTGCAAACATGCATCCTGGTTCTCAAGTATCTATAGGTCATTCTGAATACATCATACTAATACAAAGTACTCTCAAATCTGATTAATTTAACATTTATACATTGGGGCAATAATCAATTGACAATTACAATTTTTTAAGATTTTAATATCTTATCAGAAAATAGAAGAATGGTTGCTAGAAAGTTCCTCCATCTTATAATACATTTTAGTAACTGGCACTCTCAGAAAAAACCTGTAAATTTAAAAAGATTAGCTCTCCTACATAATCCAAAGGATCCACATGCTAAATTTTAACTTTATGGAATCTATTTTTCACGGATATAACAATGGAAAAATCTTGAGAATCAATTGGATGATAAGGCTTATATCAGAAAGAAATCACCACAATGTGAAGACATACAAGTTAGGGTGAACCAGAGCATTGGTTTTTTGTAAATAATTACAATAAATAATATTTCCTGTCCCTGCAATTTAAAACAATCTACATATATCTAAATGTTTAAAGAACTGAGTAAGCAGTATTTATAAAAAACCAAAATTTTCAGAGGATATCCACAATGTATTTGTAATTATGTGGATTTATTAAAACAAAAGTTTGTTTTATTTATTAAATAACAATCAGAATTAGTAGTTCTATGAGTTATTTTGCTAGCTTGGAAGCTACTTGGGAAGTTTTGTTTCTTCTTCTTTTCATGCCGTCTTCTCATTGATGGTTGGAGACCACATTTCAAAATGTGTGTCTTTTGCAACATGGAACAGTTCTTCGACGCCGAGATTTATCCATTTCCTTATGTTTCAGAGCCAGGATTTTTTCTTTCTGCTGATACCTTTCTTCCCCTCTACTCTGCTCTACATACTGTTTTGTAGCAGTAGGTATTTATCATATAAGATGCAAAATATTTTTTTCATCTTAATGATTGTCATCAGCTTTCTTTTGGGACCAATATGTCTTAGTACTTCTTCATTGGTAATTCTAACAGTCCAGAGTATCTTCAGGATGCGTCTATAGAGCCCCAACTCAAATTCCTCAAGTTTTTAGATCTCTTGTGCTTTCTATGTCTGATGAGGTTTATATTTCTGTTTGCAAACATTTGACGAATGCCTTTCGAACCATTTCTATTCTGATCTTGATTTCTTCGTCTGGATTCTTTTGGACATTTATGGCTGCACCAAGATATTTATATTTTTGGACCTGTTTTATATGTTTTCCGTTCAATGTAAGAATAGAGTGTTTAGGTTTTTAATTATAAGCACGAATTTAGTTTTTTAGATGTTTATATTGAATTCTACTTCTTCACACTCTCGGTTGACTCTCTTCAATAGGGTTTGAAGATCTTCTGCACTTTCAGCCATTATAGTAGTATCATTAGGGAACCTTAGGTTTTTGATTACTGTTCCTCCTCTGTTTACTCCCTGATGCCTCTCTTCCAGGGCTTTTTAAAATACCAACTTAGAATATAGATCAAACAGATGAGGAGATAGAACACAGTCTTGGCAAACTCCATTTTGAATTTTGATTCAATCTGTCTTCATGTTCTCAACATGCACTACTGTTGTTTGGTTGTAGCAAATCTTTTCTATTAATCGTATATCACTTGGATTCAAATTAATACTCTTCAAGTTCTACATGAGTTGATCATGTTGGAATTTATCGAAGGCCTTTTAGAAGTCAATGAAACAGATGTTTACACTTTTGTTGTATTCTATACATTTCTGTAGCAGTACTGTGATAGGAAATAATGCTTCTCTAATTCCTAATCCTCCTCTAAATTCAAACAGTGTCTCATCTAGTCGTTTTTCACATTTTTGATATATTCTCTGTTGGATTTTATTTTCAAGAGTACTTTTAACAGAAGTACTAGAATAAGACTTCTTCAGTGAGAAGACCTCTTACCTTACTGGCCAACAGACCTAGGCCAGTTTATTTTTTGTCTTCTGGTGACCAGTGTTTGCAGTAAGGGTGATTGAAATATTTGGAAAAGTGTTTGTCTCTTCTGTTGTATTATTTCTTGTACTATTAGAATTTGAAGGTCTTTATGTATTATCTGGTTTGAGGTGTACGTGGATTATGATCTTAGTAAAATAGCTATGCTAGATTTTGTATGCCATACATTCTAATGAAATGATTACTGTCTTGTATGATAAAATTTAGATTTCTAAAGCCATTTTTGAATTTCTGCAAAGTATCCGGTTTAAATTGCACATCCTCAAGTCTATTTATTTATATTTTTCCTTTATATAATTTCTGCAATTAGTTTAGCATCTACGTCTACATGCAATCCCAAGTATTTAAAAAATGTTGATTGCAGAAATTCTACCATTTTGATATAAACACTGTTGACAAACAACTGTTATGATTTTTAAGACAAAAAATAAAGTGAAAGTGCAAAACCTTGAATATCAAGATAGTAAACTATAAATGAAAATCTGTTACTACCGAATGGACACATCTTAAATATAATAGTGGTGAAACTTATTAATATCTAGATATTCAGCAGTCAAAGTTGTGGGATCAGAAGTAAATTAAAATTACACTTGAGCATCAATTTTATGTAACGGCTAAGTTATTTGCAAAAGCCATAATTAAATGCAGGAAATCTGACTTTGCTCTTGAAGTGGATTATATCCAGTATGCAGAAAGAGTGGGGGTGGTACTGGTCACCATATTACCTATAGTTCTAATCCCCAGAAATCTACCCGTTAGCTCCAATAAACAAGTGTTCATAATAACCGTTACATTAATTTGTAAAAGGTCGAAATTTTGAACACATGTTTGTTACTTACTGAACAAATAATTGAGCATAATATCACTTTATTATTGTTACATGTATATTTTTCTAGCAGAGGCATTAGTCTTTTTATACTAATAATAATGAGAGTGACAATAACATAACTAAATATAACAAAAAGGTCCCATATACTATAAGAATACTACAAATAACTGAAATAATAATATAAAAATTGATTTACAGAAGGTGGGTCTATTCAAAAGTTGTATACCTGTTTAATTCATGACCAGAGTTCAGACTATCATGATTTTTATATGAGAATTGTTGATAAAAGTAAATATATATCTCGAAAAGTTGAGTCTGCATCCAATAAATACGTATCATCGAATTGAATGTTATCAGATATCAATAGAAAAAACCTTATATATGTGTAATAATACCATTTATCGACAGTCAACTCTTTTTTCTAGGATGGTTCTCCTCATTGAGGTTGTACTAGAATAATAATCAGGAGCACTGCATTTGAACAAACAGAGCAGGCACAATACTCTACTAGGAGAACTGATAAGAAAAAACTTTTTATATTTACTAGAGAATGAAATATTTTATAGAAATTAGAAACTCATTTTTTGTATAATATATGCCCAACTGAAAGTAAATCTTAAATAAGTACAGTAGATGGGTCAATTTTATCCAGTTGTAAATGTTGTAGATAGGACCGATTCAAGATGAAAGTAAAAATTAATGGGTAAATAATTTGCTGACAGTAGTTAATTAGGAACTAAAATAATGTTATATATATTTAATTGCAATAAATTAAAATTAGAAGTACATTGTTCTTGAATGTTATGCTCTAGTTAGCAACTTTTCCATCTAGGAATAAAACTGTTTATAAGAATTCTTGAGTGAAGAATAAATTAATTCAACTCATTGAAAAAAATATTTAACACACTTTAGTACTTATATCATATTAAACCATGAAAATTGTAGTTGTTTTACAAAATCCAAGAAAAATATTATTGATGTGATATTGGATACCTCAAAGTTTTCTATATGTAGAGATAAAATCTTTATGTCCATGAATGTACTATAAAACATTAATTAGACATGTGCATCCTAAAGTATAATACCTATTATTCACTAGTGAATAATGATTCATCATTATCTGCATACAGAAATGAATACAAAAATAAAAAGACAATTCAATAAAAATAGTAGAGCAAACACAACTAATATATAGTACAAAACTATGACAATAAATAAATGACAATAGTGCTATTCAACACTTCGATCTTGATTCCTATTTCGTTTATAATCAAAATCGGATTGATGTTTGTTGAACGACCAAAAAAAATTGTCATTTGTCATTTTACAAATCAATATTGACATAACCTCATCATTATTTTGGTTCATTTGAGGTGTATTTCACACTTATCGCAAGTTCAATTAGTTTAATCACGTTAAATTTTATAGAAGCTGTTCTGTTAACTAAAAATGTAATATACAATTGCAAAATATCACTCACATCACATATATTTATATTTCCATCATTTATATGATTAGTTAAGAATTTTTACTACTTAAAAATCACAATTGGCACTTCTCAATAGAATTACAAAGAAATATCAATCATTTCATTGTTTATCAAGTTATAAACAAATTCTGACCATTATATTCTTTTTTAAGACTAAAAAATTACAAATACAGCCAATGCTTTTTTATTTCTTATAAGAAATTTTTACACTTGCTCAACTTTTGTATCCAGTGGACGCAGAATTTGATGCTCTACAGAAGTTTTTCTATATAGTACTATATTTCCGTTTTTGACAAAGCTGTAAAAAAACGTTGTTTTCTGACCGTGGTTTTCTACCAAACCACTTTGAATGAATTATTGAGTTATCCTCAGTTAACGCAGAATTTAATGCTATTTTTCGATATTGTACTGTTTAGGCAAAAAATCGAAGAAAGTCCTAAAATATCAGCCATGAGATTTGGCAATGTTGTAGTATTTTATTTTCCGTATTAATATATAGAATTATTATTGCATTGTGACAGGAGGACGTTCAAACGTGGGTATGCTTTCAGCGTCGCTTTTAGAATACATCGTGTATTTCTTATATTGGAGTTTTGATTTCTTTCATTCGGTGTGAATTGGGTTATTCAGAATGCAGTTTCTGGCTGACCTTTATAATCTGAATTCCAAATCTCAAAATGACGAATCAGTTTTGTGATTCTATTCCAGATTGGTTCGCAAAGATTATGAAGGTTTTGTCAAAATTCATAAGAATTTTAATTAAATTTTATCCAGATTTGTGACGTTACTGTGCAATCTAAAGATTCAAAATATTGCCACGAAATATTTTCAGTTTCAATATAAGTATTCTTGTGCAGCAAGCTTGTGAATCTGTTATCCACACAAAATTCTATCGCCAGCTCTGAAAGGAGGTAGTTTATACCTCACACATCTGAAGAAACTATTTTTCCGTTCCAAGCTGGCAAACGAATTTTGTGATTTAGTGTCCTATTCTAATCAAAATTGGTACCTAGGGCTTTTTGGTGTAGGGATTGAAGAATCCATGGTCAAAATGACAGAACTGAAGAATATTGACCAGTTTGCTGATTTATGGTTCAAATTATCAAATTTGAGTATACCAATGAAAATGGTAACTATAAATACTTAGGTTCTCTTGATTCCTCAAAACATGACATATTTAAAAGAAACGTTTACAAGTGAATTTTACAAGTTTAGGACTATTTAAACAAAAAACTATTATTATTATTATTAACAGTTTATACTCAGTTTTACTGTTAACATGTTTTTGATCGCGTTTTTCACTTCTCGTGTATTTCAACAACTGAAACTATTTCCATATTAGATTTGTTGAAACAAAATGCATTTTATTCTTTTCGGGTTTCTGTGAATTCAAAATAAAGAAATTTTCTCTATATCGAATGATTTTATAAAATTGGAAAATAAATAACAATTTTTTTAATATATCCAAAAAAATTTTCTTCTTATATTTTTAAAAGAAACGGTATTGAATGATATTGTTGAATTCTTTGAACAAAAATGAATGTTAGATTGAACTTTTATTACATGTTATGAATTCTATTTTAGGAGAAATATTTGAACTTTTCAATACCTACTTTTTTGCTTGTTTAGATAAGTAACTTGTTAGTTCGTTCTAATTTTGCAACTGAATTTTGACCCACTTTTAGTCTTCCGATTAACTTGAAATTTTTCAGGTCTTCCTAAATTCTGTTACAATACATTATGGAATTTTTGATCAAAAAAACGAAATGGCGGCTTCAGCATGGCAGACGAGATTTCTTATTATGTCCCGATTCGATTCAAAATTGGTAAGTGGGTGTTTTCGTGATCGGAGATTATGAATTTTTTGTCAACATTCATAAATTCAAGATGGCGAACGATTCTGATTATTTTCCGATTCAATTCAAAATTGGTATGTATGGGTTTTCGGACTCAGATAATTCGAATTTTTCGTCGAAATTCTTAAATTTAAAATGGCGGCCACAAGATGGAGGAAGAGTTTTGTAATTATGGTCAGATTCTATTAAAAAATGGTGTGTGGTAGTTTTTGTGGTCTGAGATCATGATTTATTTGGCAAAATTAATGAAGTTTTGTGATAGGATCTGCCAAGTAAAATTATTCCGAATTTAATATGGTAAGTTACTCTGTAGTGAAGTTACAGAGAATCTGTTGAAAATGGTTCATGATTGTATGATTTGGTGAGATGGGCATCGTTAGCAGATAGCTCAAAACGTACAGGGAAAAGAACTTGTAATCACGATGCTCTATTAGAAATGAACAGATTAAGGCGCAATAACTGAAAAGCATGAAATGAAATAAATAATAAAACAACTTTTAAAAGACAATTATTTACTAAAACGAATAAAATAAGTTCAAGTCATCGCCGACAATTATATGCTTATGTTTTGTTGAATTATTTGGTTTCAAATAGCTTGTCATGTGAATTGGTAAAAAATAAATACCTCCACTAGTTTTTACTCATCAACCAATCACTGTCTCATGCAATTAATTGAAGGGCTTAGTGCAAGAACCTGCTAAAGGCCAAATTGTTCAAATATCAGATTATGAAATGTTTTGGGCAATAAAGTGCTGCTGCATCGTTTAGTGCAATAGCCGACTTCAAAAAGTCATAGTAAATAGATTATGTGATCACAAAGCCGCCTTTTGCCCCAAACGAGATAGTTATTCAAAGCCACGTTTGGGTATGTTGGAGGCAAGAATGTGTCATGTACTTCACATAGCTGGTTTTTGCTCCAAACAAAACCTTCACCTAACCTTAAAAATTTGCAAGTGATTTAAGCAGTGGTGCGTTCAGGTGTAGCAATTTCATTTCAAAATATGAGTACTCAGTATGAAGAAAGTGAGGAAGATCCTTTTCATTGTTCAGATAATAGTGATCAAGATCCTGATTATATAGAAAAGCCATGAAGTAGTGGAAAATCAAAATATAGACCAATTTCACATATTGCCGCTGATGATATTATACCAAGTAGTGATGACAAACAAGGTATGTTTTTACAGTTGCATTTGAAGCAATATCTACTTATTTTATTATAATATTTTAGGCAATAATTCGACAGAAGAAACATCGCTAGAACGAAGATGTAAAAAACGCAAAAAAACTCCATCAAATTGGAAGAGAAACCAAAGAAAACTGAATAAGAATACGGGAAAAGAATACGTTAATAGTGCAGGAAGAGTGGTTACAGCAAAAAGACAGGGACCCAGGTGTGAGTGCCATAAAAAATGTTATGATAAATTCACAGAGTTGGAAAGAGATACAATTTTTAATCAGTATAATCAAATGGCTGACAAACATGTCCAAGATAGCTACTTAGGGTCTTTGATTGTTGCAAAACAGGTGAAATGAAGGCGTCAAGAATCGGATGCTCGTAGAAAACAATATTCATACTACTATTACATCAAAGTTGGAACAAAAAGAGAAGACGTTTGTCGTACCGCTTTCTGTAATTTACACGCCATAGGTAGATCACACGTGATGAGAATAGCACAAGTTTGTGCTTCTGGGTGTTTTTTGAGAAAAGACGGCCGTGGCACCCACCACAATAGACCAAATAAAATATCAGAAGCAACTGTTGCAACTGTCGCAGAACATATTAGAAGCTTCCCAGCAAGAAATTCACATTATTCAAGAAATGATAATAAAAAGAAAACTTATCTTCTCGCCGAACTGAATGTAAAAAAAATGCATGGACTGTACCTCCAGAAGTATGAACCAGAAAGCTACAGACTCCTCAAAGATAATCAGAAAATAAAACTTAAAGTGTCATACGACTTCTACTATAGATATGTCACAGAACACTTTAATATTTCACATGTGACTCTTTCAAAATACAAATAGATTATACCGACAACCCAGAAGAGAAGCAGTCCTTGATTCAACAGAAGGAACTACATTTACGGAAAGCACAAGCGTTCTACGATGACCTGAAAGCTAAAACTGCGTTAGCAAAGACGGATGCAACAGTGGATGTTATTTGCTTTGATTATCAGCAGAATTTACCGTTTCCTGTACTGACTACTGGACAGATTTTTTATGCTCGACAAATTTGGGTGTTCAATCAGTGTTTTCATTCCTGCTCCGACAATAAGTCTGTCAACTATATGTTCGATGAAACAGTGGCCAAAAGAAGTTGCATTGAGACAGTCTCATTCCTTCATCATTTCATTGAGAAATATGTTGATAAAAATGTTACCACTTTATATATTTTCACCGATAACTGCGGTGGCCAAAATAAAAATGCTGCTTTGGTGCATTTTTTGATGACCTTAGTTGGCAGCAGTCAATTTCTCAAGATAATTCATCACTTACCAGAACCCGGCCATAGTTTCTTACCGTGCGACCGGGATTCCGGTAAAATTGAACAAAGAAAACGTAAAAAAGAGCTCTTGTATGTTCCTGAAGAATGGTATAATTTAGTAGAGAACTGTGGTAAGAATTTTATTGTCGAGAGAGTTTCTCAAAGTATGATATTTGACTTTAAATCTTACCTACAGCCACACTTCAAGAAGTCAGCAGTTGTTAAGAAAAAGCCATTTACACTTTCCAAATACAGGGTATTGTTGTACGATGCAAAAAATCCTCAACAGGTGTTTGTTGGATACAACCATTCCACTGAATATTTGATGCCATATGTTTTATTGAAACCTAAAGATACTATTCCCGATTTAGAGAAAGTACCCAGAGCATATCATGAGAAGTTACCTCTGAAGTATAAAAAATATGACAGAATCATGCCATTGGTTAGAAAGTACGTCCCACCTATACACTTACCATTTTATGACAGCATCAAACGAGGGGAAGAGCAGGACAGCAACAGCGATTCCGAGTAGCCAGTAACTTCAACACCCAAGTTTTGTTTCACTTCAAATGTATAGCAGATTAGGTTGATATTTTTAATAAAGTTTCATTTGGAAATTAATGTAGTTTTTTTGTTTCTTGTCCTGTTTTTCCACCATTTTGGTAGCAAAAAAGTGCTATGTGACGAATTTATAAAAAAAACTATGGATCACAAGTTCATTCATAGTCTCATAACAGACTTCAGTTTTCATTAAAAATCATACTAACACCTTCTCGACGTTTTTCTCACTTTTCTCGAATTTAGCTAATGTGAACATTTCGCATGACAAGCATTTTGAAACCAAATAATTCAACTAAAAAAATATTATATCATTGTCAACTATAACATGAACTTGTTTTATTCGTTGTAGTACAGCTCTAATAAAAGCTTGTCTATGAAATGGTTTTTTATTATTTGTTTTTCCAAAACTTTTTATTTTACAAACAGTATGTAACTAAAGTAAAAAACTTGTTTCCTCATTCCTATGGGAGAACATCCCAAAAATCTGAAGAGTTTTTTTTTAGTCTACATTAACGAGAATTCCTTGCTTGATTAGACGAAAATTAATTCCAAAAATATATATTCACAGAAATTGATGATTTATCAAAGAATCGTTTATTTCTTTTATGTTATTTTTCTGGGATAGTCATTTGGTATGTGATCCATGGGAAAAAATATTTACTTTCTTTTCACATCTGACTTTTTAAAACATGTATCTACCAAACATTTATCTTTGCATAACAAACCTACGATTTTCACAATGCAATGTTTCTCTAGTGTTGTGTATTCAAGAGTTTGAATGGATATAACTGAAAACTATTTTCAGACAAATGCACTAACAAAGAAAATAGGTACTTATAAAAACAAGTTTTTCAACAAATTCCCTAGAAAACAAAAATTATTTTCTTTATAAATCTTGATTATTGGTTTCAGATTCAAAATTTTGTCCTGCAAAAAAATACTTATTTCGTATTCGCATCAAGCTTTTGAATTTTTGCCCACCTAGGTCAAAAAATCAAATAAATTATTATTTTTTAGCGTATTTTTAAAAACTGTCTCTTTAAATATATTTTTCATTTATTTATTTTTATTTTTAGTGTATTTATAAACAAAATTTCTCTTGAGTTTTTTTACTTTCAATTTTGAATAGACTAGAGCCATAATAAAAAAACTTGTCATCTGGGAGCCGCCATATCGAATTTATGAACTTTGACCGTGAAATAATGATCTCCTACACAAAAAAAGATATTATATCATGAATAAATATTTCACAGTTACAGATATAGACGAAGAATATTCTTTGCAATTTTAACTTTCATGTCAATTTGGATAACTTTGGAGGTGACCCTATAGTGAAACACACTATATACTTATACTGATTCACGATTATCACCAATTCCTCTCGCAGAGTTAATGAATACGAATCAAAGTCGAGGCGCTTATGTATCTGGCACCACTGCTTGATGCAGAAAGGTGGATGCGATGAACATAATACCTGAAATCGGACACAGAGTTGCGTATGTGGTGAATGAGTATATTTGCGGATGCAGAAAAATCGGTAATATGTACGGATGCAGAAATGTCTGCAAGATGTATGGTACATTTTGGACAAAAAACTTTTTTGTTTTAAGAGTATATTGAAATTTCAAAGTATCTACGTGTTTGTCTCAATAAGGACATTGGAAGTAAATCATTAGAATATAATATACTCTTTGATTTAAGGGAAACGCCGAAACATCGGAAGGATGAGAAGATGCAAGAAATATAGTATTGTTTATATATATATATATATATATATATATATATATATATACATACATATATTTTACTATGTCTGTGTCTTGATTCATTCAGCTGCAGGCGGGTGCTCAAATTGTCTCCAAGCCCAAGTAGAACCACCAGAAAAATACTTGGAGGATCTATCCAAACATCATTCTCAAAAACGCTCCAAAATATTAGGATCAACAAAGGCTTCAATTGAAACCAAGTAGATAAAAGGTGATATCATTCCACATCCAGCTTCTTTTCCTGACCCTATCTATGAAAGATTTACTGAAATGAGTTCCTCTGTGTACTTGATGACGAGTTACTTGACCATTTAGTTCAGGACTCGATAAAGTATATTTTTCAAAAAAACATCCAGGATTTGATGACTAGAGAAGAGCTCTCAGTATTTTTCACTAGTTTTATCTGAACACAATACCGTTCCTCCAAAACACAACTACTGATATTCAAACAAACACCCACATAATGAGAAGGTTTTTGCACTGTGCAGACAATAACTCTCCATCAGTTACTGATAAAATGTGGAAACTAAGACCACTGATGTCACTATTGCCAAAGCCTAATCGATACCTGAAGCTCTATTTACCAGAACAGCACATTCGTTTTGATGAGTCTATGATAGAATACTTTGGTAGACATGGATGTAAACAATGTATTAATAAAGCATGGTCAATGAATACTCCGAAGGATCCCTCATCAATCTTGATATCTACCAAGGTAAAAATCCCAATGGTGTCAACGAATACTAAGAAAAGTTTGGTCTCTTTCATTCTATGTAAAGTTAGCATTAAAATAAAACTTTAAAAGGAGACATTCTTACCGTATTAGTGCTTAGTATGTTCATATAAATTTTGTATGTCTATATATGCATTTGTATCTTTTTTAGTCATATTAGTTACTAGTGAACATGCAATATAAGTCAGCCAGTGAATAGTAAAAAGGATATAACCGCAGACCGGTTCTTGCAGAACCTAAGTGGAATGTTTCTATATTCATTTACTCTACTCTACTCAAATATTACATCAAATATGTTGTAGTTTAAACTGTAATATGTAAGCTTACTATTTAAAATTAGTGTAAATAAATAAATTATATGAATCATTTTTTTTTCATAATTTAAGTAGTTCTTATTATGCTTATGCAATATTAAACAAATCTGAGTGAAAAAAAATTCAGGCGTAAAAGGGTTAAATGGACCACACTGTATGCTTATATTTAATTTCTCAAAAAATTTTAATTTTCCTTATGTATCTAATAACTTGTCATCTCGCTTGGCATGCTGTTAAATTACAAGGTGGAAGATGAGAAAATTTCCTTCTAAAAGTTATCTAAGATGTGAGCTTTGCATATATGTAATTCCTAGTAAGTTATCAGTCTTCCTTATCATGCCAATGAACCATGAGTCAATACTGATTAACATTTATTTAAATAAATGTATATTTTAGATATATTATAGAGAGAATTTACTGTATACAAATAAATATATCTAAATATCTTATATTGAAAGGTAGATGTCAGTGAAAAAACCTTGTGAATATTATTTTTACCTGGAACTACCTCAATTACAAAAACTATGTACTTATTAATGATTACAGTTTAATCAATTTGCGTTCTAAAAATGACTGTGTTTTGCTAAAATACTTAATAAAACTTTGTGGAATAAAAATCAAGGATATTCAATATAAACAATATTACTACAACAGGTAGAAAACAAATAAAATAAAAAATGCATACCCGTCTCCAACCACCACACATTTGATGGCCTGCATGTCGTTATCTTAGTTTGATAACGAATGTTTCTATCAATTAAGGATATATTAATTAAAGCAATATTATTAGTGTATCTGGGTGTGTGATGTGTCAAATATTAGGCCACCTTGTAACTTCGTTCCTTGATATTATACCTAAGATCATAAAAAAATCAATCTTCCTCTTAATTTCCACACATCACAATCTCATGTTACTTTTTATTTGTTTAGTTTTCAGAAACTATGATTATTTTTTCTAGTGAATTTCTAAACACGACCACACACAAACCTATGGTGAAAACTGCGCCTACTGTCAAACAAACATCATTTGTCAATTGAAAAAGTCAAAATTTGATTATAAAAAAGTTATCACACGAAACGTCATTCTTCTTTTTTCAACTATCTTCTTTGACCTCATCAGTGATATGGAAGTGAGCACTGGACCTCATTTATTTGTATATAGATGTAGAGAACTCGGGCTAAGATCGCAGCGTCGTTACGGTGACAACTGAAAGCTAGCTAAGAACTATTTTACCAAAGAATGTGTTGGTGTATTTTTGATTTTAGTAAAAAATGGATCTAGTTAGTTATGGAAACGCACGCCTCAAATATACTCTTAGGTGTATATTGCCCAGTTGAAAAATTGATGGGATTCTTAAAGGACATTAATTTACTAAACAAAATTTAATATTGTATATTGTTATACACCGCTAATCACCTTGGGTTGAAGCGGATTAGTTTGAATAAAAAAAAATATTAAATTTAAATCTGTTACTGCCTCCAATTTATTAGGTATCATATATTATAACCATCAAACTCATTTCTATTCAAGTATGGAGCATAGATATACATACGATTTGTAGGACTTATGACACAGAACAGATTAAGTGATCTAACATCTAACTCACGATCACTATCAGTTTTCATCAGTACGAAGTATGATCCTATGATCGTACAATATGAAATCTGTGAATATGAAGTGAACTAAAAAGTATGTAAATAATGTTTGTTTATAACACGTAATAGCGCGTATCCAGTGAAAAATGCACAAAAATGTAATTATTAAATCTACAGCGGTCAAATAAGTGGTTGAAAGGTTCTGTCATGGTCAAAGGTAACTCGAAAAAAATTAAGTGGGTAAGAAGGTACAGAACATTTTTCATTATTGGAATAGTGATTCTAGCCTTCCAGATAGTCCTTGCACTTAAATTTTTGGCTCTAAATAAAACAATAGCAGAACCGATTGATAACAAATGGTTATCTATAAACTTTGATGATGAATCTGAAATTCAAATTAACTCTGCCAATAGATTGAAAGCAAACCAAGATTATGAAATCAGCTCAGTAAGTCAAAAACAAAAGGGTAAAGATAAAATCAACCATACTTATTCGTTGAAATACGAAGATTTAAATTTTGTGCCTGTTTGTAAAATATCATCAAAAGAAGCAGTTTCTGCAATAAATAGAGCTAAAACTCAGACATGTAAACAACTCATATCAAACATTACCTGCCTTCTGATTAATAACGATCTGTATCCCAAAGAACTGAAAGGATCATGTCCTACAGGAGCATTTGTGGCGGGTAAAGAGTTAGGTTGTTTTAAAGATGAAAAGAATTTTAGATTATTGACTGGTTATTATGGAGTTAGTAAATTCGAAAATTCTCCAAAGTATTGTATGAAATTGTGCTTACAATCTGGATTTCCCTATGCCGGAGTACAGTACTCGTAAGTATGCATTTACTTTTCAGTAGAGATGTTAAATTCCTGGAAATTTAAGATCGTTGGCGAATCTACTTTTTTCTTGTGGAAATTGATGCGGAATCAAAAGAGCTCTTTAGAGCTTTGCTAGATATATTTTTAAGTGATATTGAAAGAGATATTTATATGTTTGTATTGTTACACAAAATAACTACACAAAATGTTAAACAAAAGTACTTATTTTGCAAAAAACTCAAATTAAATAAAAAAACTCAAGATTTCTTTACTAACTAACCTACTCTAAACTTGTATCATTACTTTGATATGAATCCTCATAGTCTTCATTATCTGAACTACTATTTGAGCTTGTTCCAAACGATTCTATGGAATCATCAATTTCCTTTCTCTTTGATGTTGATGCTTCTGAGTCTTCAATATTACTTTGACTCATGTTCTCAGAATTTTTTGTTGAAGTTTTGGTCAGTTTTCCAGTTCTTTCTAAAGACATTTGCATTTGACAGTGTGTATTAAGGAATTGGCTTTAAAATTTTTTTCTGTTGCTACTTAGAGGTAAAATGTCTGATATGTAAGGGAGATCACTATGTTAATAATTCTCAACTATGCCCAGAGTATAATAGACAAATTGAAATTAAAAACTATATGTCGAATGCAAATTGTTCATTTATTGATGCAAACAAAGCTATTCCTCACAAGGCCTATGCTGCGGCAGTATCTTCATCCAATAAACAACATTATCAATTTCCCCCGATGTATCCCTCTACATCGTCAACAAATCCACCAACAATAACAAAACATATAGATCAAATCAATGAAAACAACTCAAAAACAACACCAACTAGATATACACAAAAGAAACCTAGCACACATCAGTCAATTATACAAGCAAGTAAAAAACCGAGAATATCGAACCACGAAAATAGTTTACTCCTGGAACATAGATCTATAACATCTCAAATATCAATTCCTCACGTTGAAGGAGGTATATTGGCCTCACCACATTATAATATCAATATAAGCAAAAATGATGAAATACAAGAATATATGTGTAAAGTCATAACTAGTTGTGTCGCGAGTGTTATTCAAACATTGAAACAATCTAAAAATTTAGAAATTCAAGAAGAAGATATATTTCAATTAGTAAAAAAAAAATATCAAATTTCAACCAAAGTCATGAATAATAAGTACACAGAATCACTTAGTTTACTACAGTGGAACTGTATATCAGCTATCTCAAATAAAAGTAACTTGGAATATTTACTATTAAAAGAAAATATAAATATTGCATTATTATCAGAAACATGGTTTAAGCCATACATATATAAACTTCTCTGGATACAATAATATACGAAAAGACCGGCCCTACTGAAGGGGAGGAGTAGCAATACTACTAAAAAATAATATAAATTATAAAATAACCGAATTCAAATGCACAACTAAAATAGAAAAAATAAGTGTTACCACAACATTATCTAACAATGAAAATTTAACTTTAGTATCAGTATACATAAAACCAGCAACTAAAATTACTGTAAATGAATGGAATATATTTTTTGAAAATATACCAAAGCCGTATGTGGTGGGGGGAGATTTTAATTCGCACCATATATCTTGGGGTTGTATACAAACTGATAGTTTAGGAAAAGCACTACTAGATAGCTTAGAAGCAAATAATTTAATTTTCTTAAATGATGGTAGTATAACTTGCATAAACAATTTTAATCAAAATAATAGTGCTCTTGATTTAACGATATGTAGCCCCAACATACACAATTTATTTGATTAGCAAACTTTGACAGACACATATGGATCAAATCACATACCTATAAAAATAACCGGTCAAGTAAGCATAAAATCTGTACTACAAACAAATTTTAAATATAGGTAAGGCTAACTGGAACAAATATTATACAGAATGCTTAAATATAATAAATTACCATAATAACAATAATATCACACTATACAATAATAATCTTTATGATAAAATTAATAATGTTATTGTTAGCTCAAAGAACAGTGGACTGTAGATTTATTCAATTATGCAATTAGCGAATCGACAACATATAAAACAAACTCCAATTTAAATTGTACTTACGAAAGAACCACACACTATGAGTTTTCACGATCGATCGTTTGGATTACAGTTGAATATTGTGAAAGTCCTGGCCTTTGTGACACTAACTAAAGTTTATTCTAATCTCTATATTTGCGAATAATATCACAACAAAATAAAAGAACTTGATACACGTCGCGGTTTAACAAATTTGCGGTTTTACAATGAGAGTGATTTCAAGTAAAATTGAAACGAGCTGTTCCTCGGCGATAGCGGTAACGATAATGACCAAAAATTAAAAACTAGTCCTTTATCAAAATGTACAAGAACTCCGTTTTGAAATTTAATGAAAATAGTCCATGAGCGGCGCGCCGAATTTTTATGGAGACTAAGGGGGTGGCGCGAACAGTTATTAACCAAGATGTTGAAGAATCTATTCCAAAATATAAAAATAATATAACAAATAAAGCAAAAGCCAAAGTCTGGTGGAATAATCAGTGCGATCTACTAGTATCATTACGCAAAGAAGCATTTAATAAATATCAACAAAATCCAAATCTTGAAAATTTAATTAATTATAAAAACGCCGATGCAGCGGCCAAAAAAATAATCAAAAAAACAAAGAAAGAAAATTGCAAAACATATTGTTCATCTCTAAATAAAATGTTCCAATGAAAAAGTTTGGGAACAAGTAAATAAATATATTGGAGTTCAAACACAGTGACGCTATGGTTAAAAAAATAACAATAACAACGAAAAGAGAATCTTGGAAGAATTACTGCAACTCTATGAACAGCAGTACCCCTATTAAAGAAGTGTGGCAGCGAATAAATAGATATAGAGGTAAAAGGCAGGAAAATTATCAAACTATTGACTTAGATGATGAGTGGATTCCCAAGTTTCATAGTAAACTGGCTCCAGATTGGGTACCACAAACGGAAGCTGATATGGAATTACCTAAAGCACCAAATGATTTTCTGCATAGACTATTCACGATAGATTAGTAACAACTCATCTCCGGGAAAAGACCAAATACACTACCCAATGTTAGCCAATATGAGCAGAAACTCTCAAGAACAAATCCTCAGGCAGTTTAATAATATTTGGACCCACCAATCCCCAATACCAGAAGACTGGAAAGATTACATAATAATACCAATATTAAAAAACCACCTGATAATTACCAATCATATAGACCCATATCGTTAGCATCTTGTGTTTTGAAGACATATGAATGGCTAATAAAAAATCACTTAGAATTTTGGTTAGAAAAAAATCAATTATTACCTAAATCACCTAAATCACAATATGGTTTCAGACGGGAACGATCTACACAAGAAAGTTTAACCAATTTGGTCACTGATATCCAAATAGCTTTCACTAAAAACAACTCAATTTCTGCTATTTTCTAGACAAAGAAGGAGAATACGACAATGTAAACCTGGATATCTTATCTCGTATCTTATATACAAAAATGATGGCTCTCGGCATACCAAAGACAATTATAATAAATATTTTAAAGATATATTTAACACGTCGGCTATATATCAGAACGAGTAAAGGCCTCACTGACATGCGACAGACACAGGTAGGTCTACCCCAAGGAAGCATCTTAAGCCCACTCCTTTATATAATATACACACAGGAATTAGAAAATTTATTAACAACAGACACTAAAATATTACAATTTGCTGATGATATATGTGTCTATGCAGAATCAAAACAAATAGACAGCTGTAATAACACCCTTTCACAGAATTTTGCAATTATTAAAAAATGGACCGAGGAAGTTGATTTAAAAATATCAGAACAGAAATCCAACATTTGTACTTTTACAAGAAAAAGGTACAATCCACCACGTTACATTAAACTGTCATTGTTCAATATTAAATATGAAACAAATGTCAAATTCCTGGGTATATATCTTGATATGAAGCTTAACAGGAAAAAACACATTAACTATATCACAACAAGGGCAGCATATGCAATTAACATTTTAAAGTCAATATGTGGGCACAAATGGGGAGCAGACCCTAATATAGCAATTTTACTTTATAGATCATTAATAAGATCAATATTAGACTATGGTTCATTACTCTATCATAACATCGCCAAAACCCAACTAGAAAAAATTGAAAAAATAAAAAATAGAAGTATTCGCATTTGCAGTGGATATCTGAACAGTACACCAATAAATATACTTGAGGCTGAATTTCGAGAACCACCAATGGAAATAAGAAGGGTTTTACTGGCAGGAAAATTTACATTAAAACTTATAGCTAAAAATAATGGAACATCAGAGAAATTGCAAATTTTATCTCAGTTATGCACTAGTCACAAATACTGGGCTCACAAGAAAAAACCACTATTGATAGAATCATATAATCAGGTCAAGGAATATAAACAAACCATACATCAAACAGAAAGCTTTGCAAGTCACATAACACAATATGAAATATTTGATAACCCTCCAATGATTGTCATAGAAAAACCACAAAATGACCAGAATATACACATAATAAATCAGGAGATAAATTGTAAATGGACAAATTATGAACAAATATACACAGATGGATTAGTCAGCCAAGGTGATACTGGATGCGCTGTATATTATAAAAACATAAATAGAAATGAGGCATTCAAACTACCAGAGCACTCTTCAATATTCACAGCGGAACTCACTGCAATAAGAGAAGCATTAAAAATTTGCACATAATAATTGATACACTGACTCTTCACCACCAGATAAAACTTGACAATAAACATATTTCTTTAGTATGGATTAAAGCACATGTAGGTATTACGGGCAATAAAAAAGTAGATCTATTATTAAAATCCGCTGCAGAAAACGGACAAAGACTAGTAGGATTTAAAAACCCATTTACAGACTATTTTTCGATACTCAGAAAACAAACAAAAGAAAAGAAAAATGGAACACAGGTTTCCAAGAAAGCATCAAAGGTCGCTTTTATAAAACAATACAACCAAATATCCCAAATGAAGTATGGTTTAAAACATACCAAAACAGGAAAATCATTACAAATATAAACAGAATGAGGAGCAACCATGCCATGTATCCTGAGTATCAATTTAAAATTGGACTAGTAAATAGCCCAGACTGTACATGTGGTAGCATAGGAAATCTAAAACATGTCATCCTAGAGTGTCGCAATAATACCTTACACATCAACAAGCTCTTTCACCAGTTAGTCCAAAAAAAAATCCCATTACCCATTAATCTGGAATATCTACTAAGCAATCAGGAATGTTTCACACTGCATTACATCAATATGTAAATGACGCGGGTATAAAATTGTAAATATAGAATAAGTCTGTGTTTCCCACTCTTATGTTTTCGCATCCAAGGATTAACACCTGTGTGAGTCTACACCTGTCCGGGAGGTCCTCCGGCAATTAAATTTTCCTAACAAGTGTCTCAAAAAAAATAATAAAAAAAAATTAAAAGAAGATTAAAAAAAGAATATTAAAAAAAGAAAAAAAATATTAAATTAAAAAAAGGCTATAGAAGCATCTAACACAATGAAAGTGCCTATGTATAAAAAAATAATGAATTAAAAAAATTATTAAAAAGAGAATAAAAAATGTGTGCAGAAAAAAGTTGAAAAAAAATTGTAACAGAAAAACAGTTAATCAATTGATATAGTTTATTCTTCCATACTGGGAAAATTGACAAATCATAAGCTAATAAAGACTATCTTGAGTATACTTTACAAGATACAAAGTTTTGGCCAGTTGGCAGTAGCCAGTGCCATTAAATGAGCTAAAAAAAAATCAAAATAAATTAAAAGATGATTGGCAGAAGCACTACTCAGAATACCCTGGAGGACAAACATATAAAGTTATTGAACCCACAGTTAAACACAAACACTGGTTCCACAAAGAAAGTGATAGATCATTTATTAGAACCCTCACTAGAATAAGGTCAGGACATTGCCTCACACCACAACGTATGAAGACATTTAAACTAACAGAAAACGAGAACTGCAGATGTGGCGAGATCGGATCATTGGAACATTGTCTTTTAGAGTGTACATTCAATGAAGCAGCATGAAAACAATTTTACAGTAAACTTTCCAAGTTTATAGCATTACCAGCTAATCTTTTAACCATACTAGCATCAGAAGAGATATAAGTAAAAAGATTCCTGTATAACTTAACTAAAAGTACTAACATGATATTGTAGAAAAAAAAACTAAATAAGCACAAAAAAAATGAAAGAAATGAAAAAATGAGAAAAAAACCATGTATAAAAAAAGTGCTATAAACCAAATCTCTCGAAATAACCAAATAAAAATGAAGATAAAATGTCAACAACTGTATCTAAAATCCAAATGTATAAAGCCTAATCTATAATCCAAAAAAAAGATAATAATCGCATAAAATATTCATTACAGTAGACTGGCCTGTCGGTTTATTAACCAGTGCCATTAACTCACGCACACACACACACACACAAATATTTACAACTCACATCTCTACTTCTAAGTAACTCAATTTAAAAAAAAAATGGTTTTAAAGGTTAAAACTAACTTTACCGCATCAGTGAGATGCCCCGAACAATATTCTATCATAAAATTGTCACTTGGGGGGATGTATCGTTCTAACAAACCGAAATTTTTCCCAAAATAACCAAAAATGTAGTATACCTGGATTTATAGGACCCACTGTACTTGCTCTAGTTAGCTGAAAATCAATGGGGTACATCTGTGAGACACAAAATATCCAATTATAAACTTGGTCACTTGTATACACTCTGGAGACTGTGTTGTGCTAACAACCCAATATTTCTCCAAAACAGACCAACAATGTGGCACTTCAGGTACCATAGCACCCGTTGTACTAGCTCTGGTGAGCTAAATATTAATAAGGTTCATCTTTGAGACGCTCTGAATAATATCGAATCATAAATTGATCACTTGTATACACTTTGGAGGCTGTATCATGCTAACAAACTGAAAATTCTCCAAAAATTACAAAATTTGGTACTTCAAGTAACAGCACTCGTTGTACTGGCTTTAGTGAGCTGAATATCAATAGGGTTCATCTATTAGACGCCCTGTATAATATCTAATCATAAAATTAGTCACTGTATATACTCCGGAGGATGTATTGTGCTCACAAACTGAAATTGCTCCAAAAATTACAAAAATGTCGTACTTAAAATTCTATAGCACCTGTTGTACTGGCTCTGGTGAGCTGAAAATCAATAGGGTTCATCTGTGAGATGTCCTGAACAATATTCAATCATAAAATTTGTGACTTGTTGCACTCTGGAGGCTGTATTGTGCTAACAAGACATGTAACGAAGAGTGGCCGACAACGAAATACACACAGGTTTTTTTTCAAAAAACTGTTTTTTCGTGTTCTTGATGAAAAACGTAAAAGTAAATCAAGTTTTTTTTTCAAAATTCCAACTTTTTTTGAGATAAACCAATACTTTGCTCGCATATTAGAAAGGTTGGGCGGAAAAGTAATAATTATATAGCATCTGATCGGCAATATTTTATTTTGTTTAAAAACAGATGAGCTTTTATATGATAGTAAATATTTGTACTTTTGTATCTGGTAGCAAATTTTTTAGACTGGCTTTTTGCAGGAATGAATGTTTTTGTGGAGTAGATGAACCACCCTTAACATCAAAAATTCCTGATTCATCTTGCAACTTAAAATGTCCAGGAGATCCACATGCAACATGTGGCGGATATTATACCATTAATATATATCATACCGGTATTAAAAGTAAGTAATTCTATCAAACACTTCTATTTAAACGTATGCTACAGTTCCGTTTTGAGTCCTATACTATTTTTCAAATTTATGTGAACCTTATCAAGGCAGCAATCAATGAGGTCCATTGACGTACTTGAGAAATATGGAAATAAAAATAATTAATAGTAATAATTTCTTTGAAACTAAATACTTGGTATATTTATAAAATCCTTCTAAAAATGTTTTATTACTTTTTCGACCGTTTGTATTTTTGGTTTTAAAATGATTTGTGACTTTTGACTGTTATAAAATGCATTTCTTCGATTACCAGTCATTTGCCATTACTAGTAGTTATAATAAATGAGTGTTCCGTAATGTATTGCAACAAGATATACCACTATATTAGAAATTCAATAGCATTGTCAGTAACTCATATAAAAAGTATAGAAAAATACTGGTTTTGCAATGATAGGTAAATGCAGTTCAATGGCAGTGTGTAAATTTTGCAGTAAGGGAAATTATTTTAAAAACTCATATTCGTAGAAATTTATGCAATGTGGTTTTTAGTTACTTTAGAATCTGTACAAGTTAGGTTTAATGGGGATCTCTCTAATATTTAAATTCAGAAAATGCAGTTGCCATTGAATAAAAACTATCAAATAATTCGATGGTTAACATTTATTCGAAATATTCGATAGTCAGAAAAGTATTCATGAATGTGAATGAATTAGTAGAAGCAATAAAAATAAATAATTCGTGAATGAATGAAAGAAGGAGTAGTAGCAGTAGCTAACTAACACTGTCATCGAAAATGCATAAATACCAAAATCATACATGAGCAAACTCTGTTAGTAACTAATTAATTACTAATGCGTTGCAAACTAAGAATTTTTGCAAAGTCTTTACTTTAAAATACATTCAGTTTTTAATGGGTAACTGGTAAGTAGCTGAATAAAAAATCAACTAAGTAAATTTTTCTATTTTATTTTCTTATATTCAAAACATCGAATGTTACTATTTAAAGAAATTATGATGTCCACATTTTTACTAGACTTTATTTCTGCTATCATTATAATTTATACAAATGAATTCATTCGATAGTTAGATTCATTCATTCAGTAATTATTCAATTTATTTGGTGGTTTCCATCACTAGAACTTACTGATATATTGGTAGAATCGCTTTAACGCACATGAAACAAACTATGCATTTTACAAAAATAAATCCTAGTGTTACGCAAAAAATGATACATAATGTAAAACTTACTTAGAATATTCTACCCATGTAGAAACTCTCAGGAACCTTCTGAATGAAGGGACAAAAAATAAATACACTAGAACTACAATAGGTATTATAACTTGAAAGGTGTTAATTACAATACATGTTTAAGCTAACTCACTCCCACATTGATTCTCAAATTCACAATCACTACTATCTACTCCTGCAGTAATAATAATGGGTTCAATAAGAATTTCAACATGTGTGCCTACATCCCACATTTCACCTTCTTCTTTTTGTGTGCCTTGACATCCTTTAATTGGAATGTTGTATTATTAGGTGCTACCTAATTTTTATTTGTTCCCATATCATCTCAATGACATTTAATTCATAATGATATGATGGAGTTGTCAATACAGTGATACTGTGTTCATAAGCCATTTTATCGACTGCATATCTGATGTAAGAACTTTTATGTTGTCGCACAATATTAAGGAGCAGAGCATTGAGTCATCAAAATCTATATTTTTGGTTTTCAACCAGTCTGCAATGTCTGCCTTTGGAGATGACGAAGTTAATATTTTTTCCATACAACTGCTGAGATAAGATGCATTGTCAATTATAATTACCGATGCAGGTTCTACAAGATTTAGTATAGATGCAAATCACTTTTCATAAACATCCGAGTTCATGATAATCACCCGTTTTGATTGAGGTAAACGCATTTAAATCACCTTCTACAAAACCCTAATCACTTTTCCTATTATATAGAATAATGAGATGTCTTCCTTTACCAGAAGCTGCTTTTAAGCTGGTTGAAAGTCTCTCATTAAAAGTATGTTGTGAACTCCTAATATTTGAGTCTTGCCATACTTTCGATTTTGTGTGACCCTTATTTAACTACGTTTCATCCATATAATATATTTTTCTGTCAGCACATCTATATTCAAGAATTTTATAAATTGTCCAATTCCGTTTTTGTATGTCCTTTGTGAATTGTTTTTTTGTTCCCTTGAATGATTCGGAAAAATATGGGACAGTTTCGTCAAATTTCCGCTCAGTACTGTGACATCCTTTATCAACATATCTGAATTTCTTCTTAGTAATCCCTCACATACTGATGTTAACATTTCTTTTTGTCTCACAGGTAACTACCGCTTTTTATCTTTTTTATTAAATTATGTACTGCAAATTGCTTTGGTTTCCATTTTTTAAGAAAACACATGAGAACACAACACAACTACCCAACTGGTTGCTCATGAAAAACTGCCGAATATAATATACATTATTATGTTTTATCTTCATTTCCTCAACAGTAATCATTTGAAATTTGTAGAGGTAGGACTTTATTGGGCCGCTCTCTATTAATCAGAGAACGATAACACTTAAAAAGTTATTTAAAATCTCTTAGTGAGTGATAATGGTAATTGAGCTACAAACGCAACGAATGAAATGCTTTCCGAAAGCAGCGAATCCTCGTTCTCGGAAGAAGGAATGGAAATGGACGACAACGGACAGTGGAAAAAAAAGAAAGAAGAAACGGCGTAGAAAACCATCGGATCCATCAAACCCAACAAAAAGAGTCACCCCACCCCTATCACAACAAGAAATACAAAAATTAATAACGGGTTCACATTCTTCAGAAAATTCAACAAATCACTCTCAACCAAAAAACATCAACAATGAAAACTATCCAAAAAACTCCATCAACAACACATACAACTATTCATTACAAATGAAAAAACATCATGCATCAAAAATATCAGCATATTATTTTCATATCAACTGATCAAGAACACAATTTACAAATTTTTGGAATACAAGAAATCCAAACAATCCTGATGTCATAATAAAAACTAAAAGTGGTTTTATTCTAAAAAGTAATCAACATAAGAATCACATTAAAACACGACTGAAATCATTAGTCCAGTCAAAAGTGATCAAAGAATACAATGAAACAAATTCTAACCAAAGGCAATCAACATCACATACATCAAGTAACACAACTTTCTCATGCGCCATATCATCAGTGGAACTGGATATAGAAGACACACATATAAAAGATCACCTTGTAAATAATGGAATAAATCACCGTTACTGTAAAAGAATCACATCAAGGAAAACCAGGAAACTGACACAACTCATCATTCCAAAAACTTCTAAGTGAAGGAGTGTTCTTTAACAACTATCATTACCCTGTTTACCCTAGCCAACCACCTGAACACTCTCCTATTCCATGTTCCAAATGTTTATTGTATACCCACACTACAGAAAACTGCACCACCTTACTAAGCTGCAGGAAATGCGAAGGAAAACATTCCAGAGAGATGCTCTTCATGCAAAGCTGAAGATCATCAAGGGTGGTCACTAATAGACCAACTAAACCAATTGAAGGAATCCCAAATGCACGCATCAAGTCAATGAACAAAAAATCTTCCGAAATTCCATCAGAAGTTACCAGCACAAGCAGAATACATTCATCAATGATATATCATGATCATATTATAGAAACATATACTACTAAATTGAACAACCCTTAAAATAATAATCGACAAGAACTTGTAATCAAACTAAAAAAAAGATTTGTACATTTATATAATATTGATACCACCCCTGTATTTAATGGAAATCGACTATTTATTCTTATGTTAGATTTAGACAAACCAACCAATGACTCTCCAACCATGCCATTGGAAGGACTTACGATATTTCAGGATAATGGCTCATAAGGTAAAATTTCTCTACTCCAATATCAACAGTTTTCATCCAAAAAAATACTTAATATACAACTATGTACAAAATCAAATTATTGACAGCTTAATGTGTGTGGAGATCAAAAATGAAAACCTTATTAGTCCCTATTATGACTGGTCTATAATTCAACAAACAGGTAATATATTAAACCAAAAGTTCAGAGGAGGCAGCCTTATACACTCCAAGAAACCATTGAAAATGGGTAAGGAAAACCCCCAAAAGTAAATAACCCCCTGAATAACTGTATTCATGTCTCATTCCCTTACAAAGAAGCTAAACTACATATTTTTGTTGTATACATTCATCATTAATCGAAGAAACTATATTCACTAAGGCATCTACTCGTATTTATGGCTACTCAATAATCATTGGCGATTTTAACCCTAAGTCAAGCCCTCATCGTACCAAGCAGATCAATTATTTCCTTCGAAATTCAAATTTCTATAAAATAGATACACCTCCTACTTATATCATGACAGGCAATCCGAGCACCACTCCCGATAAAATATTATGCTCTAAAGATATTAAAAATAATATCATAAACGTTCTTGTAACCCCTGATTTGGGAAGCGATCGTCTTGCTTTACGGTTTGATTTTGATTTGCAGCTTGCTCCTCACATTCATGATGCCAAATTTCCCAACAAAATGTAATATACACATTTGTAAACAAGAAAATGGAGGAATTTATAAGTGAAAGGCAAGTCGTCAGTCAAAATTATATTAAAAAATTCAATAATACATTATCTGAATTAATAATAGAAATCTCACAAAGTCAAAGAAAAACACAATTCAATTAAAATCTTCTGCCATTTATATTATCATTAATTAAACTAAAGAGACAGTTACAAAGACAGATCCAAAACAATGATGCATAGGAAATGAAATCACACTTTAACGAGCTAAACAAAGATATTCACAAACTCATTTCACAATATAAACAACATAAATGGATACTTGCATGTAAAAATCTTAACTACATGAAAGGTAAAACATACTGGAGTGAAATTAAAAAATTATCTAAATATAAATCATTAACAAAACAAATTTCAGCACTAGAATATAATGGCCATACATATTATACAGAGGATGTAGATAATAATTTTGACATAAACAACTTAGAAGAGGTGAATAATTGGTTTACAATTTTTTTTGAGAACAACTCCAACCCTGGTCACCTTCAGAGCATCACAGAAGATGAATACAATGATGTTTTATACAAAGGATCAGGCAGAGACTATTAATCGTACGACTCTTAGAATATTAAACCCCTCAATCCATAATGAAATAAGGAACATATATAACCATTGCCTGAAAAACCACTATCTCCCTGATGATGATTCCCAAACTTAACACTAACCACAAGCTGCCTCAAAACTACCGTCCTGTCATTCTTCTCCTTGTGATCGGAAATTTTTTCGAAAAGATTATTCAAGGAACTAAATCAACATATTCCATCGTACCAATTTGGATTTAAATAAAAATCGTCAACAACCCACCCTCTCGCCATTTTTACATCCAAGCAAGATTGGGAGGTCAAAGAGCGGCTGGAATCTTCTTGGATATAAAAAAAGCCTTCGACTCTGTATGGCATAAAGGTTTATTACATAAACTACTATGGATCAAGAACCAATGGAACATTCTCCCAGTCATTCTCCGTGCAACAAGGAGGTCCCACAGGGCTCACCACTGTCTCCTATGGCAAAAATTTAACAAGTACAGTAAATTTATTACAACAGCAAGTTGATTATGTAGTATCTTGAGCCAATAGATGAAGATTAACAATAAATCCTGCTAAAACAAAACTTATAATTTTTAACCACAGGATCCAGGATAAATCTACGACAGTTACTATATTGAACAATATGATTAAACTATCCCAATATGCCAGGTACCTGGGCATGAAAATAGGTAACGAATTAAAATTCATTTATCACACCTCGTCTATGAAAATAAAAATGATAACCACTGCACAACACTTCAGAAACCTAACATACAGAAATGAGGGGATTGCGACTAAAACCTCTTCCAATATTTATAAAATGATTTGTAGACCCCTAAGAGAGTATGGTGCTACAATTCTCTATAATTGTAAAAACCCGGCAAAAAACAATATAAAAGTAGGCAAAACAACCAACCTCTGGAAAATAACAAAAATGAGATACCCTGGAAATCCATTGCATAACACACCAAATAGACTGCTTTATACTATAACTTGAATAGAACTTATAAATGAGAGACCCGATAAATTATTTAAATCCTTCTGCCTTGAAGAAAACAACATCCGGCTGATTGGGTCTCATATTATAAAGATACCAGAAAAAGCTCAGCATAGAAAAAATGAAGAAAAAACTCTGTTTGAAGAAATTCTCTATATATTAAATCAATAAGCAACTTTCCTTCAAGCATTTCATTCCTTTTTATCAAGCATGACATTTTTCTGTAAAACTAATATTTAAACATTTTTCACCTATAGGATACCCCATCCGTGGACACGCTGTATAAAGTTTATTTGTGATAATGCTGACTAGTTGACAGTTACTTAAAAATCAAATTAATTCTAATTGTCAAAAAATATCGATTCTTAACGTTCATTACTGTCACTCACTTTTTAATCCCTATTGATTTTAGAAACTAAACCGCCACACATAACTGCCATATATGCAATTAGAATAGCACGATCTAAGAAGGTAATGCTCGCACTGTCCATCCCGTGGCATTATATTGTTAAACACCCCATAATTACGCCGCTTACCTTAATAATAATAATCAATTGACAGGCAAAATTGTATGGTAAATAAATAAGTATTTAGCCAGTGACCACTAAGTTTTTACGAATTAAAACATGAGTCACTGACAATGCTATTGAATTTTTATTATAGGTGGGTCTTCAGGTTTAAAAGTTCTTACTGGGAAAGGTAGCTGGTTAATTGATTTGTATATTGGAAGCGCACAAGAATTTGTGAATGATGGCTTTCCAGTATTTGAATTGAAAAAAAGGGAGACTATCATGACTATCAACAATTGAATTCAACAGTGTTTGAAGAATTGTTTGGAAAAATGTTGAGCGAACTCAGTCCTTTTTTGGTTGTAGTCATGGACCATAGTTACCTTCTTCAAAAATTACCAAGTGTCTGAAGAAATAATGACATCCACAATTGGATTCATAAAAGAAATATATTCCTTTCTTAAAGTATAAATGTTGGCAATGCAATATTTTTCAAGAGACAGGCAATATTGAGTTGATGAGATGCTCGAAGAAGACTTGGTTTCACAAGACAAAATGTCACTGGAAGTTGCAGTCGTATGTGCAAACTTGTCAAAACCAATCAGCATAAATCTTCGTTCTACGCTAGTCATTACTAAGCGACGTAGATAAATAAGACAGATTTTGGTTTCTGCAATTGTGAATGTTCGAACTTCAGGTGGCTTTTCTCTCTTGAAACAGTGACGTACTACCACCCTATCATTGTGAGTTAAATCCCATTGAACTTGTTTGGGAGGATATAAAAGAAACAGTAGCAAGGCTAAATAGAACCTTTCAACTTGTAGATGTTGAAATATTATTGACACTGTAAATGTACAGAAATGGAAAAAAATGGATAAATCAAGTGAAAAGGGCAAATGGATTTTTCAATTGATAACTCTGTGAATCAAGTTATTGTTAACTTGAATGAAACTAGTAGTGACACAGACAATGAAAGTGATTATGAACAAAAATCTCTAAATATTTATATAGTCATGCTATCAATATATTTTACTATTTATTAAATACAATGTTAAACAACAAAAAAATTATTTTTCTTTTCACTGTTTTAAATTTCTTTTACTTCCGCTTATGATTGTAACTTCTTGATAAGAATAAAAAATTAAACTGCTATAATCTAGTGCGAGGGTAAAATTTTAATAATTGCCCCACATTGAGTATTCATTTGATGGAATAATGTTATTTATAAGGTGCCTTTTCAATTTTCGCGATTATTTACTGTAGTGTTTTTATTTAATCCTTGTGCAGTGTTTAAAACTAATAAAACAGGAATTACTTTTTGTCTTAGTTCATATAGATTTGAAAAATAGTATCGTATTTTGATTTCTCTTGCTTTCTAGAGGCAGTTTGATTTTATTAGATCAAGTATGTTGATGATACAAGTAAATATGTTGCAGAAGAAAACAACTGTTATATAGTCCACACAATTCCACGATAAGAAACATATTTAATTTTAGTTTCAGGAAAAAATGTCATTGCTTGTTCCAAAACTCCATAAAATGAAATGAAACCCAAGTTTTTCATAATGTCATTTTCTAGTCAGTATAAAATCCTATGAATTTTTGCTGAAAGTTCCAAAATGTAATATAATGAGTGACTTTATGTAAGTAACTGTCAACCTTGGGTTAATAATTTTCTATTCTGAAATAACAGACAAATGCTTCTCCAATTCTTTCACAGTATTTTAAAAGAATTTTGAAAGGTGTATTCTGAGAGAGCATTGTCTTAATTGTCATTAGACACATTGGCCTCTATTTTTAAATTTTACTTGTATTTAAATCAGGAATCAGAATAATTCCAATTTCACTTTATTCTTCCACTATTGGGTCGCAGGTGAATGTAAAGGCATTTTTGAAAATTTGTTTTATTCAGATTTGAATGCAATTTAATATAATTTTTGTCTCCACTTTTGAATTATGCTGAGTGTACTTACACATGCAGATGTTTAAACTCTGTGTATGCTTTATGTTATGTTTGTTTGTTCAAACATTAGATGTTTGTAATTTTTAGGATTTGTAGCTCAAGTTGCTAACACAGATACCAACAATAAACAAATCAAGATGGTAAAAATAGTTTTTCTTTTGACCTTAAATGGTAGAGCATTGAGACAAGTGAAAAGATTGTTGAAAATTTTGTACAGTACTGACCATTACTATTACATTCATGTGGATGTGGTGAGTCATTTTATTTACTCTCACATTAATTTAATATACAGTAGAGAGGGTGAAGCTTTTCCATCACGTGACGTAGTTGACAATATTATTCAACACATACTATGTTGTACTGTCTTCTTCTAATAACAGAAAAAGAGCGTTTGTCGTATTATTTTGATTAAGATGCATATGGTTGATGTCGTATCAGTCACGTGATGGAAAAGACTCAGTGTTTCTACAGTATAGATTTTTCAACCGAAATAGAACAAAGTCACGTTTTTAAAACTGAAATAAATTTTTCAACTGCAATTTGAGTTTCCTAGATTAACCTTATGCGCTATCCTGTTGAATTTTTTTGAAAGAACAGCTATGGAGAAAATATAGTTTGTTTCTACCTAGCATCCTATTTAATTTTCTAAAATCCACATTTTCCTTGGTCTTCCTTTATTTCTCTTATTAATTGTTCTGGCTTCAAATACTCTTCTTGTTATGTTTTGCCCATCCACTCTTTTTACATGTTTGAACCATCTTAGTTGGTTTTCTTCTATATATTGTTCGATGGCTTTTATGTTCAGTCTTTCTCTGTATGTTTAGTTTTGGATAAGGTGTAATCGGGTTTATTTTCAATTTTACGGAGGAATCTCATTTCTGCTGCTTGTATTGTATTTCAGTTGTAGTCCATGATTCTTAGCCATCTGTTAATATTGGTTTGACTAGATTAGGTTAAAAATGCCTTTATTTACAGTTTTGTGTTCCCAATTTACAGTACTTTAAAGAATATATACAATATGCGTGTCAATGGACAGGCTATTTTTGAAACTACTGCGTTTCCCGTGTGGCTTCATGACTTCTTGCTTGCAAGCATTATCCATACGTTTTGGTTATTTGAATAAATTTGCCCCTAGTATATAGTTATGGCTCCTAGAATCGTTCAGCTGGGTTTTTGCCTGTAAAGCAGCTGAACAACAGGGTTTTCGAAATGATACGGGATAGTAGATTTTGAGAGAGCACCATGGGCTGATGTTGGTTTTGGTGTTATATAATTTGTGAATTATATGGAGTATTACAGCACAGACTGTAAGACTCCGCTGATATTACTCCCTATGTGAATAATGTGCATGGGTTTGGAAAAGAACAACCAAGTTATGTGATGCAGAAGTCTACACCCACTATCACTGATGCCTTCTGTGTGATTTGCGGCTTTGAGCTTAGTCCTAAGATCTTGTGGCAGACAGTAGTTAGAAAAGTTTGCTGAGATTTTGTTGATGAAGTCTTTGATGGTGGTTATATAGGCTTTGTCATGTAACCAGGAGTTTTTTGGAAGTTGGGGGATATATCGTATTGTTTTATTGCCATTCTGAGACACTTGTTTTGTATCACCTGCAGGGAGTTGAAGGTATGTTTAATGCTGCATATGTCAGTATGGATCTTATGATTTGCTTGTATATTAAAATTTTGTTTTGACTTGTGAGGTTACTGTGTCTGCATATGAGTATAGTATGCCCATTACAATCTTGGCTTGTTGTATTTGTTGTGAGATATGTAAGTTTGCATTGATATTACCTTGCATCGTGTATCCTAGATATTTTAAGTTAGTATTTGGGGCAATGTAATGTCCTTCAACACAAAGCTGAGGTTGCAATGGATCAGTCTTCCTAGCTATTCTCCTGAGTAATAAATACTCTGTTTTGGAAGCGTTGATAGCTAATTTGTGTCCTTTGAAGTAGGGTATGATTTTAGTGTTAATATGTGATTGTACCATGTCTAATGCTTGTTCTGGTTTCTTTGCTGTTGCTACAAAACACGTGTCCTCGGCATGCATTAATATTTGTTGGGAAGTTGGGAGGTCATGGATGAATATGGAGTATGGTAAGGTGATAATAAAGAACCTTGTGGTACTTTAGCTTAGATTGAAAATGGTCCTGCTGTGATAATATAATTTTGTGTAAAAATTTTCTACTTGTTAGATATGAGTTTAATATTTTAATTAGATAGTTAGGCACTTTTAATTTAATAAGCTTGTACATTAGTCCCTCGAGCCATATGTAGTAAAAATCCTTTTGAATATCTATTGTAACCATAATATATTTATTTTTATTCTGGAATCCTTCCTGAATATAATTTATGACTTACGATTTGAGCCACAGTACTGTGACCTCTTCTGAAACCGTATTGCTCAGGAGGGATAATGTTATTTTTGTTTATAAAAGATTACAATCTTTTTAATATTATTTTTTCTCTGAATTTTACTTTTCAGTAATGATATTGGTCTGTAGCTATCCACATAACATGGATGTTTGTTAGCTCTGATGATGGGTATAATGTTGGAAATCTTGCGCATATTGGGGTAATGTCCAGTTTTGATAATATAGTTTGTACCTTAACTGAACGAATGCTTTTTCGGGAAAATTTTTATTAAAATATTATGAATACCACCTAATCCGGAGGCTGTTTTGTTTTTTAGTTGTTGTATATGTTGTTAGGTAATTTGTATTTAGTGTGCTTGATGAGTGTAAGTGTTGTTGAACTATTTTTGTTGTTATGATGATGTTGTGTATGACATGAATTATTTATAAAATTGTTTTGGAAGTACTTTCCGAATTTTTCTGCGATCTCTGTCATGTTGGTTATTGTTTGCCCATTGTTAACAATTTTTGTTAGCTCTTTGTGTTGATCTTGAAACGGTCTGGTAATTTTCCTAGATTTCCTCTGGTTTTAAATTATTTAAGAATTTTGACCAATCATCGTTTTTATATTCTTTTATTAATTTGTTAATTGTGTGTTGGTAATATTTTAATAGTCTGTGATCATCGTCTTGTCGCAATTGTTGCCATATTTTACGGATTCGAGTGATGTGGTCAGGAAGAGTGTTATGAATTTGTATTTTCGGTTTTAATGTAGTTGAAATATTTCTCGCTGAAATGATTAAATATTGAATGTCTTCTATGGTTTGTGTGGAAATTCTTCATTTGAGAAACATACATTTATTAAATGAACTATGGGTTCAGTTATCATATCGCCAACAATTTTAATAATTGCCGGACTAATATTGTAAGGGTCCTTGCTTTTTGAGTTTTTAAGCGAAGAAATTACGCCGGAGACTTCTGCTCCATTTGTTAGTCTTGAATATTTAATAGATATATTGAAAAGATTTTTATATGGTGAGGGAATATTAATTTATCAATTATATCGACATAGAAGTCGTTCAATTCATTTGCTTTTAATTTACTATTCTTTAAAACTTTATCAGATGTTTTGTTAAAATTGGTTATGATAAGCCATGTTGTTTTACTTACATTGTCCCTCATTAAAATTAAATTGTTATATGCGTTTGACTCTGCTTCCCTTATTGATTTTTGTATTTATCTTTTAACTCCTCTTTTAGACATAGATTACCAGTACTCAACTACACGTTTTTCTCATTACTTAGATCCTTTCCCATTTCTTCCCACTTGCTGTCAATCCAATTTATTTAGACGTTTCTATATCTTATTTTCTTCTGTGGAAATGCCGCATCCACCGCATATTTTAATTCTCCACACAAAGACTCTGCCAAATAAACGGTTTTAAAGATTAATACTAACTTTTCTGCATCGTAAGAATGTAGTATATCTGGATTTATAGGACCCGTTCTACTCGCTTTAGTAAGCTGTAAATGAATAGGGTTGATCTGTGAGACATCCTGAAAAATATCCAATTATAAAATTGGTCAGTTGTATACCTTCCAGGGGCTGTATTGTGCTAACAACCCCAAATTTCTCTAAAAATTACCAAAAATGTGGCATTTCAAGTACCTTAGCACCCGTTGTTCTTCCTCTAGTGAACTGAAAATTAATAAGGTTCATCTATAAGACGTGCTGTAGAATATCCAATCATAAAATGGTCACTTGTATACACTCAGGATGCTGTATCATGCTAACAAACTGAAATTTCTCCAAATATGACAAAAATGTCGTACTACAAGTACCATAGCACCCGTTGTACTGGCTCTGGTGAGCTGAAAAATCAATAAGGTTCATCTCTGAGATGTCCTGAACAACATTCAATCATTAAATTGGTGACTTGTTGTTAGAGATGTAAAATTCTCAGTAATAATCTTTTGGAGAATATTCTCAAGTTGGAGAATTTTCTGAGAATGATAAGAAAATCGCTAGAAATGGCCTTTTTCACATATACGCTTGAACAGAATTTGCAATTATATACTGTCTTTCCATGGACATTTTTTTTATAAAAATATTTCCAAACATTACTTTTCGGTTTTGTGGAAGCCTTCAATTTATTTGGCTCCATGTTTTTATACTTATAGACGGTCTAAACTGAGCCGAACGCTGATACATTACTGAAATCTGAATCATGTAAGTTAAGTAAAATAGTGTTACGAAATAGCACACTGGTATAGTCCCTTAAACCGACTCTGTCTAAGCCAGGTATAAAAGTTAAAATTATGGCGGATACACACTGTTTTTTTATAACTGTTTAAGACTTTCCGACTATCTTATGTAAACATTGTTTTTGTGACCAGACTTATCTAGAAAAGGACAGAACCAATTGTTTTTGTGTAAGCCGCAGCCCAGAATTCTCTAGTAAGAAAGGAATTAATATAAATAAGGACCGATCAGCGGAGGAGTCAGTTGATAAAGTGATCTCGAGAAATAAACAAAAAATACACCGAACAGTAAAGTGCTAATTAATAATCAAGTTTGTGTGCATATAAATTAAATATAAGTGATTAGTTAAGTATATATAAATTAAGGGTTAGTGAGTTAGTGTTTAAATAAATTAGTAAGTAGCCATACCGAGTGTTTGAAATTTATCCCATCCGTTTATTGTTTAAATAAATAACAAAAACATTACATTGGTGTCAGAAGTGGGATTATATAAATAAATTTCTACGTAAAAATGGCCAAGAGATTAAGGGATCTGAAAGTGGCGGAATTAAGAGCAGAATTGGAAGATCGTGAGTTAGAAACGCCCGGTAAGAAAAGTGAATTAGTAGAACGACTTAAAGTGGCACTGGAAAATGACGGCTTTGATCCAGAAACAGTTTTATTTAATGACGAGGCTTCCACCTTAATCTCGTCAATTTCTGCTAACATGGACGAGAAGATTTCTGATATGAAGAACGATATATCTGCCGATATCTTGTTAATGAAAAACGATTTCAACGATGGACGAGAAAATCGAGAATAAAATGTCAACGGTGGACGAGAAAATCGAGAATAAAATGTCAACGATGGACGAGAAAATCGAGAATAAAATGTCAACGATGGACGAGAAAATCGAGAATAAAATGTCAACGATGGACGAGAAAATCGAGAATAAGATAACAACGATAGACGAGAAAATCAAGGAGTTAGAGGAAAAGATTGCCGATTCAAGAACGCGAGGAACGCCAGAGAAAGAAAAGAAGACCGAGCAAACGAAACCTTGCAAGCCAGAAATACTACCTAAGTTTGAAGACATTGGCAGTTTTACCCGAGTCAAGGCCCCAACGTTCGATGGAAAATGTCGTGGACCAATTATGTGAAACAATTTGAAGCAGCCGCTAGAGTGAATAATTGGTCCGATAGAGAGAAGGCAGTGAATTTAACCATCGCGCTTCGCGGAGATACTTTAGATGTACTTCAGACGATACCTCTGGAAGAAACGGATGACTTCGAGCTGCTGAAGAAGAGGTTGCACATGCGATATGGTCACGAACATTTGGAACAGTTGTACAGATTCCAGCTGAAGAACCGAAGGCGGAAACGTGACGAACCCCTTCAAGAGTATGAAATGGATATTGCCCGACTAGTTCGATTTGCTTATCCATCAGCACCAGAGAACATGATGGAATGTTTAGGCATCCAGGCCTTTATTGACGGCTTATGTTACCACGATAGGGAGAAGACGCTTCGATTAGCCCATCCTAAAACATTGGTCGATGCATTGACTGCTGCTCTTGAATATGAAGCAGCCACGATGTCTTCGGGATACAGCAAAGGTAGGACCATACAGGAAAAAGGTGACGATGACAGACTTGACCCGATCGTCACCCTGTTGAAAGGCATGGTAGACGTGAAGCCGAAGAAGATCAGGTGCTGTAATTGTGGCGAGCTAGAGGATGCACGCAGATCGTGTAAGCGTCCTACGACTCCAAGAACTTCAGTAACAGGGGAAATCAGACAGGGGTGAACATCCAGCTGATATGAATCACCGAAAAGCCAACTCTTTACCTAGATGGTCATGCCCTGTAGACTATTCACAATGCAACAAGTCGAGATCTAAGGAAGTTGCAGTTTCAAGAATTACAGTAGTCAACGAGGAATGGTCACCCACCAGGATCAGAGGAGATCAGGAGAATGATCCTCACCTGAAGATGATCCGGCAATGGAAGGAAGAAAATCGTCGACCTACCTGGCAAGAAGTGTCAAAGTTTTCACCGAAACTCAAGGCGTATTGGGCTCAGTGGAACTCTCTTGTCCTGGAAGAAGGTCTATTGAAAAGAATCCTTGAGAACGATGATGGTTCTAAGATGAGGAGACAGCTAGTTATCCCGAGAACAAGAGTAGCTGAGGTACTGAAGAAGTTACACGACAGTCCATCGGGAGGTCATCTGGGAGTGAAGAAAACCCTTCAGCGAGTTCGTGAAAGGTTTTATTGGATGAACAGCTCCGACGATGTGAAGGACTGGTGTAAGAAATGTACGACTTGTGCTACGAGTAATGGACCACATCGCAAGAGAAAGGCACCCATGAAACAGTACAATGTTGGAAGCCCTTTCGAACGGATTGCTTTAGATATCGCTGGGCCATTTCCGATGACAGAAAATGGTGGCAAATACATACTGGTTGTAATGGATTATTTCACAAAGTGAGTGGAAATTTATGCTATCCCGATTCAAGAGGCCACAACTGTCGCAGATGTATTGGTGAAATAATTTATCAGCCGATATGGAGTGCCCTTGGAAGTCCACAGCGACCAGGGAAGAAATTTCGAAAGTCATCTATTCCAGGAGATTTGCGAGAAGCTGGGAATGAAGAAGACCAGAACAACAGCATTACATCCACAGTCAGATGGAATGGTCGAGAGAATGAACAGGACTATTCGAAAATACCTGTCCAAAGTAGTATCCAGCCATCAGAGAGATTGGGACCAGTATCTCTCCCTATTCGCATTGGCTTATCGATCTGCCGTCAATGAGTCCACGGGTGAAACACCTGCGAAAATCCTGTTTGGACGTGAAATGAGGCTTCCTTGTGACCTGGAATTTGGCTGTCGGCTTGGAGAAGATCTAGCAGGCGAAGACTACGTGATCCAATTGAGAAGAAGGCTGGACGATATTCATTAATTAGTTCGAACCAATCTTCAAGTTGCCAGCGACAGAATGAAAAGTCGGTACGACACGCAGGCCACAGAAGGCGGTTTTAAAGAAGGGGACAAAGTATGGTTACACAACCCGACGAGGAGAAAAGGATTTTCTCCAAAATTACAAAAATCCTGGGAAGGCCCTTACTTAATCAAGAAAAGGATCAATAATGTTATATATCGCATAAGCAAGATCCCCAACAGAAAACCAAAAGTAGTTCACTAAAACCGACTAGCGCCATTCGAAGGAGACCATGACCTGGGGGAAGGAGTAAACCTTATTCGAGATGTGCCTGACCCTACCTTCGAGGAATTTATGGGCACATATGAAGGTACCGGGAAAGCTAGATATGGAGTCACTTCGGAACAATAACAAGATCTGTTCACTCTCCCGGAAGATTATTCACTGGCATACAACATCCCCGCCCGTATCAAGAACGCACGAGGGTTGGCAACCGTCTTTCGAAAGAAGTTTGGGCAATTAGAAAAAATTGAAGACCAGATTCCAGCCCCTGGCAAGACACTGAAACTGAAACATAATTCGCGGTACGTCTTCTACGTGGTAACTAAAAATGAATTCCAAGATCGATCTACCTACCGCGATGTGTGGGAAGCACTTCGAAACCTCCGAGACCATGTGTTGGAATCCAACGTGAAGAAACGATGTGTGGGAAGCACTTCGAAACCTCCGAGACCATGTGTTGGAATCCAACGTGAAGAAACTGGCTATGCCTAAGATAGCGAGTAACCAGTTGGATTGGCGAATCATCAGGAACATGGTAGAGATTATCTTTCAAGATACCGGTGTCAAGATATTAATTTGCAGCTACAACCCCCTTTATCAGTATCCGATGAAGACGGTGCCCTGCTATTTCCATAAGATCGGAAAGTGTAGAAATGGGGCTAGTTGCCGATTCAAACATCCAGTCTCGGCTACACAAAAGTTCCAGGAGGAACTTCCATTTAAGGAGGGTGTAATGTTACGAAACAGCACACTGGTATAGTCCCTAAAACCGACTCTGTCTAAGCCAGGTATAAAAGTTAGAATTATGGCGGATATGCACTGTTTTTTTATAACTGTTTACGACTTTCCGACTATCTTATGTAAACATTGTTTTTGTGACCAGAGTTATCTAGAAAAGGCCAGAAGCAATTGTTTTTGTGTAAGCCGCAGCCCAGAATTCTCTAGTAAGAAAGGAATTAATATAAATAAGGACCGATCAGCGGAGGAGTCAGTTGATAAAGTGATCTCGAGAAATAAACAAAAAATACACTGAACAATAAAGTGCTAATTAATAATCAAGTTTGTGTGCATATAAATTAAATATAAGTGATTAGTTAAGTATATATAAATTAAGTGTTAGTGAGTTAGTGTTTAAATAAATTAGTAAGTAGCCATACCGTAATAAAAACTTTTAATAAATAAGAAAAACATTACAATAGTTTTTAAAACGAAAAGAAATCCTTCTTCATATGAATAAATTCTTACTGCCATAGCTAAAATATGACGAGCTCGTTCACCCATACTAGATGAATATCTAAACTTGCACTTTAGAACTAATTTCCAAAAATATAGAACTATTCTTAGTTTGCTATGCACACTCAATGACTTAACGGCTGAAACTGACTAGGTAAGGAGTTAGGACAACGACATGTAACAATATCGATGGATTTGCTCATTGCGCACAGCCGCTTGCATTCTGTACATCAAGCTGAGACATTCAAATGTGACCGCTACAATTACCACTCCGTAAGGATAGGAACATAAATCCTGTAATCATTCGAGCGGTCACCAGTGCGACCTTTATCTTATTAAAAGGATTGAGTTAAAAAATCTCAAATATATGCAAGTGGACTTCGAGTCGTATTTTTATGACAATTATAACTTACTTCTAGTAGACCGGTTTTCAAAAAATCCCTTGGCCGTGAAAGTGTTAAAATTTATAAATATACCCTTTCCTGACATATCCTGCCAAACGGAAACTACAGTTACTAGAGGTGATTTTAAGTCGATTTAGCTCAAATTACCTTAATCCGAAAATGCTTCCTAAGGGAGCTATAGCCCTTTGAAGAAGACGTCCTCATATGAGTTTTCTTCAAATTACTCAAAATTACCGTTACTTAAAATATTCAACCTTGGTATAATCAATAAACAGTTACAAACCAGTCGTTAGCTGTAAATAATTTTTTTCCAGATCCATCACAAGCGTGTCAGTTGGGAGAATGAACAGGTATTTTTATTAAAAAAAATTGATTTTCAAGTTTTTTATGTATCCGACACCGAATTCGGAAAATTCGAGATAATTTTCATAAAAAAATGTTCTCTTCTTTCAAATTGATATCACGAACTGTTTTCGAGAAAACTAAATTTAAACTTTTTGTGATTCTTACATAAAATCATGTTGAATTATATCTGTAATATCAAGTTGTCTTTGAAAAATCAACAAATTGTACAGATACTGGTAACAAAAGTCGTAAGTATTAAGTTGCTTACATTGTTTTGGAAATTTTAAATTAATTTTATTTCGTGAAGGTATAAAACAACAATCAACATTAAAAAACGAAGTTATAATTATATAATTACCAACAGAAATAAGAGAATTAATTTTACAATAGATGCTCTACATGACGACCATTTGTCTCAATACACAAATTTATTCTTTTCTCTAAAGATCATCTAATTTTTGCAAAAATTCCTGCATTATTTCTATTTTCATTACAAGCGTACAAGGTTTCTATTGGAACAGCATAGACTAATGATTTTAAATAACCCCAAATAAAAAATTACAGGGGTTTAAATCTGGAGATCTTGGGGGCCAATTAACTGGACCACCTCTTCCAATCCATTTATCGTAATAGTTATTGTCGAGATATTGACGAACCTCTCTACCAAAATGAGCTGAGCAGCCGTCGTGTTTGAACCATAAATTATTTCGAAACATCAGGGGAACCTCATCCATTAAATCAGGTAAAACATTTTGTAGGAAATTAAGATATTCTTGTCCTGTTAAACGGCTAGGAATCTGTACGGGTCCCAGAAGCTGATTACTGATTACACCTATCCAAACATTTATACTAAATCTTTGCTGGTGCTTTTTCTCTACTGTTGTATGAGAATTATCACCAATGTAGGCATAATGATGTGCATTATGTAAACTAAAAATTCCGTCTCTGATAAACGTAGATTCATCGCAAAATAAAATATTGGAAAAGAAATTAGGATCCTCATCCTGAATTCGGAAAATTCAAGATAATTTTCATAAAAAAATGTTGTCTTCTTTCATATAGATTTCATGAACCGTTTTCGAGAAAAATAAATTTAAACTTTTTGTGTTTCTTACATAAAATCATGTTGGATTATAATCTGTAATATCAAGTTGACCTTGATTAAACAACAAAATCTGACAATGTGTCAAATTATTTTGATTCTAAACAGTTATTGTTTTTTTTAAGTAGTTGGGTGGCTTTGGCAGAGACCAATTAGCCAGATTTAATTTGTAATCTGTTTTTACGGACTAGTTATTAAACAAAGTTTTCTTGTAAACAATTATGTTAGTATGTAAAAACAAGGTTTTCTTGTAAACAATGAACATTTGCAGATATACCTTCTCTGTGTTAGTATGTTACGTATGTTGTTAGTACTTGTGCATCTATTTCTTTTAATTTTTTTCCTTTCCTTTTTTTCATTTTTTTTCTCTTTTTTCTTTCTAAATATTTTTTTTCCTTTTTTTTTCGTCGTCGCACTTACAAGATATTTAATCGCAAAATTGCTTACAATGTATTTATGTTAGTATCAGGTTTTATAATTTCATTTTGCACCTTTTCAGGTGATTATAAAGACAATATAAAATATTAATGTTGTTGCTGAATACAATTTGGTTTACACATATAGGTAGTTTTGCTTTAAGATATATTAAATCCTCATAGAAAGTATTTAGATTTGCTTGGAATTGGGTGCATTCTAGTATTACATGGGTTAAATCACCAAGTTCGCCACATGTGCAAGCTGGATTTTCAATTATACCTATTCTCTGTTTATATAGCGGTGTCATAGCATGTCCTGATCTTATTCTATTTATAGTAACAATGAATTCTCTATGTGATATCCCATAGAACTATCTCTTACGTGGAATCTTGACTTGGCATCTGTCCACAGTTAGCGGAGTTTTTTTGTGTTGCCAGTATGGGTGGGTAAGGACTAATATCGAAAGGTTGTGTATGGAGTGAATGGTTTGAGCACGTTTAGCAAATAATTTAGTTATGAAAATATCGCTGATTAGTTTTCTTCTAAGGGATAGTGGAGGCTCTATTGCCTCTGCTTCCATGACATGTACTGGTGTTGATTTTAAATAGCCAAGACATATTCTAAGACATCGATTTTTTTGAGTTTCTATTTTTTGTAGATGAGATTCCGCTGCTGTTCCATAAAGGTTACTACTGTAGTCGAAAATTGATCTCGTCATTGACCTGTAAAATAGGAGGGCGGTGTTAGGGTCTGCTCCCCATTTAGTACAACAGAATGCTTGGATGATATTTATTGAATATTGAGATTTTTTTATAATGTTGTGGATGCAATCTTTCCAAAGTAATTTGCGGTCCAGGTAAACACCCAAATATTTAACGGTGGTTTTGATTGGAAAGCGATAGAGTCCTAATTGAATTTGTCCTTGTGGGATGTTTCTCTTTTTGGCAAAAATACATACTTCTGACTTTTGTTGAGATAATACGAAGTTGTTTGTAGACATCCATTGTTTAATATTATAAAAGTCAGTGCCAAGTTTGTCCAAAGTAATATTTAGATTCTTGTTTGTAGAGTAGAGCAGTAAATCATCTGCGATTTGGATAATATTTGTATTTCTTACTATAGAATCAATATCTAGGGTATATAACACGTAAAGAAGTGGGCTTAATATACTCCCTTGTGGAAGTCCTATCTGCGATTGCGTTTGACGAGGCGAATTCAAGTCGTGGTTTATTTTGATGTATGTAGTTCTTTCTGAATATAGAGAGATCAAGAAAGTTGCTAGCTCTGTAGGAACACCAATATCAGCCAGTTTGTGGGTTAGTATGTCAAGATTAACATAGTCGAAAGCTGCGGAGATATCCAGGAAAGTTGTTTCTTTATTTGTGAAACCTGTCTGAACGTCGGTGACAAACATTGTCAAAGCTTCTAGAGTGGATCTAGATTTCAGGAAACCATATTGGCTTTTTGGGAGAATGTTTTCTGTTTATAGCCACTGTTCCAACCTATTCTTGATGATTCTTTCAAAGGTCTTAAGGATACATGAAGCTAAACAAATTGGTCTGTATGGGTTTGATTGGTGTAAGGGTTTTCCTGGTTTTAATATTGGCAATACTACATATTCCTTCCAACTAGTTGGAATACTATGTTGTTTTGTCCAAATAAGGTTATAGATTTTCAGGAGGGATTTTTTGTGTCCTGGTGGTACATTGTATAACATCGAATAGGTAATATTGTCTTTGCCAGGAGAGTGATTTGTTTGTTTTAAAGCTCTTTCAAGCTCCCACATGTTTATGTCGTTTAGTAAGTGTTGACAATTTTTGCGGCAAGTCATTACCATTGGACTTGTTTTGATATCATTAAACCATGTGGGTGAAATTTTACAGAGAAATTCATGGATCCATTCTGCTTTATCATCTAATTGTAATTTATTTTGCTGTTTTCTGTTTTTATAGGAATTTACTTTTTGCCACACTTCCTTTATTGGTGTTAAGGAATTTAGACTTTCACAGTATTTAGCCCACTGTTGTTTTTTGGTGTGTTTGAATGTTTTTTTAGCTACTGCTTCCAGTCTATTATACTCCATAAGGTTTTGGACATTTGGGTTATTTTTGTATTTTATATACGCCTCTTTTCTGTTTTTTTGCTGCCTCTTCACAGGTTGAGTTCCACCATATCTTCGGATTGTGGTTCCTTCGGGGATTTGAGTTTGTCTTTTTCTTTGGTATGGTCTTCTCAGCTGCCATAATAATGTTTTCCACAAATTGGTTGTAGCACGTTGCAGGTGTCATATTTTCAAGTGTTTCAATGTAGTTTGTCCAGTTAGCATTTTTAGGTATTCAGATGTTATGTTTTATATTTTGAAAATGTGAGTGTTGTTGTGGTGGTCGAAATAATATATTAAAGGTAAGTGATTTGAGCCATGAGGATAATTTACAACACTCCAATTGAGGTGTTGTGTTATTTCTTGCGAACAAATTGTAAGATCTAAAGCGCTGTCTCTACCTCTTGTAACAAGAGTGGGTGAGTGAGCCATCGTTTAATATTGCTAAGTTACAATGATTTAAGGCATCTAGTAGAACATTTCCATATGAATCGTCAAATTCGCATCCCCACGATTGATGGTGAGAATAAAGTCTCCACCTATTAGAAATGGTTTTGGTATACTGTTAAAAAATTGAATCCATTCTTGTAATTTTATTTTTGTATTTGGTTTTATGTAAACTGATACTATGTGTACTGTTTTTTTGATAATACATAAATCTGTTTGTATACAACTATTTGGAATGTTTATATTATTTGTTATATTAACCTCTTTAAACAAGATATTGTTTTTTATTAGTATGGCAGTTCCACCATATCCATAATTTCTATCAGTTCGTACTATGTTATAACTTTTAAAATTATAATATTTATTTGGTTTGAACCATGTTTCTGATGAGAGCCCAATATTTATATGATTTGATTGTAATAAATATTCTAAGATTTCCTTATTGGATACTGCCGATCGGCAGTTCCATTGCAAACATTTATATTTGTTTACGACTGCGAATTTGACGTTTCACATGACAAAATTCTTTTTAATTGATTACTAAATATATTTTCTAAGTTCTCTTTTGACACATTTATATTGTTAGATTCTTTAAGTTCATTTAATAACTCGTAAAATATTTCAAAAAGAGTTTTGATTACATTTTGGTCTAAATTTTCATTGTCTACTGGATTGCTTGTATGGGTATGTTGAGTGTATAAGTAATTGTGTATAAGTAAGTGTATAAGTAATTGTGTAAAAGGTAAATAATAATAGTTAATTTGATCAAAATGGTTTATTTTTCGATTGAAGAATATGCTTATATGCATTTAGTTTATGGGGAAGTACAATGTAACGCTCGTGCAGCAGAGCGAATATATGCGGAAAATTTTCCAAACAGAAGGCATCCTGCTCGCGCAACATTTGTAGCTGTACACCAAAGATTAAGAGAAAGTGGCTCAGCACCTAAAAATACTGAAACTGGTGGACGATCTGATGTGACAATGGAATACGAAGACGATATTTTGAATGAAATCGAAAATAATCCTGAGGTTAGCACCAGAAGACTCGCTGCTATGTATCCTGGCATTTCCAAGTCTTCCATATGGAATATTATTCATAAAGAAAACCTTCATCCTTTCCATTTTCAAAAAGTTCATGCCATGGTAGATGGTGATTTCCCTGCCCGCATAGATTTTTCAAACTGGTTGCGGAACAAAAAAAATCAGGATCCCAATTTATTTTGCAATATTTTATTTTGCGATGAATCTACGTTTATCAGAGACGGAATTTTTAGTTTACATAATGCACATCATTATGCCTACATTGGTGATAATTCTCATACAACAGTAGAGAAAAAGCACCAGCAAAGATTTAGTATAAATGTTTGGATAGGTGTAATCGGTAATCAGCTTCTGGGACCCGTAGAGATTCCTAGCCGTTTAACAGGACAAGAATATCTTAATTTTCTACAAAATTTTTTACCTGATTTAATAGATGATGTTCCCCTGATGATTCGAAATTATTTATGGTTCATGCACGACGGCTGCCCATCTCATTTTAGTAGAGAGGATCGTCAATATCTCGACAATAACTTACGATAAATGGATTGGAAGAGTTGGTCCAGTTAATTGGCCCCCAAGATCTCCAGATTTAAACCCCTGTGATTATTGTATTTGGGGTTATTTAAAATCATTAGTCTATGCTGTTCCAATAGAAACCCGTAATCAGCTGTGGCAAAGAATTCAAAACGCTTGTAATGAAATGAGAAATAATGCAGGAATTTTTGGAAAAATTAGACGATTTTTAAAGAAAAGAATAAATTTGTGTATTGAGACAAATGGTCGTCATGTAGAGCATCTGTTGTAAAATTAATTCTCTTATTTCTGTTGGTAATTATCTCTAACTTCGTTTTTTTAATGTCGATTGTTGTTTTATACTCTCACGAAATAAAATTAATTTAAAATTTCCAAAACAATGTAAGCAACTTAATACTTACGACTTTTGTTATATTTGCGAATTTGAAACACCGTGTTTATGACAGGAAACATTGTGTAAATGTTAAATACAACAAGAATGCATAAAGACCACAGATACTGCCTCCTCATAAATTAGAAAGTAGCCTTTATACCTGCGTCCTAACAGGGTCGGAGTAATCACCAACCAGGTAAAGCAAGGATGCAGTCTATCAGTTTGTAACTTTTCATCGTTGTGTATTGTTCAAATAAAAATGGCAGTGTTTCGTCCATGGGAAAACATTGTGTCGAATGAAATAGAAATAGAGAATGAAGTGATTGAAATTAGTGACAACAGTGATACTGAAGATGATGTTTCGGACAACAGGAAAGTTGAAAGAAAACATTTGTCAAGTGACACAAAAACGATAATAAAAAATGTTTACCAAACTCTAATTGAAAAATGGTGTTCAACTTCTTTCACTGTGACAAGTGAATTAACAAAAGTCCCTGTATCTATGGTAAGGGACATTATAAACAAGGGAGAGACAGAAAGACAGAAACAAGAAATGAAAAAAATTTCTAGAATCGATTAAGCGGCGGGAACTGAAATAAAACAACAAATTTACTCTTTTTGCAAAGAAAATAGGGTGCCAACAACGTCTATGATTTTGGAAAGACTGAAAGTTTCGGGAATTGAAGTAACCTATTCGGAACAATGGTTTTGGAAATATTTGAAAACCATAGGTTTTGAATGTAAAATCGTCAACGGAAGGATAAGCATCATGGAAAGTGGACGATTAAAAAGATTGCGTTGGGAGTACGTTACAGAAATAAGAAGATTTCGCCAAGAATGTCGATACATAGTTTGGTTGGATGAAACATGGTAAGATAGCCATGACATTATAAAGGATGGACTGATGGCACAAAAAGTTGTTGTCTAGAGGCCCCTCCGTCTAGGGGAAAAAGAATAAAAATTTTACATGCCGGTGTCAGCGATGGATGGGTGTCCAATACGTTGCTGTTGTTCGCAAAAAATATAAAAAATTGTTCAGCCGACTATTACGAAGACATGAATTCACCACTTTTTGAGACTTGGTTTCAAGAACAACTGTTGCCTAATTTGCCCGATAATTCTGTCATTGTGATGGACAACACCAGTTATCATTCAAAACAAATTAACAAGAAACCCACCACAAGCACGAAAAAAGCAGAAATCCTACAATATATGGATGAAAATGATATAGAAATACCTAAATCAAAATGCACCAAAAAAGATCTAACCATTATAAAAGACCTGAACATTCCTACAAAATATCGGATTGACACAATGGCACAGGCAAAAGGACATACGGTACTGCGTGTTCCGCCCTATTACTGTGTATTAAATCCCATTGAACTTATCTAGAGTACTCAACTTTGCTTAAATTTTTAAAGACGTCCCTGTGTAGGGTCGGACTGTGTACTTGGTCTTGATTTACAACTATGCTATTTACGGTCCATAAATTGTTCCCCACTGGGTAAAGTTAACAACGGTCGAAGATAATAAATACGGTATTTCAAATTCGCAACTATACCAGTATCTGTACAATTTTTTGATTTTTCAAAGCCAACTTGATATTACAGATTATAATCCAACACGATTTTATGTAAGAAACACAAAAAGTTTAAATTTATTTTTCTCGAAAACGGTTCATGATATCGATTTGAGAGAACATTTTTTATGAAAATTATCTTGAATTTTCCAAATTCGGTGTCGGATACATAAAAAACTTGAAAATCAATTTTTTTTAATAAAAATACCTGTTGGTCCCCCCAGCTGACACACTAGTGATGGATCTGGAAAAAATTTATTTACAGTAAACGACTGGTTTGGAATTGTTTATTGATTATACCAAGTTTAAATATTTTAAGTAAAGGTATTTTTGAGTAATTTGAAGGAAACTCATATGAGGACGTAGTCTTCAAAGGGCTGTAGCTCCCTTAGGAAGCATTTTCGGAGTAAGGTAATTTGAGCTAAATCGGCTTAAAATCACCTATATTAACTGTAGTTTCAGGCAGGAGAGTTTCTGAACACTTTGTATAGACTAACTCGCGTCCGTGGCAGAAAGCTACACGTGCACCCTGGGTAATGCTAAATGAGTTAGAGCAATCTTCGGCAGCCAGACAATATCTCCGGATCTCCTGGGTACTATACATGGATTCACATACTTCAAAATCTCACAACCATGGCCCTTCTCAGGGCCAAACAACAAAAAACCTCGGAGAAATGATCCGAATTTGCCAAATAAACGCCGAAGGACTTAGCAGAGCCAAGAGTGAGTACATTTCAAAGCTCTTGCTAGACCAAAACATTGACATGGCCATTATCCAAGAAACCCACATCGACCAACAACGCCAAAGAGGCAAAATTCTGGGATTCGACCTACTGGGAGCCACCTATCATCCGTCCTATGGAAATGCGACCTATGTCCGAAAAGACATCGAAAACGCTATACTACTAAATTCCAGCATAAATTCATACGTTCACCAAGTAATAACAAAAATAGCGGACATTACGGTCGCAAACATCTACAAACCACCACAAGCACACTGGCCTGATAACGTTCTAGACACTTACCCACACCCTGCAATATACGCAGGCGATTTTAACAGTCACCACACTGAATGGAAATACCGTACCACAGATGAGAACGGCGAGCGCCTTGCCAACTGGGCACACTCACACGATCTCCACCTAATCTTTGATGCTAAAGAACGAAATACGTTCAGATCAGCTGTGTGGAACACTGAAACCAACCCAGACATTTGCTTTGCCTCAGAGAATGCTCTAAAACGCCCGATTCCAATGTCAAGAAAAGTCCTAGACGACTTTCCGCACAGCCAACATCGTCCTATAGTCCTCGAAATTGGAATTAAAATTCCGATAATCCACTCTACACCCAGGCCCAGATGGAATTTTGGAAAGGCCCAATGGAATGAATTTGCTGTTCAGCTGGATAAAGTCGTTAGATGGATACCTCCAGTGAGCAGCAACTATAATAGATTCGTAAAAGCCGTGATAACAACTGCGAAAAAGTATATACCTCGAGGATTCCGCACAGAATATATACCGGGCTGGAACGCTGAGACGGAGCAGCTTTACCAGGAATTCCAGAACAATGGAGACTCTGAAATAGCCGACGAACTCCTCAACCGCCTGGACACAGAACGCCTTATTAAATGTAAAGAAACAACAGGCAGCATGGACTTTAAGAGATCTAGCAGGAAAGCTTGGAGCCTTTTGAAGAAGCTGGGTAGCTCTAATCCACCAACCCGCGAACCACCGGAAGTATCAGCTGACCAAATCGCTACAAGAGTCATAACACTCTCTAAGGCCCCAAGTATAAGACAACAGACTACATATATTAAGAAACAACTGACACTCCTCCGCCATATGACAACACCCCACCCAGAATTCTCCAAACCATTCTCTGCAGAAGAGGTAGATAAGGCACTTGAAGACACCAAATCTGGCAAAGCTCCGGGATTCGACGGAATTCACCCTGAATTCCTCAAGAACTGTGGAAAACACACTCGAATGTGGCTGAGTAAATTCTACTCTGACATTTTACTGACAAGTTATATGCCAATGGAGCTTAAGAAATCAAAAATAATTGCGATTCTAAAACCAAACAAACCCAAGAACCTACCTGAAAGCTTTCGCCCAATAGCCTTGTTAAGCTCATGCTATAAGCTCCTAGAAAGGATGTTATTAAACCGACTGAGTCCTCTGATAATGGAGCATATTCCTGTTGAAAAGGCTGGGTTTAGGCCCCACCGTAGCTGTGTCGACCAGGTGCTCAGCTTAACAACACACATCGAAGCAGGGTTTCAAAAACAGCTGAAGACAACTGTAGTGTATGTCGACCTGACAGCCGCATACGACACGGTCTGGAGAGAGGGGCTCCTCTACAAGTTTCTCAACGTGATACCATGCAGCCGAACAGCATCTCTACTGAACAACATGCTCTGCGATAGACCCTTCCAAATAATAACAGGAGGAAGCAGAAGCAAGATGAGACATCTCAATAATGGGCTGCCCCAGGGCTCTGTACTTGCACCTGTCCTGTTTAATCTATATATTTCCGACACCCCACAGACATCGTCAAGAAAGTTCGGATATGCTGATGACCTGGCCCTTGCATCCCAAAGTAAAACCATCGAAGAAGCTAGTAACGTACTGTCAGAAGACCTGAACATGCTGGGAAAATACTTCGCCGACTGGAGGCTAATTCCAAATATGAACAAGATTGAAGCGATGTGCTTCCACCTAAACAATAAACAAGCATGAGTGGAGCCCCAAGTGTATTTCAATAATAATCTACTACGCTATAATCCTTGCCCAAAATATCTAGGGGTAACAATGGATCGAACACTTTCATACAAAACACATTTAAAGAACACCGCAGCTAAAATTAATACCAGAAACAATATAATCCGCAAACTCTGCGGCACTACTTGGGGCGCAAACGCATCCACTCTTAAAACCTCAGCGCTCAGCCTTGTCTACTCAGTAGCTGAGTACTGCGCCCCAGTCTGGATAAACAGCTGCCACGTAAAGAACATCGATACCAAACTCAACGAGACAATGAGACTAATTAGTGGCTATCTAAAAAGCACACCTCTGCCCTGGCTCCCTGTTCTAAGCCACATTGCACCTCCCTCCATCCGCAGACAAGAGAACCTAGTTAGGGAATATAATAAAATAATAACAAATCCCCTACTTCCAATACATAGTGACCTTCCCGAAGCCGGCCTGCACAGATTGAAGTCTAGATCTCCCCCAATATTGCTAGCAGAAAAACTTGTGAGAGATAATTTCAATTTGACCAATAAATGGAGAGAATACTGGGAAGCCTCGAAACCAGTCCAGGCTGTACATATAACTGATCCTACAGTGTCCTTACCAGGTATGGAGCTGCCTCGCCACGAGTGGAAAACACTTAACAGGATAAGAACGTCTCACGGTATTTGCCGTGACTCATTCTATAAGTGGGGACTCACCGAAACACCAACCTGTGACTGCGGAAAGCCTCGCCAGACTGTCCACCATATTACAATGGAGTGCCCCCTTACTGCATACGGAGGAGAAATAAATGAGCGACTTCTATGAGGCCACTGACTCTGTGCTGGACTGGATCAATGGTCTAGATTTTAAAATTTAACTTCAAATCGTGCTATATTTATGTTTATATTTTATTTCTACTCTTCTACTTTTAGATATACACTTATATGTTTTTTATGACGTAATGTGAATGTGTACAATTTTAACTAGTTATAACTAAACCCATGTATGCCATACGCTAAATAAATAAACAAGAACATTACATACTAAAACTGCAGTAAATTCTGCATCAACCTCTTGGCAATAACATTTAAGATCTATCGCTTCAGCTGTTATGGCTCTATGTACATATATTGCAACTCCACGCTTACTCTTTTTTCTGCAGTAGAAACTGACCAAGTTGTAATTATTCGATTTTATTGTGGGAAGCAGTTCACCTTTTGCCAAGTTTCACTGAAACATAACACATGATAGAAATAACTTTGTAAAAATATATTTAAAATATCCTCTTAATTTGTAATGAATTAAATATGTATGTGAAAAATTGTCAAATACTGTTTTTCAACTAGTGAAGGTAGTGTATACTTGTCTGGCGTAATGTTTATATAAGCTTCTTTTGTCAGTTGAGAATAAGTCGTATTTATTTCACATGATTAATTTGTCCTTGTATGATCCTCATTGTAATTTGAGGATCCTTCTCTTTTGAAGACATCCTCCTTTTCCCAAAAAATTAGATAAGTGATCCACCTGGCCATATACAATTTTTTTTATTCAATAAATCAGCAATCAAAATTCATGGTATTCTATAAGCTAATGTGCTGGCATATGACCTAGCTATGGAAAGAAGCTGAGGTCAACTAGCATGATGAGGTCCTCTCCAGCGAAGGGACCTTCTGCTTCCTGTTAATTTCGCAGGTCAGTTGGCCATCGTCGTTTTAATCTTCTTATTACATCATTTTCAAGTAGCAGTTGTACTAAAGGATTTGTATGGGCTTCTAGTTTCTTGTGGTGGCTAGCACTTCTTTCATGTATGACTTCTTTTACTGTTAAGATCTTCAGATCATTGTGGATCATTTTATTTGTTATATACCATGAGGCATTAACAATATTTCTTAGTATTTTAGACTGGCTTCTTTGTACAATTGCTATGTTGGATCTACTGGCGCATCCCCACATTTCGATGCCATAAGTCCATATAGGTTTAATTATTGCCTTATATAATAGGATTTTATTTTCGATGGAAAGAGAAGACTTCCGTCCAATTAGCCAGTAGATATCTCTACTTCTTAGGTCTATTTGTTTTCGTTTCTTCTTGATATGTTCAATCCAGTTCAATTTGGCATCTAGATGTAAGCCCAGGTATTTCACTGATGTCGATTGTGGGATTTGTGTGTTATTTAACTGTATTGGAGGACACGTCTTTTCTTAGAGCAAAGGTTATATGTGTAGATTTTGTCTCATTTATTTTGATACTTCAATCTTTTAACCACTTCTCTAATTTTTTAAGATATTCTTGGAGGATATGGTGGGCTTGCAGCACATTACTATGGGTAGTTAGAATGACAGTGTCATCAGCAAATATTCCTATTGTGATGTTTGGTGATAATGGGAGATCTGAAGTAAACAAGATATATAATAGTGGACCAAGGACACTGCCTTGTGGTACACCCGAGTTGATAGGCAGCATAACAGATACGTCTCCTTTTATTCGTACTCTGAATTGGCGATTGTTTAGATAAGATTCCAATAGTTTGAAGAATGTTGGTAAATGTTTTTTAATCTTGTATAATAGTCCAACATGCCAAACCCTATCGAAGGCCTGTCTAACGTCTAGAAATACTGAGGTACAATATTCTTTGCTGTTTAGAGAATTTACTATTGTATGGGTTATGCGGTGACACTGTTGGATTGTGGAGTGGGCTCGTCGGAATCCAAACTGAAATTCAGGTATCCAATTGCTGGCATCAAAATCAGGAATCAATTTTTCGAAGAATCAGTTTCTCTAATAATTTTGATATAGTTGAAAGCAGACTGATAGGTAGATAAGATTTTACTTCATGTGGGTCTTTCCCAGGTTTAAGTATTAGGATTATTTCAGTAATTTTGAGTTTTTCTGGCCAATATTGGATTCGAATAATTGCATTAAGTAGGTAACTCTTTTAACATCTTTGGAGTTATTAAATCCATTCCTGGGGCTTTCTTAATGTTTAGAAATTTTATTTCATTTGCTATGTCTTTTGGTCTAATCAGGTATATTGTTTGGTTTGTTTGGATAGGGAGCTCTAGAAATTCCGTAATTTCTATGTCTGGTATTGTGTTGTGATGTTTGTAGATTTCTGAGAGGTGCTTAGCGAATGCATCTGCCTTTTCTTTATCTGATTTGGCCCATTTTTCTTCAGCATGTGTCTGTGTTTCTAGTCGTAGTGGAGGATATGTTAATATGGGTTTAATTTTAGACTCTATTGGCTTCCAAATAGAGTTATCAAAACGATTTAAATTAGACATATAGGTTTTAAAGGACTCTTCTTTCATTGCTTTTAATTTAGTTTTCAATTCGTTGCTGAGTTTATTGAAGTTCCTTTTATCTGCAGGATTATGACTCCTTTGCCATTTTGCTCTCGCTCTTCTTTTTTTAGCTACTAGTGTCTTAATTTCTAGAGGTATATTCATAACGTCTTTTTTAACTACTATTTCAGGAGTTGTTTGTTGCGCTGTCTCTTGCAGTCGATTTATGAAATCGTTTGTGGATTTCTCGATTTCATTTGGGTTTTGAGACTTATGTTTAAGTGTATTTCTTCATTTAGTTTATGTTTATAGAGGGTCCAATTGGTTTTGAAGTTGTGTAGTCTAGGTGTAGTTTTAATGTGTATGGAGCACGAACTGATAGTCAGAATTACTGGCGAATGATCTGAAAATAGATCATAGCTTGGAATAATATCTGTGTATGCTGGGGAGGTGCCATTAGTGACGAAGAAGTCTAGCAGGTCTGGCAGTTTATTTATATCGATTTGGCCATATACAATGTGAATGACTTATTTTGTTGTTTATAAATTCAATTAAATTACAAATTTAGAAAGTTCTGTTTGATTTAATCAAATAATACACTCCAGACATTGAAAAAACTAAATTTATATCTTTAATATAATTTTTAGAGACAAGACTATCTCTACCGACAACTACTACCGTTGGAAAAAATTTTACCGAACGTACGTTTGACAAGGAAAAGATTTGCTACAATTTGGGGTGGAGCTTCGTTATTGAAAATGCTCAGATCATGTATGTGGGAACTGCAAAATATGAAAGATTGGAAATGGGATTTTGTAATAAATTTGAGCGAAAGTGATTTCCCAGTGAAAACAGTACAGAAACTCACGGAATTTTTAAGTTTAAACAAAAATCGCAACTTTGTCAAGTCTCATGGTAGAGAAGTACAACGTTTCATACAAAAACAAGGACTCGACAAAACATTCGTCGAATGCGAATATAGAATGTGGCGAATAGGAAATAGAATATTACCATCGGGGATTCAGCTAGACGGAGGAAGTGACTGGATAGCATTATCGAGAAGATTTGTGCAGTATGTTGCCAATCCTGAACCGGACGATCTTATTGTCGGTCTGTTGAAGATTTTCAATTATACTTTACTCCCAGCAGAGTCGTTTTTTCACACAGCTTTGAGAAATTCAAAATTCTGTGATACTTACGTCGATAATAATTTACACGTAACCAACTGGAAGAGAAAGTTGGGATGCAAATGTCAATATAAACATATAGTAGACTGGTGCGGATGTAGTCCTAATAATTTCAGACCAGAGGATTGGTCAAGGATAACAAACACTCTCCCAAGACAGTTATATTTTGCTAGAAAATTCGAACCTATCGTAAATCAAGCTGTTATCCTACAATTAGAATTGTGGCTTCACGGTATTGAAGCACCCACGAAAAATGTACCAAATTTACACGCCTACTGGCAAAACATTTACGATTCCAAAGACTTGGGAATGTCACACGATGACGCTTTATTGACATTAAGCAATACAATCAGAAGGCAAGTTTCAAAGATGCTCAATAATTCTTGCGACTTGAAAACTTTATTAGAAATAACTTCGTACCATTATAACGATTCCTATTGGTACACTCTATTCAAGTACGATAGTTCTAATTCGCTTAATTTGGAAATAGCCGTAAAACCTGTTAACAAAAATTTTTTATCTAAAAATTCTACGTTAATGTCACATTTAGAGCTTCTAATGGTAACTACGGATTACGATCAAAAAGAACAACTGTCTAGAAATTTTCTTAGGGTTATTACACCGTTATCTGAACCTGTACTGATGTATAGCTTTATCAAAACGCCAGGATCAAAATTTTATAACCTTACATCTATATGGATTGGACCAGATGGGAATCTCTACGAAGTTGTAGAATTCTCTGTTGATAGTTCTTCTCTCACAAATTTTGTTAAGTCTGGAATCAAACAACCCGTTTTGCCTGGTAAGTTGAAACATTTTTCGTATAAGTTTTTAGTTTTTGTTTGTACAATACAGTTGTATATAATGCAACCACAAAACTTCTACTTTGTAACCTACCTTTGTTGTTTTGTTACTAATTTCTTTTGTAGCGGCTACTCAGTTACCTGAGTACCTCAGGTAGGATTCTTTTACCAGCTATATAATGTTGTAGGAGTAGATTTTACCGGTTCGCGGGTAATACGTCTTTGATTTTTTACAAATGCCAAAATCTTTAGTTTTGTAGAGAAAGAAAAAAATTTAAGTTAGACAAGATACGATAAGTAGATGCCACCTAGAATATTATTAGCTTGTTTAGTTGGTACACATCAACATCAATAAACTTTGTACAGAATGAACTATGTTGTTAAACTTACAAATGTGATTTAATAAAAGTAAAAATACGTTTAACAAACAAGATTCATCTAAATTGAAATAAAAAACTCGGCTAGAGCTGAAACAAATTACAGTAAGCAAAAAAACTACAAAATGTAATCAAAGTTAATATGAAATAAAAAAATAATCAAAGTTGAAATGGAAAAACTTAACTAGAGTTGAAATAAATTTACAATAAGCAAAAAAAAACTACAAAATATAATCAATGTTAGAATGAAACGACGGTGGAACAGCAATTCAGTAGGTGTTAACTATAACTTCCCTCAAATTTCCTGCTCGCTGGTGTTCACAGTCTTCCTTCGGGAACAGGAAGTCAACCAGTACAGCAGCCGGTTATAGGAAATAACCCGGATAGTCAAAGTTGAGCCACCATAAAGTTTATCTGGCTAATTTAATCTACCGTAAAGTGCTAAAAATTTCAATTGTTTAAGAAACTAATAAAATAACAGTATAATTTAGTAAAATGCAGGAGCTCTAGAATGTAATTCGGGAATACAAGTGAAGAAAAATATTTAAAAACGTGGTTCATATATTTAAAGAATCATCCTATATTTTACTATATGAACAATAAATTAAATAGAATTTCATTCAAGCACTTTTATGCAAATAAGATTAATAATTAAAAGGGAAAAATTAAATTCTATATAAAAAACGATTGTATAAATGAAATAATTATTTTAAACATCTATCTATAAAGTTAGTTTGGTAGAAATTCCTTATGTAGAAAGAAATGACTTCTGGCAAACTATAAAATGAAGACACAAAAAAATAAAAAAACGTGCTTCGTACCTACTGGTACTTTCCAATACTAGTTAAAAAACAATACAACAGATAGACAAGCGAGATACTGAAGGAAACGAATTATTAAAACAGATTTAACGATATACAGAGTGAGGTTTATGTATGGAACGCCTCAGTTATCTCGGAAACGGCTTGTACGATTTTTATAAATTTTTGTGTGCAAGGGTCTTGTGATAAGGCTGATATTATGGTGGTATTTACATTGTCAGATCTTTAATTTTTCCGCAAAATCAAGGCGCAGAAAAACTGCATCAACTGAAAACAAATCTTTAGATGTTTGTGTCCTGTTAGAAGACGATCCACACTTGAGTACTAGACAAATATCCAGGGAACTTGATATTTCGCAAACATCCGTAATGAAAATTTTACGTGATAATAAATTCCATCCATACAAAGTAACGTTGGTTCAAGTGTTGTCAGCTGACGATTTTCATAGACGTGAAGAGTTTGCAGACCTAATGATGGAAAATTGTTACAATCAAAACGATCCAAATTTTTTAAGTAATGTTATGTTTTGCGATGAGGCCACTTTTTGTATTAATGGAGACGTAAATTGGCATAATTGTAGATACTGGTCACGTAACAATCCTTGTTGGATGCTTGAATGCCACACCCAATATCCCGAAAAACGGAATGTATGGGCTGGAATAATAGGCGACAAAATAATTGGTCCCTTTTTCATAACTTAAATGATCCGGCGCATTTAGATTTATTGGATAATGTTTTATACCTGAGTTGGCACGGATATTTCCAAATCCAAGTAATTATTTTCATGTGACATTTTATATTCACATAATTTGGTATTACCTTTTTTCTAAGGCATTCTTGGTTAAACCAAATGTTTTGTGATGCTTTGTAACGTTTTTGTAGTAACTTCTGGTACAGTCGGGTCAAATCTTCTCTCGAAGATTTTTTAATGATATTGATTTATCGAAACAATTGTCAATTTTTTAGAATTTTCAATAACTTGTATTATATTGTGGAATTAACTAGAGACCTTGAGTTTCATTTAAAAACACTAATATGAGCATATTCCACGAAGTAAGGGTCGAGACAGTCAATTTAATTATTTTCAATTACATTTTAAAAAAACTTCATTATTAGAAATTTTCAGACAATAAAAATTTCCCAAACGACAATATTTGGCTACAACAAGATGGTGCCCCACCTCACTATGCACAATACCTAAATAATGTGTTTCCCAGATGATGAATTGGAAGGCGTGGTTTTATCGAATGGCCCCCCGTGATCACCCGACATGAATCCTTTAGACTATTTCCTGCCAGTATTCAGGAATTAAAAGATAGGATTATCACAGAGATAAGAAGAATTGAGCAGTCAGGGATGTTGCAAAATGTATTGCAAAGTTTTAAAAATCGCATGGCTTGTTGTATTGAAGTAAATGGACAACATTTTGAGCATCTCCTGTAATCGCCTTTACTGTATGTTTTCTAAAATTCGTAATTTTTCTATTTCACAAATGTGGATCTACATCTAACATGCCACAACATTTAAGTATTTGTCTTCAGTTGTTGTAGGTTTCCTGCGCCATGATTTGGATAAATATTTTACTGCACCAGTTGCATTAAACTTTTTACTAACTTACTGATACTAGACCTTGTTACGAGATTTCTATTAGCACATAAATTATTAATTTTTTTTTAATAATACGCATCAACCGCGTGGATCATTAGCGTCATTAAGGTTTACAAAAAAAGCAAGTTATACATAAAATAATGTCTATATGAGTCTCAGAATGTCTATCGATTTGAGAAACTTTTTTAAATTGTGCACATTACATGATGATCCTAATATGTCTGCAAGTTCACCAGAAGGAAGCTGGGCCTGTTGTCGTTTCGCTGCTAATTGTGGACACTGAGTAAGTGTTTCACGGAGAGTAGTTCATTGCAATAGTTGCATTTTGGTTAAGGATCTTTACTGAAAAGATGACTGTGTGTTAGTCTAGTGTGGCCTAGGCATAGTCGAGTTGTAGGACTTGGTCTCGACGATTTTTAGGTAATGCGTACCAGGGCTTTATTGACTTTTTCACTTCATTTACTTGGTTGTAACACTTTTCCACCGATTTTCCCACGCACTATTTATTTTAGATTTTATTGTACATTTTATATCTGCACTCACTGATAGTCTAATAGGCTCGGTTGTGTCACTGTCTACGGCTTCTTTGGTTTATTTATCAGCTTCTACATTACCATGAATTCCTATATGGGATGGTATCCATATGAAGATAACATTCTTATAGCTTTGTTCGTCAAAGTAGTGTTCTTGTATTATTTTTGTCACAATGGGATGATCTGGGTAAGTGGCTTGTAAGGCTTTTATAGCGCTGAGGGAATCTGAAAAAATGAGGTGGTTATGTGCGTCAGATGCATTTATAAGGATTAATGCTTCATATAATGCATACGGCTCTGCTGAGTAGATAGAGCAGGTTGGTGAGAGCTTGAACATGTGGGTCGAGGTTGTGATCACTACAGCAGCTCCAACTTTAGTAGAAGACTTTGAGGCGTCAGTATAAATGTGGATGTAGTCAGGGAACTTTTCTAGTATGCTGTTTAGCGTAGATCTAATAATGTAGGGGTTTTCAGAATATTTATTATAGGAAGAAAGACTGGTGATACAAGTTGGAGTTTTGATTTGCCGGGGTGGAATTGAACTAAGTTCATTGGGATAGCATTCTGGAAGTGAGTAATTTAGTTTAGTTAGGTAGTTTTTAATTCGGATATAGTAAGGTTTGGGGGTTCTTGGTTTTTGGAACAGGTTGGGGAAGTTTTCTGTGGTGCAATTTTGACAGGTAGGGTTTGAGAGATTTTGCCTTATTTTAGCTGCATATACTAGACTTAGGTACATTCTTCTGTCTTCTAGCGATGATTCTCCAACTTCACTATATAGGCTCTCGATTGGTGTAGTGCGGAATGCCCCTGTTATTATGCGTAGAGCCGTGTTATGAATGCTATTTATCCGGTTTAAGATCGATTCAGTCACTGTCGTATAAGCAATTGAACTGTAATCTAACTTGGACCTGATTAATGTACGATAAAGCGTGAGCAGAGTTTCTCGATCAGCACACCAATTTCTGTTCGTTCTGTCCAATGTTCTAAATTGGAGAGGAACTCTTGCGCGATTTTCTGACTGTTTTTAAGGTTCTTACTTTTGCAGTAAACGACCAGGTCATCGGCATATAAGCAGGCTTTAAGTGGCGTTTTTAATCCTTGTAGAACATCGTTCATTGGTATTATGAATAAGGTCGGGCTTAGTATAGAACCTTGTGGAATGCCGTTTTTTTGAAATCTTAATTCAGACATTTATTGTTTACTTTAACTTTAAACGATCTGTCTTGTAGGAAGTTTGTGATGAAGAATATGCAATGTCCCTGTATATCCCAACTATGTAACTGTTTAATAATATAATTATGCCAGGTGTCGAATGCTTTAGTAAAATCGAAGAATATCGTTAAGCATTTACTTTTTACTGCAAAAGCTTCATTGATTACGCTTTCAAGTTCAATGCTGTTATCTAACGTTGATCTTCCTGATCTATAGCCACTCTGTTCCGGTATTATTATGTTGCGTTTTTCCAGTGTCCATAGTAATCTTTTGTTAATCATCTTTTCTATTAATTTGCTCATGATACATGTGAGTGAAATAGAGCGGTAAGATTGGGGATTTGATTTCGGAGTCCGAGAGTGACTTATGTATGGGGATTATTAGCGACTCTCGCCAAGTTTTCGGAAATTTATGTTGTAACCAGATAGTATTAAATAACTGGAGTAGATGTTGATGAGCTCTTTCGGTAAAATGATAGGATGTGATCAGGTCCAGGAGAGGAATCTTTGAAACTTGATAATGCTTCGTGATATTCTGCCATGGTTAGAGGTAAATTTTTGGATCATTACTTTCCGCCTTAATTTCAAAGTTGTTTTGATCTTGGAATTCTTTGTGAAGGTTAAGCAATATGTTCTGGTTGGTTTCGTTGGAGCTCTGTTCGTAGACATTAGCGAGGGAATTTGATATATGTCAGTGTTGTTATTTAAAGGGTGGCCTTCGACCTTAAGTCTGTTAATTTTATTATTGCCTTTTATGCCAAATGTTGTCCGTTTAAGGTCTCAATGTTATTTGCTAAGAAATATTCTAATAAATACTCAATTTTGGCGTTGTTGTTAGTACTTCCCCGAAACGGAAGTTTGACGCGTAACCTCATGCCTTCAGATCCTTCCCAGATTGGTGATCGATTCCAATCGTGAGGATAGTTCCCTTTTCCTCTTTTTTAGAGTTCAGGATCTTCCAAGCCTCAGTATTGAGGTTGGAGTCCTGAACCTCAGCAAGTTGGAGGATCTTCTCCAATTTCATGTAGTGGCATCTTGGGAAGAACAACCGTTATAGTGACCGGCTTTGGGATGTCGTCTCCAATTCTAGCCACCAATTCGGGTCCTTCCCAAGAGTTTAATTCCTGCGCTGACCTCATGAGCTAGTCTGCCGATTCTTGGGACGCACAGTCCACAAGTACTATTCCACAACGGAAGTTAATGCCTGGGAAGTGAATCCCCTTCTCCTTACTCTGGTACAGCTCTTCCTCCAGAGTGTCTTCCAGGGTGGAGAGCTGTTCTGCTTTCAGGATGACCCTAGGATAATCCTTGGGCATTATTCCCACCCTGAAAGACTTCTCTGATTCAACAGCTGCTGCGTAACCAGTGGCTTGCCCTGTTACCTTTGCAGCCGTTTTTGGTTTTTTGTTAAGAGGACGCTGCGGAGGAGTGATATGCTCCGGGCCTCTTCTGCTTTGCTTTACCCATTGGAGTTTCCTTTTCGGGTAGGCACTTCTCCGTTGGTGATTCCTTCGGGGGTTGGGCGCTGAAGAATATGCTTCCTGGCCTCTTCAGGGGATATTCCCTTTTCTCAGTGGATGCCCCTCGGTTCTCCCAGCTCTGAAAGATTGAACGGCATACGACCTTTGTGCCGTTTGGCCTTTTTTCTTTCTGTGGGGATGAAGAGATGGAGGTCTTCTCCACTACTTTTCAGGAAGTGTTTTTTTCTTTCTCTGTCTATAAATGATCCCACGAGAAGCTAGTGTCATTACGGTCCACTGCTGCTGAGCTCTGCATGCGGAGGTAACGGGTTTAATATAACCGAGTTCCCTCCAGTGCTCCAAGGTCAAAACCAGTAAGGACTACTGTTCTATATAGCCATGCATTCTTCGGCCTGATTTCCCACCCTGAATTTAGGCTCTTAATGAGGTTGTCTCCTCTTGGTCCGGGCAGTCAAGCCAATACCCCACTGGCCTGCGAGACATGACCACAGACAGTCAGGAGACATTGGTATAACAGGTGATTTCGAGGTAAGCTCGAAATTTCACCCGGCATCGTAACATTGTGTGCAATCCCAGGTATTTCCCTGCAGACCTCTTCCTCATATAAAATCATTTCAGAGGTCCCTTCTATCCACCACCTAGAGACGCGCCGGGTTGGTGCTTCATATCCCCCCCCTCACCCCCACATCAATAAATATTCCAACGAATACGTATCTCTTCTAATGTGGATCCGGTTCTAAGATTTTAGTTTGAAGTGATTGATTAAGGGAAAGTTTATTATCCATATGCACGACTGTATTAATGAAACTACATCTTTTTTTTCTGTTGAGACTATACAGAACTGGCAAGGGACGCTTTAAAAGTATTAGTTCCATTCGCCATTTCTTATCTATGCGAATTAACGTTCCCTTCAATGGTGGCCATAAAAACTAAGAAGAGAAATAGGTTTCAATTTGAAAATGATTTGGTAATTTACCTCTCAAAAATAGAACCATATGTTTCAATAAATTATTAAAAAATAAACAGGTTTTCCCTGAAACTGTTATTTTTTTCTAATGTAGTGTAGGACCTACAAACTATTGCTTTTTTCATTTACCCGCGACCCCTCGTGTAAGGCTTTGCGACCGTTCCTAGGGGTCGCGATCCACAGGTTGAAAAACACTGGCTTAATTCATTTATATAATGTATACTGTCTCCTGATATTTGTGCTATGTATTTGATTTGAATTTACTCAAGAATCCCAATGGTACAATGTTTCAGTTTTATTGTACACTGTCAATTTATTCTGAACTTGTTGGTGTTGTCTTGTAGCTTCACATTAAATAAAGTATTTTCAAATTAGGAAGGGGTATGTGCTGTGGTATATTCTGCTGTCGGATAGCACAGTAATAGAAATGATTCATTAATTTTGCAGTCCTAACCTAATACTTCATATTTTTTTTATATAAATTTATTATTGACACTAATATATATTTTTATTTAGGAATTTGGACAGTGAAAATTCTCTACAAGAATACCCAGTTTGCCGAAACAAAATTCCCAGTGTTTCCTTTAGAATATTTCAATGGATTACCTATAAAAACTCATCAAATTACATATCTGCATGGTGGGTCCAAAGAGAAGAAGGAATTCAAAAACTCGTTCGGAAAGTTTCTGCCGATTTCACATCAAAAACAGAATTTTGAAGCTACAAGTCTAACGAATTCGAAAAAGACCGGATTAGAGCTTACCAAATGGGTGGATGAACTGTTCCTCGAATTTTATAGAATTAAGAAAATGTGCGAGAGTGCGAATTTGACGGAAAACGAAAAAATGTGCGGTGTGCTAGTAGATATTTGCCATAAGAGTAATTGGAGTTCTTCTGCTCTTGATCCGAAGAGTGCCATAGGAACAATAAATTTGACCACCAGAGCTTTTGATATTTGGTAAACGTTTAGTCAGTATGCATAAATTTTAAATTACAAAACCTAATTTGATTATCATAATATTGAAATATATATGAAATAACGTATACAGGGTGGTCAATATTTGTGGTTACAAAATTATTTCTGTTGTAATTGAGCACCCTATATACGATTAAGACTTTTTATTCTTCTTGCAATAAGCTTTACGCTAATATTTTTTGTATATTGAGTGTAGTTATTCACATTTCAAAAAAAACATTATTGGAAAAACAGAATTGCTGAAATATATTTTTTTAAATTAAAATAAATGTCTCGAAACAATTTTTAAATCTGTTTTGATAGCAAACGATGCATTTTAAATATGAACACAGAACTCGAATATTACACTATTCATTTAATAAAACAAAAGATAACATTTATTTTGCACAGACGAGAGTTGTCAGAGAGGTATTTTAACAGCTCAAGGTATGAGTGAATGAAAAAAAAGAATTACATGGTCTGCCCTGCTAAAATAGGACATCTTATCTGCAAAAATCGCGATTTTCGGTTTTTTGCATATCCAGCATGCTACTACATGTAACTACAAATACAGAGAGTTTGCCAAGTCAGATTTAAGTATCTGAACATTCCTACGACCTTTTATCGTATCTTGCGATTCTAGCTTCAGTTAGGACATTTGGTCATGTCAAACTATCTAGTGAGAGCAAGAGTGAGATACTATTTATATCTTATGTGTGAGTGAACTGGCTTTGTTATGTAATATTGCTTTGTGAAACTTGAATAAACATCGGATTTCCTGGATACAATATTCAATTTGGCCCACTTCATCAAAATCCACGGATCATATTCATTGATTACCAAGTCAATCAGTCATATCTACATATATTTAAATATCTCAATCAGATCATAACTCACGAAACTGAGGTTCTTAATGGAGATCAAATAAAGTTCCTTTTATATAGGGGGCAAAATCAGGTCCCTACAATTAAGTAATTCCATGGTAGAAAACGACTCACAAATTTGCTTTTTCTCGCCAATTTTTTGCACATACGACCTCCTGTCTTAGCCGGTCATTGTCAGTCACCAAGAACCCAAGACAGAATATATCCCTTAATGAGTACAACTTTGAAGTAGTAAGGGAATTTAAGTACCTAGGAGCAGTAATCACAGATAACACTCGAGTACAAAGAGATGTAGCAGAAAAAATCATGACATGAAATAGAACGTTATATCCTTTCATATCACTGAACTGCTAAAAAGACATTTCAAACTAACATTGTCAATTATTCGCCTGATAATTACTGGCAGCGAAACGTGGATCATCAATAAAGCAGAAGATCGATAGGCCAACTCAGAAAAAATTTGAAGGATGGTGTTAAAGCAGAAGATCGATAGGCCAACTCAGAAAAAATTTGAAGGATGGTGTTGCAGCAGACTTATCTAATCTAGGACTGGAGTTCAGCAATGGGAAATTGAAGCACAGGATCGTAGGAGATGGAGGGCGATAGTGGTTGCGGCTAATACTCACCCAGGGTTGTACGGCCAGGAAAGAAGAAGGATGATCATTTGAAATTACTTGAGAACCTAAAATCCTTTTAGACCATCTTATGACTATGTAGTCCTACCATGGGGAATTTGATTATGTTTTTTACGTAACAAAAATTGATGAAAAAGCATCAATTGTTAGTAATGCAATTTTTATTGAAATTCTAGACCTACAAACACATATTTTAATTATTAGAAGTGTGGAACGACTAAAAAAATCATTATTTTATTTTTCATTAGTCAAAAATAGTTTATGAACAGTGATGCTCTCCTTCAACCCTGATTGTTTTATACACCTTTGGCCTGTACTTACCAATCCTGAGAATTAGTTTCTAATATGCTTTTGTAAGTACTTTGAACTACACAGTATATTTCCAGCTCTCAATATTTACTTATATAACTAAATGGTCCAACAAGCACAGGAAATAATTAATGGTCTCTATAATTTTTTGGGTTTCATCTCATGTTGGTTTTATTGGGAACAAAGCTTCTATCCAGCTTTACAGTGATCTAAAAATTTTCCTCGCAAAATCCATCGAGAATAAGTGGTCATCCTAATTCTAAAGCACAACCATTCCCACTGTAATACTACAAATGAACAGAAATGAGAAGGATTTTACTCATGCAACCCATGGATACCTGTTGGGGTGGTAAAAACTCACCGTTATTTACTTACTGCCCAAATACCATCTTCACATTGAAATAACTTCCAACAGAATGTACTTAATTTGCTACAGGATGTCAGTGTTATCACCTGATTGGAGTTCTCAATACAACTTTTGAGTGCGTTTCTAAACTATAGTAAAATTATTAATTATTTAAAAGATATATAATGTATTTGTTTTGAATTATAGTTATATGTACTGAATAATATTCCAACTTAATATTAAAGATTAGTATACTCCTGTACCTTAATAAAAAACCAAAATAATTGTCTGGGTCAGATGACAAATCAGTAAAGACGTTATATAATTTTCACTATTCTTGCCACGAAATAAACGTTCTTAAACAGATATTGAAAATGGATATCCAGTGATTTCTATATGGAGTAATTATTAATGCATATTCACCGTAAGTTTAACCCCACACCAATGTCTGCCATTATCAGTAACTAGTTATAAATAGGTCCGTGAAGTTAGCCCCCAAAGTTTTCACGATTTAACTAAATTTGGTGTCATTGGTTAGTGCATCGATAGTGCTTCTATAAATTTCGTTAAAGCTTCCATGATTTGATCAATATTAAATATTAATTTATTTCAAGGTCAGTCCCCAAAATGCTTAAGTTAATTCCAAATTGGTGTCATTCGTTATTGTTTTGTTAGTGCTCTTTAGTGCCTCAATTATATTCGTTAGTGATTTATCGGTTTTCGAGATATTTGACTTTATATTATTTAGGTCAGTCCTCAAAGTTTTAACGATTAATTCCAAATTAGCGTCATTCGTTAGTGCACTTTAGTGCTTCAATAATGTTCGCTAGTGCTTTATTGGTTTTTCAGATATTTCATGTTGTTTTTTTGAGGTCGGACCCCAAAGTATTCATTCGATTAAATTTAGTGTCATTCGTTAGTGCTCTTTAGTGCTTCAATAATTTTCATTAGTGTTATCTTGATTTTAGAAATATTTGATAGTAATTTATTGGCACTTCCGTGGGCTAATAATATCTAAGCTTCAATATTTGTAATATCACATCTTCTTCTTTTTTCTATTAACATATATTAAGTCATATTAGTGTTTTAAATGAAACTCTAGCTAATTCCACAATATAATTAAAATTATTGAAAATTCTAAAAAATTGACAATTGTGATAAATCAATATCATCGTCAGAATGACAGAAGTTACATTTTATTTGATGCCTACCTGATGAAAAAACAGTATATTTTTTTACGTAGTGGGATTTATCTGGTTGTTTTAATCTGTATGCTCGTAAGTGTTCACTGTATCGGATTTCAAAATTTCTAAGGGTCTGACCCAAATAGACAGCATTATATTCAGGACATTTGAGTTTATATACCTGATTTTTTTAATGGTGGTATTTTTGTTTTTACATTTAACAATTTTGTACTAACGTTACTTTCTGTTTTAAAAGAAATTGTTGTATACGTTGCTAAAGATATTATCTTTGAAATATTATTAGAAATATTTCCTGCATATGTGATGGTTTTATAAGTTTTTATTTCATCAGTTTGTTTAGGAAATATTAGTTGTAATGCCACTTTTTTCTCTTTTTTATTAATTAGCTTATTTATCATATGTAATGGATAACTGTTGGATGTTGCTATTGGTCTAATTGTATTAATCTCTCTATCAAAATTACATTTGTTCATAGGAACTGAAAAAGCTCTATGTATCATTGAATTATATGCCACTAGTTTATGTGACATGGGGTGATTGGAACTATATGGATTTGTCACATCAGTGTGTGTTGGTTTTCGGTAAATTGAATAATCAAGTACATTATTTTTAAATAAAGAAAATTGATTGAGCTATTTTCTTCAATTTCTAATGTAAATTTAATTTTTGGGTGTAAATTATTAATGTGGTTGAAAAATACATCTAATTGTCATTTACTACCCATAAAACAAGCTAATATGTCATCTACATAAATATACCAAAATAAAACATTTTTCGAAATATTACTTTCAAAGATCTTTCTTTTTAAACTGTCCATAAAAATGTTTGCTAAAATAGGTGATGCAGGGCTTCCCATTGGTAAATCTTCATTTTTAATATATATCTTATTGTCAAAAGTGAAATAATTCTGATTAATAGATACATCAAATAAATTAAGTATACCTGATATTATTCCTGGATTAATATTTTTATCTTCTAGTAATTTTCTTACAAGTATTAGACAATTTTTAGGAGGAATTTTAGTGAACATATTAGTAACATCAATCGAAATAAGTTTATAGTTATCCTGCAAGTTGATTGCTTTTAATTCTTTTTTATTAGTTCTATTGAATTTCTAATTGAGTATTTTCATGCATATCCGTAACTATTAAGTATATTGTTAAGCCTATTTGCCAATATATTATTAGTAGTATTAACATAAGAAACTACAGGTCTAATTGGTTTCAGTATTATATGTAATTTAACGGTTCCATATAATTGTGGACAATGAGGATTCTTATGTATGATAGACCTCTTTTCATAATCACTTAAAAGATAATTTGAATTATTAACAATATCCCTTACATTATTAGAAAACTTTTTTGTTGGGTTTGCTTTAAGAACTTTTACATCGCTACATTCTATAAAGTTATATATTTTTGAATTATAATTTCCAGTTGTCAATATGACAGTTGTGTTCCCCTTATCAAATTTTGTAACTGTTAGGTTATCTTCTACTTTCTTTTTGTTTGCATTTAAAACTGTAAAGTCATTTTTTGTTTGACGTTTAACTTTTGAAGGTTCAATATTTTTGATTAAATTGGCAATTTTTAATTTCTCATAAGGAAATTATTTGAATTAGATTTTAAAGCGATTTCTGACTCTGTAGCTATAATTGGTTTAATATTATTCGTAAATATTGGTGGTATGCTGTACTTTAAACCTTTATTTAAAAATTCTATTTCACTATCTGTAAAATTAGTGTCTGAAAGGTTTGGTGCAAAGTGTGTTGGTATGTAGGTACTTCCAGTTTCATGATGTTTAAGAGTATTGAATTTTATGTTGTGTGTGTTCAAGTTTCTGTAGCTTTTGTTCTTGTTTCTTAAATTTCTTATGCTTCATCGTGCTGACACTTTCTCTAATTTTGTCATCAAAATGGTCAAATTCTACCGGACGTAATTGGAACGTGAGTTCTGAATGAACAACTTTTATGTAGTTGTCTAAGGAGTCCCTCACTTTAAACCATTTCTTACATTATTCTTTTATCCAAACTCGTTGAACACATTTTATAGCTTTTTGTGCTTGTGTTGTTTTAGTGTGACATTTTATGTTCACATAATTTGGTATTACCTTTTTTCTAAGGCATTCTTGGTTAAACCAAATGTTTTGTGATGTTTTGTAACGTTATTGTAGTAACTTCTGGTTCAGTCGGGTCAAATCAAATATGAGTAGATTCCACGAAATAAGGGTCGACACAGTTAATTTCATAAAATACAATTTTCAATAAACGGATTCCTAACTTCAGACGCAAGAGCAAATTTATCAGTCGCTAATTGTTGAGATCTAGTGTTTCGCATGTCAAAACGAACAAGTCTCATAATTTCTAAAAATTTATTTCGTGACTTAGTATCTTGAAAAAAATGTGGTCCCCATTTATTTGACCATAGTTTCTTTACTGAAATTTTTCTACCACGGTAAGCGCCTCTAGCATATAACAAAGCAATAAAAGCTTCAATTTCATGGAGAGTAATAGACCATAATTCATTTTGTAATTGTCTTTTTCCTTTGACATCAGTGCACTTTTTTATGTGTCAAAGCATGTTTTCAGTAATAATTAGACGCCATGCACTAGAAACTTCATCTACAGATATTTGTCGTTTGGCATAGGCAGTGGGACCAGGTGCTTCTCTTAGAATATTTTGATTAGCAAATCTTCCTAAAAAACCGATGTTTATTTGTTATATAAAATTGCAATGGACTGATATAAATATTACCTGCAAATGTTTGGTTGGAATCCAGTTTTTTCCGTCGGAACCAATTTCTTCAATATGTGCTTGTTCAACAGCTTTTGTAGCTTCTTCACGACCAAGCCTTCTACCACGATTGCTACGACTTCTACCACGAGAAATATTTACTGGTGGGCCAGATGAAGACGTTCTTGCAATATCAGTGACTGTAATTTCTCTGGTCAGCGTAGACGAAGGTGATGGTTCTTCATCTGATTCACAGCTCGATTTTTCAGAATCCGGCACATGTATCACAAAATTCGAATCTTCATCAGTGCTATTATCATTGAATGATAGTTCACAATCAGACTCATCCTCTGGTAAAATATTCAACTCCTTCAACAATTCTTCGTATGACAAACCACGACGAGACATCGTTCTTACAACAAACAAGCAGTGACTGAGGGTCAGAGTCACTAAAACAAGTGTACCTGACTTTCCTCACAAAACACATTTCACAGAATTCTGTCCGGGTAAATTCTCGGAATTATAAAGCAAGAAATAATTCTCCAAAAATGTAAACATACACTGCAGTCAGACTGGCGGTATTGATGCTTCAAGGTAGTAGTCGTCGTAATTGATCGATTTTTGATTTTTTATATTTGAATGTTTTAGTGTCGAATTGTCATGAATATTTAGGAAAAGTCATAAAAGCAAATTTGCCTGGAAACATTTTTCTCGGAGATATTGTTATTTAAAATTGAAAAACCGTCAAATTGACCGCTCCGGTGCTTCTAGTTTTAAAGTTATTGTCATTCGTTAGTGCTCTTTAGTGCTTGAATTATTTTCATTATTGCTATCTTAATTTTCGAGATATTTGATATCAATTTATTGGCACTTCGGTGAAGGTAACACCCAAAATATTAGTTAAAGTTAGTATCATTCGTTAGTGCTATTTATTACTTCAATAATTATATTCCTAAATGCTTTGTTGGTTTAAAAATATTTGGTTTTTTTTAGTAATTCCCTAAGCTTTCCAGGATTGAATAAGTTTAGTGCCATTAATATCATTTGTACTTGTCCAGTTTTCGTATGTTTTCATGTACCAGCTTCCTTATTATAAAAGATAGAAATATGAGGTTTGCGGCTTACTGCTTTATTTTTTATAAAACTTACATTGCCGCTAACTAAATTTTCGTTGCCCTCTCAGTTTCTGACTTACAGGGCGATTTTGAAAATGTGTCATTTGTGACAGCATCCTGTATCTCGATTATTCGATAATTTATTAATAAGATAAAAACAGGGTATTATAGAGTTTTTTATGAAGAATTCAGTGACGTAGTTTTGTTTTTGCGTTATAACCCAAACTTGTTTTTTTAAAATAGGACACCCTACATATTATTTCTGTCTTATTCCTCTTTTTAAGAATTTTTCGAAAATATGAATAGTCTATATATATTTCTTTTAGAAAGGATTAGTTTTAACATTTTTTGTAAAATTAATCATTTTTCGTATGAAGGCTATAACCGCAAATAAAAACAAAATTTTTAACATTATATTTACATAACCTAAAACCAACAATACAAAAATATATTATTTTATTAAATTCCGACAAAAAATGGAAAAAATATTTAAATAAAAAAAGAATGCACAATTCTATATTTTTGAAGAGCTCTTAAAAAAGAAGAAAAAAACAAAGAAATAATATGTATATATAAAAGGGGCTAATGAAAAGAGTAGTAGCCGCAGACATACATGTTTCTGGCTCATTTGCCGTCCTCAGTACGGTATAACCAAATAAGGATGTGAAACTTGGGAGCAAAGATGTTCATCAAAACATTGTGCCTTCAATTGGAAGATCCCGAGTTTTCGGGACAACAACCAAGATCGACTTGAAGGCGCATAGTAAACAACAAAAAAGATGTAGCTATATCACGTGATATGTAAACAACAACAAAGAGATTCATGGGTAATTCAAATGAGTAACCATTTTTATCCTAGCTATAAAATAATCGAGTTACAGAGTAGTGTCACAAATGACAAATTTTCAAAATTGTCCTGAGGGTCAGAAACTGAGAGAGCTATGAAAATTTAGTTAGCGGCAATGTAAGTTTCGTAAAAAATAAAACGGTAATCCGAAAACCTCATCTTTCTATCTTTTATAATAAGGAAGATTGTACATGAAATCACACGAATACTGGACACCCTGAACAAACGAAATTAATGGCACTAAACATATTCGATCCTGGAAAACTCAGTGATTCACTAAAAAAACAAATATTTTTAAACCAACAAAGCACTTAGGAAAATAATTATTGAAGTACCGTTAACAATTTTAGAAGCTGATATTAAAATAAAATAATAGCAAATAACTGGAAACCCAAGAAAGCACTAACGAAATTTATGGAACCATTTTGAGGCACTAACTTTAACTAAATCGTGAATATTTTGGGTGTTAACTTCACAGAAGTGCCAATAAATTGATATCAAATATCTCGAAAATCAAGATAGCACTATTGAAAATTATTGGAGCGCTAACGAATAACACTAAATTTAATCGAATCGTGATTACTTTTGGGGCTGACCTCAAAAAAATAACATGAAATATCTTAAAAACCAATAAAGCTCTAGCGAACATTTTTGAAGCACTGAAGTGCGCTAACGAATGACACTAATTTGGAATTAATTGTAAACACTTTGGGTGCTGACCTTGAAAATATAAAGTCGATTATTTTCAAAACCAGTAAAGCACTAACGAAAATAATTGAAGCACTAAAGTCCACTAACGAAGCACTAATGAATGACACCAATTTGGAATTAATGCTAACACTTTCGGGGCTGACCATGAAATAAATTAACTTTCAATATCTACCAAACCACGGAAGCACTAACATAATTCAAAGAAGCACTAAGAGGCACTAACTGATGACACTAAATTTAGTTTAATCTTAATAACTGTGGAGGCTAACTTCACAGACCTGTTATAACTTTATTATTTTTATTTTAAAAAATACCGTGCAGGATTTTGTTTTTGATTTGTGCATACTGATCTAACTTTTCGCCTTATGAATGTGATAACATTTGGTGCTCAATTATTTTATAAGTCAATATCGACTGATTACAAAAAAATAATAAACATTTATTACTTTTTCCATTAAAAAGGTGCAGAGCTGGGAAAATTACTTTTAAAAAGGTATCATTGCATTACCCACTAGAACTCAATTAATGGCACTTATTAGCACACATTTTAGTAAAAATCCTAATTTTTCTGGCACTTAGCTCATTATTTACTTCAAGTCTTCAATTAGGAAAAATAAACAAACGTGGTATTATGTTTCTAAGCTAATATTTATTAAAAATATGATTGATTTGAAGGAACTTGTAAAAAATTAGTGCCGGAAGTTTACCCGCTTAATAAAAATTGTAATAACTACTTTGCAAATATTTGTTAGGTTTTCACTTTTTTGATGTGTTCAGAACATTATAGGGTATATAACTTCAATTTTATGTTGATTATGAAAGTCTAAACCAGTATGTTTCGCTAAATATTGATGTAATAACTTAATTTTCACTGGATAGGTTGGGTGGCACACCATAAGGTTTGTTTGTTCAATATACCGGAATACGTTTTCTACTGTATCAACTTTTCCTGCTCTGCTATCCAAAACTAAACCCCCGTGTCTGCAAAACAACAATTAAACTTTATTGTATAGTATAGCTTCACCTAATGGCTTCAAATTATAGAACCGGTATTAGAGTAGAAGAAATAGACGAGTAAATTTATTTTTTTATGTTAAAACCTTTATAATTTATAAAAATAAGTACTTATAATCAGGCCAATACCGGTATTTTGATAATACGGTGATCACCGCTATATAATTAGGAGAGGAGAAATTCTTAAGAAAATGACCAATTTTATACAATCCGATATTAAAATTAATAATACTAAATAAGTAATAATGAAGCAGCTATACAGTTTTATTTTAATATTATACACAAATGTGCAAGCAAAATACCTAATAATTAAGTATAAATAAAAAAATTACATTACATTATTTTATAATAAAACATTTTTTTCAGGTAGTTCCATTCAAAAAATTTTTCTAATTTTTAGTATTATATCACCAATTTCTTTTAGGATGTTTTTCACTTTACTTTTTTCAAACCCATTAGTTCGTGGTTTTATTAAAGGGTCTAGCATGTAGAAAATATATTTTTTTGCAAAAATCGAGTATTCTCCAATATATAACTCATACTTGTTACCTTTAACAAATATTTCAGTAATATTAGAAATGTACAATCTTGGAGTTTCTTTTTTAACTTTAGATACAGAGGACACATTTTTTCAGAGTTGACAATCTTCAAGTGCCATTTTCTTAACATTGACACTTCTTTTGTTACACATTTCAACGGCTTACGTGAAATACTTAGTCATAAAAAATTTTTAGCCTCTTTAATGACTCCTCAACTTGATGATGGAAGGAGTCTGCAGACATGAAGGTATGTCCAAGCTCAAAATATTATTTAAGGGTGATAGTTTCTGCAGAAGTACCTCGATAATTTATTACATAAATTAAAACAGGACCCAATTTTTGTTTTGGCCTGAGCAATTGTCTAGCCACAATATAAAATATTTAAGATGCGAGGTTAGAGCATAGAAAAAATCCGAGTTTTCAATATTTTGATTTACCAGACTCAATATCTCATTTTTCGTTTATTTTTTCAAATACCGAGGTTTAGCTTAAAAGTTACTTATAAAACACTCTCCTAAACCTCAATATTTTTCAATCGTTCAAAGGATAGGTAAGGTAAATTTCCAAGGAATACAAGGACTAAGAAGTGCAGATATAAATTTCATTTTGCACCCAAACAAGTCACTGAAATTTCCCCCTGCTGCGTCTTTGGCCACCATAAAACAATACGCTATCAACTGATTAATAATAACACTATTGAGTAGCCATATTATACCTTTTTGTTTAATTTCATTCTGAACTGTGCACCCCCTAAAAATATATTTTTAACACAAGGAAAAAGTAATGAATAAAGTAAAAATAACAAATTTTTATATTAAAAATTGTTTGATGTACGTACAGTGTAATAATAAAACTTTGACCAATAAAAAGAAGCATATCAAATTTTTTATTTCTTTTCTGTTCATTAATTCCCGAAAAGTCCTTGTTTGTAGTAGATTTTTATAAGGAAACTATAAAAATCGAATAACTTTTGCATAATGTATGCTCTCGAACACTTGGGGAGCTACAAACGCATTTCGGGGTTGTTTACTTCCATTATCATCTATCAAAATCATAATTAGTACGAGGGTTGTCTAGAAAGTTTTCGTCCTAAACAAGATATTTTTCCTTAAAATTTAGTTTTACTTTTCAACATAGTTTACAGGGCTTTTAGCAAGTTTCTGCACCGAAAAAGGGACTAATTCTGACAAAAAAGGGACTTTAAGGGAAGTTTTTTGAAAATCTCCTACCAAAATGCCGGTTGAGAAATATTTAAAAAACGCCAATGCTTACTTTTTAAACATTTATTGGATGGGGTATGGCTTATTTATGGTTTATAAATATGTTTATTTCAAAATATTACATTAGAACTAGAAGGTACAAATAAAGAAACATTTTCTTTCAACCCTAATGAAAAATTTAACTAAATAAAGAAAAATTACTTTTTTTAAATAAAAAGAAATTTTTGACGACTTTGTCTGAATTTTTTTGGCAATTGTCACAGCCTCTGTGGAGGTTTTGTTTTCATCCTTTCTCAGCATTTTTACTCTGTGTTGCATACCTTGGGCCAAAGTGATTTCTTCGAGATTTTTTCTCTTCACTCCTGACTCAAGCAGTTTGTTTGCCTCTTCAAACAACTTCTCTGCTGCTTTTTTTTCTCCTCTTCAGTTTTCTGTTTTTCAACAAGTTCTTTTGCCAATTCTTTAAGTGTATCTGCTTCTTCAAGTTTTTTATTAAATAACATTTTTTCTTGGTCTTTTTTTATCTTCATTTTTTTGTCTCTCTTTCTCTGCTTTTTGTTCTAATAAATAAGCCTGATAGCTTCTGTGGGCATTGGGGCGAGCATAATTAATTCATTTGACATCGGCATCAGGGAAGGGTTATTTTAAAATCTTTTCATACCGGATATGACGTTTAATCTGGTATTTATACCTCTCTCGTTCATTGAGGTCTTATCTTTTGTTAGTACCAATCCAGAAGTGGAGAATCCTCGCTCTATAGTTGTGCTGCCATGTGAAAGGCACAGAATCGTTTTCACTACTTTTGTTACTGTTGGGTACTTTATCTCATTAATGTTGTTTTTTATGTCAAATATGAATGACCAATATTTGTCAATGGCGCTGACCTCTTCTTGGATGCTTTCTTCATATCTTAAAACTTTCCATTCATCAGCTAGCTGATCCAGATCAACTTCAAATGGTAGCTGCTTGCTCAGCGCCAAGATCTGTGTCTCACTTTCATTAGTTTTAAATTTTCCGATATCTAAGCATCTGGCATTTTTTAAAATGTTGTCCTCTTCATCCAAACTTAATTGCTTTACAAGATACTTAGCACTGGCAGATATATGTTTTCTAGCCCCATTTTGAATACGAATTACATCAGTTTCCTTCAAGTATTCTAACTCTTTGGAAATGGCTTCACTAAAAATTTTCTTCTAAATCTAGCGAGCTATGTGACACCCCAGATTTGTGAACTTTGGTTATAACTTTTAATATCAGTTCCTTACCATATTCATATAACTTATGTATTAAAGGTTTTTCTTGCTGAAAAAATTCAGTATATGATGTGAATAATTTGGCACTTTCGACCACAAAAAACAACTGAGGCTTTAAAGTTGGCGTCTTAGTGATATTTAAATAGTGCTGAGGAATTTTCTTTAGAAAATATATCTTTACTGCTTTCCACTGTTCAATAACTCTCTCTACCGCTGGACCAATTGAGAGCCATCTTGAGGATACATGCTTAACAAACCAATGATTTGATACTTTTTCGGAATTCTGGACGTCTGTATATGATTCCCAACGAGCAGGCCAACCATCAAAAAAGTTTAATAATCAAATCATTGACATTTATGCCCATTTGTTCCAGACCTTTCCGAAAAGCATTATGAACTTTATGTAGGCTGCATGAGCCTATATTAATCAATCCTTTGGATCTTACATCTAACACACTTTCATTAAGCAGTCTTTTTTGTTGACATTAGGGTCATCACAGCCAATCATTATTAAATTCCTCAATTGAATATCTGCCTTTATTTAAGTTCTCAGCTTTAGCACTACCAATGAAGAAAGTCTGAAGGTGCCTCTGAACAATTTTTAACTCAGGGTCTGATCAATAACGAATTGCAATCTGCAATTCTTTCTGACTAATTTCGTTGGTAGTTTCTTCGAAACATATTGTATAGAAAGAAGCTTTAACATTTTCTTTAAGCTTTCCCCAAAAGTAAGGTCCCAGAGCTTCGGTTATTAAATACATCAATTTGGCAAGAGAGAGGGAAAAATCATCAGGTACCCCGGAGGAAAACATCACTCTGAATAGCTGATTTATATCACTACACGAGTTTAGTGAATAATTGGATAGTACAGACGTTACTGCCCAATAGAGCTCGGCTTTAACTGCAGCGGTTTTTGTGCTAACTAGTGCCACTGTTACTGATCCACTTGTGCTAGGATCCTGTGGTTGGTTTACATCTGTCTTGCAAAGTTTCAGCTACAACGGAGTGAGTTTGTTCTTACAATTACCGATGTTGGATTTCATTCCAGCATGCTGGCTGAGGCGGCATTTTCCGTGGTCAACACTAATTAAACTTTCACAAATAGTACACATGACTTCACTATCACGGGCCCGTTTTGCTCAAGTTCCTATTATAAAACCATTTTTATCTTTTTCTTTAAACCAAATGTCTTTAACTTTACATTTTCCCATTTTTGTATTATACGGTTTAGTTTTCCACTGAAAAAAAATGATATGTGGTTGTGTTGGAAGAAGAGAGTCACAAGTGAAAAAAATTTGATTTCGGGATTTTTTAATTAAATAGCTAAAATCCATGAAGTTTTTAGTTAAAAAATCCCGAAATCAAAAATTTTACACTTCACTTGCGAATCTCTTCCAACACGACTTATTAACTAATTATATCATCAGAAATCCTGGATCAAGTGATCTAATAAGACTGGTAATAATGAGCGAGTACCAAAATAGTGTGTGACTAATACTGTGATTCAGTCAGATCTTTGCGATACTAAAGTGAAAATACCATACCACAGAGGCAAGAATTGTGCGAATTCAGTGCTACCTCTACTAATTTGGAGGTCTCGCGATAGTTATCTTTATGTTAGGATATTTTCGGTTCAGTATCGCATGGCACCGACTTATAACTCGGGCATTAGTCACTCTCTAGTATTTTGGTATTCAACTAAATATTATATTATATAAAATAAAAGCTTTTTTCAAAAAGCTAAAAGCCCCCTCAGGTTTTACATCATTGGGGATTATCTCAATATGCTTCTCCTATCACAAAAAAGGGACTTTAGGAACCAAATTTCAAAAAAGGGACTTTAAGGGAAAAAGGGACTTCACTAAAAGCCCTGCCTTTTAAAGTCAATACGTTTTTTCCAGCGAAGCTTCAACTCTTTTAACCTTTTCGAATAATAGTTTCTATATTTCTCTGCTAAATAGGCGCTTGTGATGCGCTGCGTCCTTCACCTCACACAGGTTCTTACCAACTGACGCGTCACTTTGGACACCCTCGATGCAAAGTTTTTTAAACAAATGCTCGGGCGCCAGATTATTTTACATGGTTTACTCCACGGCCTCTTGACCCTTAGCGTCAAGAGTTCCAGGTAGCCTCAGACGGAGGTTACGGAAAATTCCAGGGGTCTCGTTGAATTTAACACGTCTAAAAAACTATAACCCTTAGACGGCGATGCTACGGGATATGAAGAAAACACTGATTGTATTTATTTGTATATAAGTCCCATTGAAAATATATATACAAAATAGCACTTAAAACAACTTCTGAGTATTTTCAAGCGGTACCAGTTAAATATATACAGTATGCAAATGTGTTCAAGCCCTATATTATTATGCACCATGCGAAATTTGCCGGTATTAAGGAATGTGAACAGCGGAAGCGGTATAAGCAGTTTGTAATTATGCGGTAAGCAGCAGTAAAACAATTACCTATCACAGTAGTAAACGGGATATAACTATCTTCGCGGTAGGGATGGTCAATCGGGATATGTGACCAGTTTATAACAAAAAAACTAATGAACATAAACTAGATTATCAATCAACCCGTGGCAACAGCCTCAGACTTGGTTGAGAATCTTATTATTGTTGGAGCAAATACATTTTTCTAAACAAAATGAGTGAACATAAAATAAGTTATTCCCGACTGACGGTTGGGCAGCTTGTGGCAACAGCCTCTGCTCTGCCCCGCAATCAGTTTTTAAATTTTCAAATTATTGGTTAAAATTATTCTAAAATTTAGGTCGGAAGATAGAACAGCGGTTACCCAAATACAAGCAAAATAAAACAACTGTCTTAGAATAGATAAAAGTAAAACGAAATTATTACCGGCTGAGAGTGGAACAGCTGGTGGCAACAGCCTCTGATCCGCCCCACAATCAGTTTTAAATTTTCCAAATTGTCGGTCAGACAAAGCTAGATATTATTTAGAACTAAGATAAATCATAGGTAATTTAGAGGAAACGATGCCCGTTCCGAAAGGGAGACGACTGGTGGCAACAGCTTCTGATCCGTCCCACAGTAGGTTTTCAATATTTGAAATTGCCGGTCAGTTTAAACTATATAATTTAGGACTAAAATAAATCAAGGTAATTTAGAGAAAATTATGGCTGTTCCGAAAGTGGAACAGCCTCTGATCCGCCCCATAATCGGTTTTAACTTTTTCAAATTGTCGGTCAGTTAAAATTATATATAATTTAGAACTAAAATAAATCAAAGGTAATTTAGAGAAAACGATGCCCGTTCCGAAAGAGAGACGGCTGGTGGCAACAGCCTCTGATCCGTCCCACAGTCGGTTTTCAATTTTTCAAATTGCCGATCAGTTGAAACTATATATAATTTTAGAACTAAAACATAAATCAAGGCAATTTAGAGAAAACTATGCCCGTTCCGAAAGGGAAACGGCTGGTGGCAACAGCCTCTGATCCTTCCCACAGTCGGTTTTAAGTTTTTCAAATATCGGCGAGCTAATATTGTATAGCAGAAAAATTAATTCCTAAATAAAAAAAACAAAAGATCACAGTCGAAATAGACAATTTTTTTTACCGGCTGAAAATGGGACAGTTGGTGGCAACAGCCTCTGCTCTGCCCCACAATCAGTTTTCTATATCCAATTATCGGAGAAAAAAAGGAAAAATCTAATATGTATTTGGGTAATTTGAAACAGGAGAATAGGTATAACAATCTAAATCGTAAAATTAAAATCAAAATGCTATTTCAATGTATTGAAGGTTCAGATACGAATTCCAAAGAACAATATAAAGAACGCAATAATAAAAACTATAAATAAATTTTGATTATATTCCTAAATAGCCAAACTACTAAATCGTTTACTCAAATTAAATATAAAACTTTTAAAACTCGACGTAATAGTTTATTCGGTTTTCAAAAATACATTTTCACTTACTCAGAAAATAAGGGACGGTCGGACACTAGATTTTAAAACTATCAATTTAATAACTTGGTGACACGCGGTAGCAAATTGCACAAATATTTAAATGGCCACAGGCAGACAGCGAGAGATATCTAGATTCAGCTCCCCAAAAACGCTCGGTTTTTGGAATTTATAATTTAATTCCTACCTAAAATTTTTGGCGATAACGGTGGTGAGGGTAACTTGAATCGATGTACTTACAACAAGAAATATTTCTACTGTACTGGACGGCTTTGGTTTAATTAAAATAGTTTATATACCGGGCGTCCTCGATAATTTAAATTTTGAAAAGCGGAACGTAACAATTCTCGTTTCAACGATTAATTGGAAATCAAACCCAGTGTCGCGATTTGTGAGTGGAGGTGTTCGCAGTGGAGTAGTTATCAAAAAATCGAGAATCTCATCCATAGAGGACCACTATGACTTTTCACAACGCCTAGCGTCGAAAGCCGAGACAACATTGCTCAGATTTGCAAGGAGTGCATACCCAAGAATAGGTACTGCTCACCCTTATATTTTTGGATAGGGAGATGCTCAAGTTCATAATATTATTATCGCTTGGAAACCTAGATAACAATTTTAAACTTATACCACTAAAATTAGGAACTGCAAAAACGACTCATTATTATTTTAATTTAATACATTATTACAACCTTAACTCACTTATCAACGAAGTCGACAAACTACATTGTCATTCAAATGATTTGAAATCATACGCTTCAAGAAATATTAATTATACTAGTGAATTGGATAATTATGAAAAAATTCTATTTTACTTAAAAGGCAAAACCGAAAATTTCGAGAAATTTTGCCCCTGCCTCATAGGACAAAAAGAGGACTTATCAATGGGTTAGGATCTATATTTAAAGGCCTAACTGGTAATCTAGATGCTGAGGATGGTAAAAGATGTGTTCAACTGTCAAAAATCTCCAAGAAAATCAAAACCAATTAGCCAACAAAATTAAAACACAAAATTCACTGTCAATATCTTTAATAAACAAATTTAATACGACAATAACTCAAATAAGCCACAACGAAAAACTTTTAGAGAAAAAATTAAACCAACTTGCTGTAATAGTTCATGGAACTGTATACCGAGAAAATGCTGTTTATTAAATACACCATTAATCAAATTATTAACATGTTTGAAATAATTGTTTCTATATTACAATATATAGAAACTGCCATTCTGTTCTCAAGGCTAAAAATTATGCATCCTAGTATAATAAAGATTAGCGAAATTTACAACGAGTTAATTGCACTACAAAGAAATTTAGAAAACGGTAAATTGCCAATAGAAATAAACTCTGAAAATATTTTGTCATTTGAAAAATTTATAGCTATATTTATAATAATAGAATCATTTACGTATTACAAATACCTATAACTTTAACCGAAAACTTTGATCACTGAAGGTCGATTAAAAGCAGTAATTCCTAAAAAGACATTTTTCTTAAAAAACAACAATCAATACGCATTTATGAGCAAACCCTGTCCTAAATTCTATCTGACGAATCAGTACTTCTGTGTGAATCCCTGTGAAATTGAACTAATAAATATTAAAAACACCTCCACCTGCTACGAATTGTTATCAATCATCCATTCTTCGAGCAACTAGGAGAAACAAACAATAGGATTGCTATTTTTCCTTTTAAAGACACAGTTACTTTAAACTGCCAAAACCAAGAAGAAGTAATAGAAGTTACTGGAACCTACCTAATCAATATTCCACCATATTTTTGTTTGAAATGAAACCAAATTAAAATCCTAAATAAAAACGACACCGAAATTCATGGACAACCCATTTTATTTGCAGAATTAAAATTTGACACATCGTATGCACCTACGAGTACTACCAGTATCAAATTACAAGAATCAACCTAGACGATCTACAAGAAATAAAATCCAAACTCGCCGATAATGATCCTGAATTAAATTTTCCAGAAATCTACTCAAGGCCCAGTGTATGGACAATAATTATTTGCTGTCTTCTTATTCTAATAGGAGGAACCATAGTTGGCAAGAAACTTCATTCCCGGTGGATGCAACCAACGGAAGACCGGCCTATTGACCTGGATAGTGTTCAACTTCCTCGCTAGCCCTCGAAGTTGAATTTTCGAAGGGAGGAGTTATCTCACCACTCCTTGGAAAATCGCAGATTCAGCAACCTCATTTCCAAGGATTTGCTAATCGTATCATTTTTCATTTTAACTATTTTAATCTCTGAATTGTTCACTTTTAAGTCAAGATTTGTAGATATCAGATGCATTTTTATTGTAACAATTAATTTTGAATATTAAAATAATTTTGAATATTAAAATAATTTTTAAAAAACTAACTTTGAGACTTGGAAACATTTCTAACATCCAATTTTAGATTGAAACAAAGAGCATATGGTGAAGTATTAACTACAAAAGATGTGATGAAGAGAATGAAGGAAGCTGAAGAAAAGAGACAATCAATGGTCAATAAAACAAAACAAACATGGTAACTGTAAGACAAATGCTAAAAGACAAAAAACTAAGGAAAATAAAAAAACAAGAAAAAATAAACAGAAGAATTTTCAAATGATGGAAGTGATTTAGATTGTCACAAATTAACTGAGGACTCGTACTTCTCAAATGAAGAAGACCAAGAAGATTATTTAAAAGTTGTAAATGAGAAAATCTTGCAATTGGAGCATTTATTTTAGTTAATTTCATGGGAGGTAATCGTAACACCACTTCATTTAAGTACGTCTGTACTATAAAAGCCATAGAAGGTTCAGATGAGGTGCAAGTTGTAGGTATAAAATCTATGAATGGCCTAAAACAATATTTTTCCATAGTTGATACTGATAAGTTATGTTTAAATTAATCAAACTGCGAGACTTTTACCTGTTCCCTTGATAAAAAATAAGGAACCCTCATATTTTACCATTTCAATAAAAAAAAATCCTGTTTTGAACAGTGAAAGATTTCCTAATTATTTTTTTAGTTACTTTTTTTTCTCAATATATGTACCAACCAAAGTCTTCACCAAGCATACGGCCCGTATAACTCCGAGAATTTCAGAGCGGTTACTTTCATGTCAAGTAACCTGCTTAATATATAAGGACCACTTGTCACTAGTCAAAAAAATTATAATAAAAATACTAATTTAACTTCTGAACTCTTTATAACGATTCAATAAATAGAATAAATGCACGGAAATGACAAGTGGTTACCAAAGTTACCAGAATACAACTACAGTTGCTCTGGTAACAGATAACTCACCGAAGTTTAAGGAAATGGTCACTGTGTTTTCAGGATATTGATATATATGGATCGCCCATTTACTAACCACACAGTAACCAAGAGTATATACGGACCGCATGCTATAGTATAGAATTTTATGTTGATTTCATATTTTCTATAGTAAACATATGTTTACATTATTTTATATATGTTTGCTATATTTATACTCTTGGAAGAAAAAAACTTATTAAATATATCGTAATTATTATTAACTGCTATTTGTTTTATGATATTTAATTCTTTGGTATAATTATTAATATTTAATGGGACTGTTAAGAGTCTGTGTATCATACTATTGAAAGCTGCTAGTTTATGACTGAATGGGTGGACCGAACTATTATGAATTGTAATAAGAAAAAAACTTATTAATTTGTTTATATTTCCCCTTCTGTTACTACAGCTATGAAGTGTTTACATGTACCCTTTCTATGTTCTGGGTAAATGTAAACACCGCACTTTTTTTAAGAGACAAAATAAAAAAGAAATATTGTCTTTTTGAAACATTTTATAATAAACATCCAGGTCAAAAACATGAAATAAAACGCTACTGATATTTATCGATTGCATCTTTAATAAGAGGAAAAAAAATATTTTTTGGGAAATTGTAAACAAAATTAATAAAACCATTTACATATACCCCAGTGGACCCTATAATGAGAAACACAGGTATTGGAAATTTCATACTTTAGGTAAAACCAATTTGATATTATCAACTTATAAAAGTGAAAAACATTATAATCACACTCAAGTATTATGTGCAAATATAAATTTTGCTTTCAGTAAAATACATTAAAAATCAGTACATTATTCATTTCAATGTAGGAAATAAAAATATTCAGCTTTTGAGTACTTTTCCTCTGATTATCTTAATTTCTTCTACAGGCTTATCATTTCTATCTGTAGCTTGCATTGTTTAATATCATTGGCTGTATCATTCCCGCTTTGACACTTTTAGACTTTCAGAGAGGTGGCAAAGGTTGTTAGCATAGACAAATAATATATTTTATTTTCTCTATAGTTGTTTGTTTGGACACAGCATAGTAATATTAGGATGTGGTTTGGATGTTTAGTGATTTTGTTATTTGTTTTATCAATGTGTTGTGATTTTTACATGTTTCTGTTATTTAGATTTTTATTAAAAACTATGTTTCCACAATGGTCATTTCTATGTAATGATATTGGTCCTAATTTAAATTTTCATAGGTCTACAGGTATATAAAAATAAATTCCGTTTGAAAACAAATCATCCCATGGGGTACTCCATCGTCATTTAATTTGTCAATATGTATGGCTATAATAGTGTGTAGATATCGAAGAAATGATTTATAAAAATAATAACTCTAATTGGTTATGTGCTCACTATATATTTCATGTTTATCTACTTCATTTCTATTCCTTTTGAAGTAACCTAGACAACTATAATAGACGTTATTTCAGATTTATGTTAGAAGTGAAAAAAAATGTAATTACATAATTGCATTTTATTTGGTCAAATCAAAAATCAGACACGAAGTTTTTGATGACTCAAAAATATCTTCGTTTAAAAATATTACAGGCGGCAAATACAGCACTTGCGCATAACTAACATAGCCACACAGAGTGTAGTCGGACTCTCACTCTTAATGGAACGCATTTCGCTTATTGGAGATATAGGTAGTTAGCAGTATATTTTATTTATTACGTATATGAATAAACTACCGTTTGTCTATTGGTTATGTGATGTGAGTGATATTTTGCAATTGTATATTACATTTTTAGTTAACAGAACAGCTATAAAATTAAACTAAATGAACTTGTGAAAAGTGTGAAATGAACCAAAATAATGATTAGGTTATGTCAATATTGATTTATTTGATTTGTAAAACGACATGACAAATGACAATTTTTTTTTGGTCGTTCAACAAACATCAATCCGTTTTCGATTTCGATTAAAATCACAAATCACCTACTCTATAGATAGTTCACGACAATGCTTTCTTGAAATGACAAAAACTAGCGCCACCTATAGAACTGAAACACAATTAACTAATGGGTAAATCGTTCCTTAAGTAGCTACTAGGGAAAGAAGAATCGGCGCTAAATTTAAATTGCGAATATCTTTACTGTTGGTTTGAAGATCCTTGTTTATTGTAAGTAGATGACAGGTTTTACTAAAAAGTTTACTATATTGTGCACACTCAATTGTTTGCCAATCATTAACGGAGCTAATATCTTGTAAATTCGAATATAATTGCCAAACAATTTATTGTTGTAGATAAATATATTAGACTTTTTAAAAAATCAAGTCATTTACTGAGCAATACTTAAAGAAATTAACAGTTTTTTGGCAATTGACTGTTTACAGAAGGACCAAAATAAGAAACATATGTTATTAAACCATTTATTGAAAAAAGTATATTCACAAAATAGGGACAATGTACAAAGTACATGTAGATACAACAAAATATTTTCAACAGTAAAATGATGAAAGTTTGGCTACTATTGTTACTGCAACAAGCTACAATTGCATTAAAATAAATCAGAGACATAAAATGAAACAAGAATATTGTAAACTGTTGATATAAAACATAAAATAAATTTATGATTGTGTAGCCATGTTATAAAGTTTATAATATAAACTTACTGATTTTTGTTTTAATTATATAATAGAAATACATACCACTGCAAGGCAATAACAAAGGCTCATGAGTGTGTGTATTTTCAAGTTACATAACTGCAGCTTAAAAAAAATAATTTACCAGTGATATATAATGTAGGTCTGACGTTTTTAAAAGAAATCACATGTTTATTAATATTTGTTCACTGCATTTTTCTCTTACCAGGTAAAAATAAGGATGGACTAGCAGTTGAATACAATCTATTGGACCAAGCTGTAGTGTATTTCACTTCAAAATGTTTATGGCATATTCTCTTTGCTTGATATACAACTAACGGCTCCATTGTCTTCAATTGATAACAGTTTATTGCATTGCCTTGAATTTTTGGGAGTCTTTATTTGGATTTGGAAATATATGTCTAAAATTAGATGTTTAGATGTTGGTGTGCAATTAGGCACACAGCATTTCATATAACGTGGCATATCATAAAACCTGACACACACTATTATTTAAAAATTGAAATTTATCACTCAAAACTGACTTTATCTCATTTGAAAACGAAAACTGGTAAAATAAAACTATGAAGCGTTATAACACAGTTATAAACACAAATCACCTCGATTTGTGGTTATAAATCAAAATTATTGACATTTGGCAGCGGTGAGTGGATAATAGAGAAGTTCTTAAATTTACCGATACATCTATCGGTAAATACGGTGTCTACCAAAGCCGTTCTTAAATTTACCGATAGATTGTCGATAGAATCATCCCAGTGTTCTTAAATTCACCGATAGTACTACCGAACATCCATACCGGGCTTTAGACTCGGTAAATCTGGTAGATTTGGAAGGGGAAAGCACAATCATCAATCATATGCAATGACAATGAACAATCTTACAAAGATTGTTTATTTATTGAGGTTAATGGTTTTGTTCTGTTAAAAATTTAATACTTGTTTATTTGTTAATAAAAATTATTATGATATGGAATTATCCTAAAATGGTGAAATGTTTAAAGTGATGGTGGACCTAAATACGCACGTCATGCTTTTACGAGGTGAAATTTTGTATCGAATTAAAAATTAATAAATTACAGTGTATATTTTTTTTGTAGACATGTCCCTGGTAATACAAAAAATAAAAGTTTACTTGCGTCAATACTAATAAATATGGCTGCTGGGCTGGTCTGAAAATGATTGTCAAATTTATCTTCTTTCTTTTTCATATTTTTTTTCAATCTACCATAGAATCTAACCAATACGTTCTTATAATCGTCTACCGATAGTTCAACTTCATTCTACCTGACATTTATCTGACATATCACAGGCATCTATCGATAGAGTCTATCGGTGGATTTTAAGAACTTTCCCTTTTTACAATACTACGAGTACTAAAATTCAATGGTGCTTCCATCTGCTTGTCTGAAACACATACTAATAAAATAGCTTGACCTTGATCCATCTGCGTGAAACATCTATAGAAGTATGTGATTTGTGATTAAAATCAAAATCGGAATCAAGATCGAAGTGTTGAATAGCACTATTAACATGATTGTAAAATGTCAATTATTTTCCTTGTATCTATAGAGGTTAATTTCGTGTCAACTTGATGCGTGACTTCGACCACAGCGACCACCAATCTCACTTACGTAACACAGATCTTGTTAATTCATGTCACAGAACAAAGAATAAGATTCTGTGATTATCTCGCGTGCACTTGACATCTAAAATGTCTATGAAACCCAAATTTCCTACTCAGAATTGTTCTCTCTCTTCCATATCACTGCTGCGTGCACTAATATCCTCTATTATTTAACTCATTCATTTTTCCATATTTATTAAATTAGTAGTTGTCAAATTTTTATCAGTATAAATGTCAAAAGTTTATGTTTTATACAAAATGTTTACTGTTATATATTTGTATTAAAAATATTATCAATAAGTTTACGTAGCGTCACAAATTAACGTCTGAGTCTAATTTATTACTACATTTTCCATCGCATTCACTAGTAGAAGTTGGATGTGATCAAAAAAAGGTCCACTGTATCAATCGCAAGTCATCGTTCCGTTCACAAAGTACTGTCACAGATAACTCACACACGAAAACCAATGAAGAAGAAGATATAGGTTATTTGTGTTTACTAACTTAACAAAATTTGTTTTGACTTGAGTGTTGAGTATTGAATATTTACTACAAATTAAACCATGATGCATGTACAAACTATTAATAATCAATCAGGAATTCCTGATAAAATGTGGCAACCGCCTTTCGTTCAATTTGAAACGACCATGGGTGAATTTGTTGTAGAATTGTATTGGAAACATGCACCCAATACTTGTAGAAATTTTGCAGAATTAGCTCGGAGAGGTTACTACAACAATGTTATTTTCCATAGAATAATACGTGACTTTATGATACAAGGAGGAGACCCTACAGGAACCGGAAAAGGAGGTACATCTATCTATGGACAAACTTTTAAAGATGAAATCCATCCAGAATTAAAACATAGTGGTGCTGGGATTCTATCAATGGCCAATTCTGGACCTGATACTAACGGTTCGCAATTCTTTATTACTTTGGCCCCAACCCAGTGGTTAGATGGAAAACATGCAATTTTTGGTAGAATATATTCAGGGATGAATATTATTAATAGGATAGGACTAGTAGCTACAGATAGAAATGATAAGCCTTTAGAAGAAATTAAGATAATCAGAGGAAAAGTACTCAAAAGCTGAATATTTTTATTTCCTACATTGAAATGAATAATGTACTGATTTTTAATGTATTTTACTGAAAGCAAAATTTATATTTGCACATAATACTTGAGTGTGATTATAATGTTTTTCACTTTTATAAGTTGATAATATCAAATTGGTTTTTACCTAAAGTATGAAATTTCCAATACCTGTGTTTCTCATTATAGGGTCCACTGGGGTATATGTAAATGGTTTTATTAATTTTGTTTACAATTTCCCAAAAAATATTTTTTTTCCTCTTATTAAAGATGCAATCGATAAATATCAGTAGCGTTTTATTTCATGTATTTGACCTGGATGTTTATTATAAAATGTTTCAAAAAGACAATATTTCTTTTTTATTTTGTCTCTTAAAAAAAGTGCGGTGTTTACATTTACCCAGAACATTGAGGGTACATGTAAACACTTCATAGCTGTAGTAACAGAAGGGGAAATATAAACAAATTAATAAGTTTTTTTCTTATTACAATTCATAATAGTTCGGTCCACCCATTCAGTCATAAACTAGCAGCTTTCAATAGTATGATACACAGACTCTTAACAGTCCCATTAAATATTAATAATTATACCAAAGAATTAAATATCATAAAACAAATAGCAGTTAATAATAATTACGATCCAAATTTAATTGACAATATCATAAATAAAAAGATAAAAAAACAGACTTTAGAACAAGTATTCCCTTCAGATAAAAATAATAGACAATTTAAAAGCTTAACATACTTTGGAACACCATCCTTAAAAATTAAATCATTTTTAGAAACTTTAGACATGAATATTTCCTTTAAAACTGATCACAATTTATCCAAATTCATTAAAAATAATAAATCTAAATCTTCAAAATTAAACAAATCAGGAGTTTATAAATTAAAATGTGGTAATGACAATTGTGATAAAATTTATATCGTTAGAACTTTTAGAAATTTTAAAACTAGAATTTCGGAACACAAACGTAGCTATGACAACAATAAATTAGATTCTAAGTATTCAAATCATTTATTAGAAAACCAACACATTTTCGACCCAAATTTTGAAATTCTCCATGTAGTCGGTAAATCCTTTAGTTTAAATTTATTAGAAGCCCTAGAGATTAACAAAAATAAATATTCAGGTAATCTCCTTAACGACCAAATAGATATCAATCAGTCTCCTTTATTGAACCTCTTTACCTAGAAGATAGCTTAGGAATGTTTGTAGTGAATGAATTTCCAGGTAATATCTTTTAATACCATTGTTAACCTTAGTAAATAGATTTAGCACTGTATATATTAAGACATTTTTATATTTTACCTTCATTCATTTTGACAAAGCTACTGTGTTAGTGAAACGCGTCAACAAGTTTAAATTGAACATTAGTTCAAATATATGAAGATTTAAACAAACTATATTGTTTTATTTCATCGATCTATATATAAATATAAAAGAGAACCTACAACTTCCTAATTCCAAGACGAATAAATTTCGCGTTAATTTAACAAATACCAAAACCATAAAATTTAATGCAATTGTTTTAGCCTCTAGAATATAACTGTCAGTTGAAGGTATCCCGTGCCAGCAGACTAGTACTCCAGTGGAGACGGGGGGATTCGAGAATAAATTAAACTATTAAAAGTAGCAGTTACAAAAAAAAGATGTTAGTGCGGGCGCCAAGTAAATACTTCTGTCCAAAGAATTCAGTTTCAGTTCCTGAAGATTTACTAAGAAAGGACTGAAAAACAAAGACGAGTTGACTCCGTTACTAAAATTTATTGCTAACTATCGGAAATTTACCTAATTTACAAATTGATAACCTAACAATAATTTTTATAGAAAAGAATATAAAAAGAACAAAATCAGGTTCCTGCGCATAAAAAAAATCACTTCAATGCCTAAAACATATAGGTCAGGTGACTTCTTCGATTAATAATAGGAAATGTTCACAAAAATTTAACTGAACTTAATTTGTTACAAGAAATATAAAAGAATAGCAAAGTTTCGCATACTCATATTACCTGAATCGTACAAAGCGAAACCAGATAAAAACATAATATATCGTATCCATACTGCAAATACCGACTAACTACGTATTTTGTGATTTTGAGAAAAATCGATTTAAAGTTTTTATGTAAAATTATACAAACAACATATATAGTGTCAAATATAGCAATTTTTTGAAAAAAAAATTGTTTCTGCAAAAAATGTTCTGCACTTATATGGTTTTTCCTGTAGAAAAAATATTTTGTCAATACATTTAGTAATTAAATTTACCAGCAAATGTATGAAACTTATAGAAGATTTTGTAAAAATAAAAGCAATTTGATTACTAAAGAAGAATAAATTTAAATGGAATTTTAAAATGTAAAAAATGAATTGAATATAAAGTTTTTAATATTAATAAAAGCAGGTTAAGTAAAATATTTTTATTCAATGCACAGTAACATTGGACAAAATAAAAAGATTTTTTTAGTCATCATCACTGCTGCCCTCTGATGCTGCAAGATCTGGAAGGCGATCGATAAATTCTTCACAGGTTAATGATTGGTACCAGCCGTGGTACTCTTCTGGAATAACACCTGTGGTGCAGAGTTTTAATAAATCTTTTTTTTTCGCAGCGCTTATTGTAGGAATTTCCCATAAATTCCTACAATGGATCTTAATTTAACATTAAAATAAAAGGTTCGAAGTTTAAATCTCCGCGCCCTTTATTTATGATCACGGATCCAATTGGTACCTTCTGCGCCACTAGCCGAAAAATTACCGCCAACGAAAGGCAGTCAGTAGTCTTGGCTCAACTCTTGTGACGATATGATTAAGTGTTGATTCATTGGTTTAAGTACATACCTAATTTCGTTAATCAATTTAATGTAACTGCAACAAATGAGAGTGGGAATATGATGTGAAGTGCTTTTCCGACATTGGTCGGTGAATTTCTGTATTGTAAGTACTATTATTATTAAAAATTATTGTTTGAATCCGCATGGTCGCCTAGACCGGTTCAACGGTAGTTTAGCGCTGTTGCCGTATCCGATACTAAAGTTTGGTACTTCGTTCTTGTAAGAATTCAAATAGAGGGATTGTGAGTGAGCCGTATTTTTATTTCTCCTTTATTCTCAACGACAATTTCAGCATTCCCGTCAACAAAAGGTTGGCGAGTGTTCTTGTTTTAAAATACTCAAAAACATGTCGGGAAGGAAAGGATCAACCAATCTAAACTTAGAGGAACCAGCCAAATATCGCTAAGGCGAATTTCCCTTCTCGTACATAGTTTTTATTGGTCCTTCGAGCCGGATTTAGTCTGTCAATTTGACATATCCATTTTTGCCTCTGCAGCAACTTGATATATCCATTTCCGCCTTTGCGGCAATTTGATTTCTTGGGTCTGTCTGAACCCTATTCTTCTTTTCTCTAATAAACATTCCAAAAAGTTGTTCATTAGACTCTCGTGAGGGCTGAGAAACTGTAAAAAATAAATACTGAAACAGTGATATGTATATAAGTGCGATTTGATTGCTCGGGAAATTAAAGACAGTCCGGCAACAGCGCGCGAAGCGAGTTCTGAATCTAGAATGGTCAAAACTGCTGGCCGTTTTTACTTCAACGACACCTCGCTCAAGGGGGGTGTATAGGATTAGGAGCCGGTTTGGAAGTGTTTATAAACAGCATATTTTGAAGAAACTAGTGTTTATTTACATGTCGGGTTTTTGTTACCTCAATAATACATGGTATAATAAATACATCGTTAAGTTTGAGGATATTTAATTAGTGTATTTAGTTATATCTAGGTACATTTTCTTACACTGTTAAAAATAATTTACAGTTTTCTAAATATTAGATATTTTGTTTATCAATTATCTATTTGCGTTTACATGCATTTTAGTACACTGTGAGAAATAAATCACAGTATTTTCTTCATTATTACTTTGAATATTTGATTAGTGTATTTAGTTATATTTAGGTACATTTTCTTACACTGTTAAAAATAATTTACAGTTTTCTAAATATTAGATATTTTGTTTATCAATTATCTATTTGCGTTTACATGCATTTTAGTACACTGTGAAAAATAAATCACAGTATTTTCTTCATTGTTACTTTGGGTATTTAATTAGTGTATTTAGTTATATCTAGGTACATTTTCTTACACTGTTAAAAGTAATTTACAGTTTTCTAAATATTAGATATTTTGTTTATCAATTATCTATGTGCGTTTATATGCATTTTTAGTACACTGTGAAAAATAAATCACAGTACTTTCTTCATTATTACTTTGAATTTTTTATTAGTGTATTTGGTTATAAGTAGGTACATTTTCTTACACTGTTAAAAATAATCTACAGTTTTCTCAATGTTTGATATTTTGTATATTAATCTCAATATTGATTATCTATTTGCGTTTACATGCATTCTAGTACACTGTGAAAAATAATTCACTGTAATTTCTTCTTTATTATTTTGAATATTAATACCGTATTAGGTTATAAGTAGGTTATAAGTAGGTAGGTATTTTCTTACAATGTTAAACTAATTTTCAGTAATTTGCATGCTATTGAAATACTTATCGCATTGATTGGAAAAGCTCTTTGTCTATTCGGTTATTCCATATATTGTAAAAATTTACTCGCTACTTTAGAAGCTTATTTAAATTCAGGTGGAGTTCAACTTTGATTGGTTACACTTTGATTCAATCATGTCGCTAAATCACTTGAAAAATAAAAGAGGGGGTTTCAAATCGCAATTATCTCGAATTGAAACATTTGTGTCGGAGCTGACTGGCTCCGAAGAGGTCTATATACTTAAAGTCAAACTTAAAAGCATATCTGGTCACTATGACAATTATCAAAAAGTCCAATTGGAAATCGTTTCATTATCTAACCCGGACAACGACAACTACTCTTCCGACGATGAGGCCGAGAACGTTGTCGCCGACCGTTTTGAAAGTTGTATTGCTATGCTTGAACTTCTAATAGAAAATAAGCAAAAAGAATCACTCAATTTAAATACTAGGCCAAACGATGTATCTAATGTCGTTTTACCTAAAATTAACATTAAACCTTTCTCAGGGGCTGCATCAGAGTGGCCATCCTTTATCGACCTGTTCACAGCACTGGTACTTAATAATAATAATTTAAAGTCGGAGGGTGAAAAGTTTTATTACCTTAAAGGGCTGTTACGTGGACCACCTTTGGAAATGATTGAGTCCTTAAGCGTAACAAATCAAAATTTGAATATTGCCTTAAATATTCTTAAAAAGGCATATGACGATAAATATAAATTACTGTATTCTTTGTACCAAACTTTGGTGGATCAAAAACCTGTCTTGAAAAGTACTCCGGTCGAGTTGCGCGAATTTCAGATATCGACGCGTAAGACATTTGATTTGATTAAAAATATGAATTTATCGTCGGAAGTAAATTTTGAGTCATTAATAATATTTTTAATGGAGCAAAAACTTGATTTTAATTCAAGACGAGCCTTCGAAAGTGAGCGCAAGCCAGAGCTTATCCCTACAGCTGCATATTTCTTTGATTTTCTACAGCAACGCCAATCAATGTTGGAAAATTTAAATCTTTTTGAAACCAACACTAAGGGTAAATTCAACCCCAATTCTAATAATGTTAGTAAAAATAGGGTGACATTGGTATCTAGTTTAAGTTCTTCGCAACAGTACCATTCTAGTTCTTCTCGGGTTAATAGACCGAGCTGTCTTCATTGTTCAGACCCCTCTCATCTTATATACGGTTGTTCCAAATTTATGTCCTTATCACCTCAAGAGAGGTATCAGATAGTCAAAGCTAAAAAACTTTGTGTAAATTGCCTGAATAGTACCCATAGTACTACCGATTGTAAATCCCTTAGGAGATGTGCAACTTGCAATAAGTCTCTTCATAGTTACTTACATTTTGACAGTCAGAACAGATTGCCAAACAACTCTAACAATCGTAATAATCCTAGAGCCTCCTCTTCCGGAAGCCCCAATGTAACCTCTCTATCCAATGTAAATAATCACCCCTCTCCTATTAATGTACATAATAATACGTCCCCAGATCAAATTAATAGATCTAATTTCATAAATACCAGTTCTGCATCAACTAATCAATCACCTGAACCTCCGGAGTCAGTGAGATATCAAACTGCTTTGACTGCCATGTCAGCAAAAGACAGTATTGTACTATTGCCTACGGCTTTAGTGAATGTTAACGGTTTCAATGGTCGGTGTTTGGTTGGACGAGTTCTTCTTGATTCCGCTAGTCAAATGAGCGTTATTAACCGTGCCTTTGTACAAAAATTGAATTTAGTCTCTCGCAAACAAACTCTTAATATTTCCGGATTAGGTAGCAATAACTACACCCATAGTAGAGAAGTGGTAGATATCACATTTAATTCTCAAATTGCACCTTACAGTACTTTCACTATATCTTGCTCGGTCATAGATAAAATAACAAATAGTTTACCACAATCTTCTATCTCACCTTCTAATTTTAAAATTCCATCCCATATAAAACTTGAGCTAGCTGACCCTTTATTCTTTGAATCCGGTCCAATAGATCTTCTTATTGGCCGTGATTTATATCATTACCTGCTTAAGGGGACCGTACTTAAAACGGATCCTTATTCTCCTTCCTTTATAGATACTCACCTGGGATATGTTATCGCGGGTCCTATCCCTTTGAGAAATGCTAACTCCTCCCAGCATAAACCTAAGTCTGCTTATTCCTTTTTGACGGTTTATAATGATCAAGTCTATCAATATTCTGACCTCCAAAGGACAATGGAGAAATTCTGGGAGCTTGAGGAAATTCCCGAATGTCCATCACACGATCCCAGCGAGGAATATGTTGAACAACTATTTCGGGATACAACCGTTATCCTACCATCGGGGCGGTATCAGGTAGATATGCCTCTACTCGCAAATCAGAATAAAAAACTAGGCCAGTCATTCGGTATAGCCATCCAACGATTCTCTTCTCTTGAAAGAAAATTCAATGCTAATCCTACCCTTTTCTCTGAATATAAAAAAGTAATTTCAGAATATCTAACACTCAATCATGCTCAAGTCATTCCTCTGTCTTTCTATAACACTGTGTCTAACGATTTCAAGTATTTTATACCCCATAGGGCGGTGATACGTGAGGAAAGCGCATCCACCAAACTTCGGATCGTGTTCGATTTTTCGGCTAAAACCGATTCAGGTTTCTCTCTTAATGATTTAACGTCGAAGGGATACCAAGTTCAGGATAACCTATTCGACATTTTGTGCAGATTTAGATGCTATAAATATGTCCTGTGTGCTGACATCAAAATGATGTATAGATTCATAGATATCCATCCCATGGAACGCTATCTCCAAAACATACTGTGGAGGGATAACCCCACGAAACCCCTTCAATGTATCCAATTATCTAGGCTTAGTTTCGGACAGAACTGTGCCCCTTTCTTGGCCACCCGAGTCTTGAAAGACATTGCCTTAAATAGTCCCGATTGTCCAAATGCGCAGCAGGCTATTCTTCATCAAACCTACATGGATGATATCTTAACTGGAACCAATAAGGAAATGGACTTACCGGCTCTTTATGCCGAATTGACCAATATGCTTGGAAAACATGAGTTCCAACTTCACAAATGGCAATCAAATTCATTCAAGTTTTTACAGTCAATCGATGAATTACCTAACGCTGAATTGGATCGTAGTTTTGACGATTCGTCAAGCAAAATTCTAGGACTAAAATGGAATCCTGCGTCTGATATTTTACATATCCAAACTGCCAAGTTGGCTGATTGTTCTCATATAACGAAACGAAGGATATTAAGTACCGTCGCCAGTACATTTGACCCTCTTGGGTTAGTGAACAATCTGACCGTGTTTGGCAAACTGTTGATGCAATCGGTCTGGAAATCCCAGATAGGGTGGGATGTTCCCATTTCCGACACATCCATAATTACTCAGTTTAATAAATTCCTTTCTTTATTAACTGAAGCTGCTCACCTCCGAGTACCCAGATACCTATTTAACCAAAAAATTATTATTTCGTGTTCTCTCCACGGGTTTTGCGATGCCAGTCAAAAGGCATACGGAGGGTGTCTCTATTTAGTAGCGATCTACGCTGATAATTCTAGATCCTCTCGCCTAATTTCTGCTAAATCTCGTGTGAATCCTTTGAAAATTACTTTAACTATTCCCAAGTTAAAGCTGTGTGCAATGGAGCTGTTGTCCACTTTAGCTCGCAGAATAGTTCAGATTCTATGCATTTCTCTTCACATCTCTTCCATAAATTTATGGTCCGACTCTCAAGTCGCTCTCAGTTGGGTGAAACGGTCTTCTAATGATTTTTCTCCCTTTGTAGCTCGGCGTGTCCTAACCATTCAAAACAATAGTAAAGATTTTATATGGCGACATGTCAAATCCGATTTAAACCCAGCCGATTTACTTTCTCGTGGTAAATTCTCATCTGATGTCTGGATTTTTTGGTTCGAGGGTCCTCGATTTCTACTTGAATCTAAAGATTTTGATTCTATGGATTCTTTCGAACCTATTGACGACTTGCCTGAAGTCAATAAGGTCAACCTTGCTATAGTCAACAGCGACTTAAACTTTTGGGAACCTATATTTTTCCGATTCTCAAAATTTATAACCTTAAATAGGATTATAGCCCATATATTCAAATTTATAAACCTATCGAGGAGAAAATTCAGAGACGTTGGTTCGTTATCTGTTGACGAGCTCCGCATTGCCCATGATTTTATAATCAAACAAATTCAACATAAACACTTCTTCAACGAAATTCGTTGTTTAAAAACTAACGTTCCGATTGGAAATAAAGACTTAATTCCATTGAACATTTTCTTGGATAATGACGGCCTTCTAAGAGTGGGTGGCCGATTACAATTTTCTACTTTACCTTTCAATCAAAAATTTCCCTTGCTGTTACCACAAAATGATCATGTTGTTGATTTGCTAATAATACGGGAACATCGCCGTCTTGGCCATGGTGGAGCCCAAAATGTGTTAGGAAATTTAAGGCTACAGTACTGGCCCTTGAATGGCACTCGTCTTGTCAAAAAATTGATAAAAAGCTGCATCACCTGTTTTAGATTTAATGCCCAGTTCGCCTCTCAAATAATGTCCCCGTTACCCCTTGACCGAGTGCAAAAATCTCGCCCCTTTTCCAAAACTGGCATCGATTTTGCTGGACCTGTACAAATTAAATCTTCGCGCTTAAGAAAAGCCCCAATACAAAAGGCCTACATTGCCATATTCATATGCATGGTGACAAAGGCGATCCATATCGAATTAGTAAGTGATCTCTCTACCGATGCATTTATCGCCACTCTTAAAAGATTTTTCAGTCGTAGAGGGAATCCTCAGACTATCTATACTGATAATGGTTCTAACTTTGTGGGAGCAAGGAATCAATTACGAGAATTTCCATTTTTCTCAAATCTTCCGAAAGTATCAATAAGATACAGTCTTTTCTTTCAACTACAGAAATTAGTTGGAAGTTTATTCCTCCGCGGTCACCGCACTGGGGTGGCTTATGGGAAGCGGCTGTGAAAAGCGCCAAATCCCACCTCACCAAAATAATTGGCAATTCGTGCCTTACCTTCGAGGAACTCTCCACGGTTCTGAGTCAGATCGAAGCTATCTTGAACAGCAGACCATTATACCCGATGTCAAATGATCCTGCCGATCTATCTCCTTTGACACCAGGTCATTTTTTGATCGGAGCACCTTTAACCGCTTATCCCGATCGCGATCTATCTACCATCCCTGTAAACAGATTAACTTTTTGGGAACAATGTACTAAGATGAACCAAGAATTCTGGAAGAGGTGGAGCACCGATTATCTGCATCGACTGCAGCATCGACCTAAGTGGTGTAAAGCCTCAAACAATCTTCAGCTTAATCAGCTTTTACTAGTGCAATCGGAGGACCGTCCTCCTTTGAATTGGCCCCTTGCCAGGGTAGTGGAACTACTAACTGGCAAAGACGGCAATGTTCGTGCCGCACGTGTAAGAACTGTGGATGGAGTTTATATTCGTCCTATTACTAAGTTAGCTCCTCTACCATGTATGGACTGAGTTCTATCTACATTTGGAGTAGAACGTATTTTTTTTTCTTTTTCTTTTCTCCTTCCTTCTTGCTTAAAATTTGGATTTTGCTCCTAAACTGTTCCTCTCATTTTTGCCCCGGCCCCCAGTATGTAGGAATTTCCCATAAATTCCTACAATGGATCTTAATTTAACATTAAAATAAAAGGTTCGAAGTTTAAATCTCCGCGCCCTTTATTTATGATCACGGATCCAATTGGTACCTTCTGCGCCACTAGCCGAAAAATTACCGCCAACGAAAGGCAGTCAGTAGTCTTGGCTCAACTCTTGTGACGATATGATTAAGTGTTGATTCATTGGTTTAAGTACATACCTAATTTCGTTAATCAATTTAATGTAACTGCAACAAATGAGAGTGGGAATATGATGTGAAGTGCTTTTCCGACATTGGTCGGTGAATTTCTGTATTGTAAGTACTATTATTATTAAAAATTATTGTTTGAATCCGCATGGTCGCCTAGACCGGTTCAACGGTAGTTTAGCGCTGTTGCCGTATCCGATACTAAAGTTTGGTACTTCGTTCTTGTAAGAATTCAAATAGAGGGATTGTGAGTGAGCCGTATTTTTATTTCTCCTTTATTCTCAACGACAATTTCAGCATTCCCGTCAACAAAAGGTTGGCGAGTGTTCTTGTTTTAAAATACTCAAAAACATGTCGGGAAGGAAAGGATCAACCAATCTAAACTTAGAGGAACCAGCCAAATATCGCTAAGGCGAATTTCCCTTCTCGTACACTTATCGACAAAGGATGTAAATACAATTGCTCCAATTGTGAGGGAAACGTAAATTCTTCTTCAGGAACAGAAACCTCCTTGACGCTTTTCTTGGTTTTTCTAGTGTTGTATCGAACTTCACCTAGAGCAGCCTTTTTAACAGATGACGGGTCAGATCTGATATCAAAATAAAGAAGTGTCTCTGACATGTCATAATTAAAATAAATTTTGGTTTCACCCTTCACATACACCATCCTTTTAATTTTTAACCATTTAACTGGTTTTCCCTCATTATCTTTGGTCTTATTTTTATAAATGGTTTCTGCTAATTTCTTGAGGTCCTTAAATTCATGAAACTTAAATTCCCTGACATGATACGGTTTCTTTTTTAAATTTTTCTGACCGACCTTATACACTTGCTTTGATCTAGCCCGTTTAAAAATATTAATCCAGTCTTTAACTGAGTAGACAGATTCATTTTTCTTTGCAGATTCAATGCTACTGTGCATTGAATCTGCTTCCATATAAGAGTGGCCTGACTCTAAAAATGTTTGTTCAATTTTCTGTAGGTGGTCAATTTTATTAACAGTCCATAACAAAACAGCTGCAACAAACTGGTTGCGGTTTTGTCCGCCGCAGGTATCGGAGAATAGAGATACTTCAGTGATATAATGAGAAATGTATTCTGATAGATAGTAGTATAGAATTGACCCAATTTCACTACTCCCTTTTTTTCCATGTATCTCAGACCAAGTGAAACAATATGCGTCATTAGGTAAAACATTTTCGTACAAAGCCAAGTTGTAAAGTACAAACTTACGCGAATAATACAGCAACCCAATTTCTGCACTTGGAATTTGCAGTATTGCCTGAAGGTCAAAAGTAGCTGTCATAAATGTTTTTTCAGTTTCCGCCCTTTCTTTGTCTCTCTGATTTTCAGCATTACACTTATTTTTTCTCTCTATGTGCTCCAGATAGGAAATCTCTAGTTCCATTTTTTCTTTTACATTTGCACGTGCATATTTGGTACATAAAAGGCACTGGTCCTTTTTTGGAACAAAGAATCCTAAATTAAATTCTTTTGAAAAGATTCTACGATAAATAATTTCAGACACTGGCTGGGAGTCTTTATATTTTTCGCGATAAAGTTCGTACATTTTAGTGATTGAAAGCTTGTAATCCAAATATTTACGTCTGGTTTTTTGCCTGACATAATGACTTTCCATTGTTGGGAATGACTCGATGTGAGCGATAACTTCTTCAATTTTTTCTAGTGGTGTCTTATTTGGTGGCTCATGGTGTCCCCATGGATCCCCATTTAACGAGTAAAAGCCTAGGTTATCTCGTTTTTCCACAGCATCTTTAATAACTGAAGGAGAAATACTCAAAACAGAGCAAAAAAACTTTTGACACACTTGCTTTTCCTCAAGTCCAAGATCAAAGTAGCACTTTTTTGTGTAAGACCTTTGCGTTGCACGTTTTCTAGCAACAACAACCCTCTTTGGAGGTGCAATTTTAACATGGTTCAGTATAAAGTTTTTCTTAGAAGGAAAATCCAGACTCCAATATAATCTACAAATACTCTCACGGTTTTGTTCATTAAAAGCCTCTGTGCACTTATACTGGCAGCTAGAACAATCTATTAATTTAGGTACTTTTGGTGGTCTGATTCTATTTTTTGTTTCGTACGGTAAACCTTCAGCACGTCTTTTTTTAACGACATTTCGTTTCCATGAACTTGGATTCGCATTGCGCCAGCGTGATAGTGGTTTCACTCTTTTCCAGACTAAATCAAAAATATTACTTACAATACTTGAAGCGATGTCATACGAGTTCTCTGGTTGATTGTTCTGCTTGATATGCGTAGCATCTGCTTGATTAATATCATTAGATTCAAATGAATCCTCCACTCTAGCTAAATCCTCTTCTTCATCAGTGAGTGAGGGGGATTGTTCTGATTATTATGTGTTGCATTATTTGCTTGATTAATATCGTTAGGTACCAACGAGTTCTCCTCTGTAACTAAATCCTCTTCTTCAGTAATATGAAAGGGATTGTCCTGATTGTTATATGTTGCATTTGCTTGATTAATCTTATTAGCTCCAAATGAATCCTCTTCTGTAGGTGAATCATCTTCTTCAGCAGTAATGTGAAATGGATTTCGTGGTGATTTATTTGGTTGATATGTAGGATCTTCATCTGACAAATCTTCGCCAAAAAGTGGCTCAGAATCCGATTCAGAAACTAAAAACAAAGCATAATTGTATTTCATGGATTATAATTTAAGTAATTTGTATCCAAAAAATATGCGAAAAAATAAATATTCTAAGATTAGATGAATAGAAATAAAATGAGTTCCTCTAATCGAACAAAAAATAATCAAATTAAATAATGATACAATAATTTACCTAATTTTAGAATTTTGTAAGGGTGGATTTAGTTTTAAGCATAATCATAAACATAGATTTGACATAAAACCATGCAAAATCTTAAATCAATGTTTATGCTTATATTATTCTGTATAAACAGATGCATTCAAATGTATTAATTTATCTTTTATGCTAATGTTTACGCTTAAAACTAAATCAAGCTGTATAAATCCACCCTAAAACCGATATCACGAAAAATAACCTCAAAATATATATTCAATAGATTTTTACCAACCTTCTTTGCTGCCTTCAATCGCCAATGACACTAATAATTTACCCCTAGTATTCATATTGTCCTATACACAAACTTCACCATTCAAATAAACGTGTATAAACCACTGAAAACTAAATATTTTGAATGACAAATTCTGTGAAGTACAAACCCGCGTGTTAGAAACAAATTCTGTAAATCACAGTTAACCGATTTTAGTCCGTTTTAAAATAAGTAAATTTTAAAAATTGAATAGATGAGGCTTTTAGTTGATGAAGATCCATACTGAACGATGAAATAAAACAATATAGTTTGTTTAAATCTTCATATATTTGAACTAATGTTCAATTTAAACTTGTTGACGCGTTTCACTAACACAGTAGCTTTGTCAAAACGAATGAAGGTAAAATATAAAAATGTCTTAATATATACAGTGCTAAATCTATTTACTAAGGTTAACAATGGTATTAAAAGATAATTACCTGGAAATTCATTCACTACAAACATTCCTAAGCTATCTTCTAGGTAAAGAGGTTCAATAAAGGAGACTGATTGATATCTATTTGGTCGTTAAGGAGATTACCTGAATATTTATTTTTGTTAATCTCTAGGGCTTCTAATAAATTTAAACTAAAGGATTTACCGACTACATGGAGAATTTCAAAATTTGGGTCGAAAATGTGTTGGTTTTCTAATAAATGATTTGAATAGTTAGAATCTAATTTTTTGTTGTCATAGCTACGTTTGTGTTCCGAAATTCTAGTTTTAAAATTTCTAAAAGTTCTACCGATATAAATTTTATCACAATTGTCATTACCACATTTTAATTTATAAACTCCTGATTTGTTTAATTTTACTTCATAGATAAAAAGTTCTTCAAGCAAAACCAACTAAAGGACTTTATTATTTATTATCTGATAAAAAGCTAATTGATAATTTGGTATAAACTACAGCAAAAAAAGCTTATATAGCAATATATTGTTTTGTTTGTATAAAATATTTATATCATGATTGGGCTTTGACTTAGTGAAAAAAGCTTAATGCAACAAAATCTGTTTTGCTTGAGGAAAATCAGAAATACATTGTCATAAAGTACATTATGTGTTACTACCTGTATGGCATTTCCTTAAAAAGTAAACTTATATGTTTTTAGCATTAATTAAAATCGAAACGAAATATCGTATCGGTTAACAGGTTTTACCAGTAGACAGAGCTTGAAATGGTATTACTGATAGTGTCGTAACCCCAATTTTAAGAAAATTGGCGGTTAGTCGGTTTTTGCAGTAAGGGGGCGATATATTACCTAGATTTAAAATAAGAAGAGCAGAAGGTATAAGAGAATTCGTATTAACTCAGAATTATCATGAGTACAGTGATGATTATTACACTTATTTTACAAGGTTCAAATGAGAAGTGTAACTCTTAGGATCCTAAGCGCTATGCTATGAAAATATGTTACGGTTACAACAAAATAAATATGTAAATATGTAGTTAATTAAAAAGAAACAAATTAATTTGTAGCAATAATAATAATGTAACCCTTTTTCCTACGTCCTTCCATGCCATCCATTCAGTAGTCTTCTAGTGATCCCAGCGTCCCATTTCCATATATCCCAGGTTCAACGCCACAGTAGGTGTAAGCCTCCTATAGGCCAAAAGCAAGTGGTACCCAAGACCAAAATTAAAAACCCTAAAAAAAAGGTATAAGTACCCAGACCATACTTCTACACCAACCCAGAAAACTAACTTACTAATACAACTATCAATGTACATCAAACCTGAACTAACCAAACTGACTATCTATACGAAAAGTATAAATGTAGAATTATATTTACTATTCAAAACCCTATATGTTTGTAGCTATACAATTATCAACAATTGAGAGAAAACAAGCATGACCAATTATCCGATCATTATGTTACTTTTACCCATTTTAAAATAGATATTATCACATCAATCTATTAACTAACACAAAAAAAGGAAAAAATAGCACGGTGTGAATACATTATTAATTTATAAGATGTCCTAAAGACAATTTCAATTGTTTAACGTGAAATACTAATACTTAATTACGAATACAAAGATAGCAAAGCCTCAAATCTAAATTGAAACGTACGCCTATTCCCAGAATAAATGATTATTAATGATACAAATTTATCCTAACATTGAAAATATAATTAAAAACCTGCTTTCTTTAGCAAGGTGGTACCAACAAAAACAACTAACAATAATAACTTGCCGTGTATGGCTTAGGTGAAAGAAATTTACTTTGAAACAAAATAATTATGTATTTAAATAATAATTATTATAATTCACAAACTGCCGACAAATGAAAAGATTATAATAACGTAATATTACCTCCTAATTAACGGCGAGGGTTTCTTCTTTTATTTCAGTTCCTAATATATACTATCTTCTAATTATCGGGAATACATCCAAGTGTTAGGTTTCTGAATTGACTTCAGTTCCTCGGGAATATCCAATGCAGACAGGAATATAAAATTTCAAAAGAGAACGCTAAACTTCTCAAAAAAACTGCAATAATGGCGGTTCACTCGACCTCAAAATTTCCTATCCTCGCTTAACGAGACACGAAAGGCACACACCCAAAATATCAACTTCATAGGCCTTATTTCGTGATTTAAAATGTATGGAGCTGAATACGAACCCTAGGCTAGGCAGTACTAAATACTTTTTCCACAATTTCAAACTCCACACAGCCGGCACACACTAGGTCGGTCACACTTGCCGTTCTTTCCTCCTCGACGAACTCAAAATTTCTGTCCTAGAAACAACTCAACAACCGATGTTCAACGTCGAAAAATAAATTTTTCCTCTCCCTTCAATCAGATTTAATACCTAATGATAAAGCAAGAAAAGTAGTGATTGAATATTCCGATATATTGATTGGAATCGTAAATAAATAATTATCTAGCGAATTTTTAATTCTCTCAACATCAAAATTCGAAAACTTTGCCAGTGGCAGATTCGCTTGCTGGTAACAAAAATTATAATATAAAAATTATATGAAATTTCATTAAAAAAATATAACGTTTAATAAAATTATAATATAAAAATTATATGAAATTTCATTAAAAAACATATAACGTTACACTGAAGCTCATAATGAACTGATTTGTAACGTCATCCCCTGGATTTTTGCTGGAAGAACTTACCGTATCGCTGAAAACTCGTTCTCCGGGAGCTTGTCTGGTCGCTCTTCACGAATTTAACATCGGTAACCTGCCTTGGAAGACCTGGTGCACCGGATGACCTGACTTCTAACATCATCCCCTGGAGTTTTGCTTGAACAACTTACATAATCGCTGGAAATGCGGCGTCCGGGCGTTTTTCGGGTCCCTTGTCGCGAATTTGATATTACTACCCGCTCAACGCTTTTTATAAATTCAATGGATACCATTTCACGGAAAACGATAAGCTATGGGCACAAATGATATATAGGCATACTTTCCAAAATAGTTGAACTTTTTAATTGCAAATCCCTGACTTGCATACATTTGAAATATCGCACGCATCAATTAAAATATTTTCTTCTCGGACGCAGTTATATGTTTGTCAGAATCCATGTAGACATTGGTGCAGTCTGTACCAGCACAAACTGTACATGCGTTGTTGCATGGGCAACCATTCTTCCTGCATCTGCACAAAGAAGTAGGACCGCAATCGCCGTTACGTCTGATGGAAATAAGTCTTAAGATGTTTTCTCGGCCCGGTCGCTTGGTCATTCTTGGGGCACCAAAAATTCGTAGACAGTTTTCGCTAGGTTAACTTTTCCATTAGCAACTGCCGTTATGTATGTTTTATATCGGTATTTTTGCACCAGTTGAATCCCATGTACTGTTAGAACTTGGTCCCTCTTTTCAAAATTTTAATCCAAATATTTCCCGTAATAATGTAACTAAAGAAAGTTATAATGTAAATGAAACACTTGATAATGCAAGTTATGACTTAATTGATCTGAACGATACTAATGTAACTTTTCAAAACTAGCCTCTCCGCAGAAATTCGACATATTCATACAAAAGCTCATGAAAAACCTCAAACTTATTTCATTTCCATCGTTACACTATATAAATTTAAATGTCATACGGTATTAAAAAACTTTCCATTATTACCTATTATTTTTTTTTACATCCATAATATTTATTTACAACTATCACATATAATGAACAATTCAAGCTATATGAAAAGCTGGTTTAAACGCATTTTTTTAAAGAGTTCGTCATTAGAATTTACGTACCTATAAATCACAATACCTTATTTTATTCAGTCGTAATTTAGTTCGGAAAAGATGCATTTATATACGCGGAGTGTGAAACTTCCGATTTTAATGTGTATTGACTTGGATGTGTTGAGTGCTCTTTATATTATACTGAGTGGAAAGTTTAACTGGAACAAATTCTGTAACTTGATAAATAAAGGTATGTCGCAAAATTCTTGAAACACGTCAATTCGTATTTTCTGTAGGGTATAATAAACAAAGATTTGTTTGTTTTTTAAGGTTAAACTTTACGCTCCAGTTTTTTTACAGATAGATAGTAAAATTTACTTCACGTGAAGGATACGTTTGATTATACGAATGCATGAATATGAAAAAAAAACGTGTACTCAGGGCCGTACCGACTAAATTTTTGTATATGTATTAATATAAATAATTATAGGCTTTACCATATTAAAAATGCAACCTACTAGCAAAATCTTAAAAATCCAAATTTAAACTATTATATTATAATACTTACAAAATATACCTGTTTGAAAAATAGGATCAAAAACACCTTACTTAAGAAATATAAACGAAAACAGTTCAAAAATATACATACTTAAAAAGGAAAAGAAATTAACGAGGAAAAATATTATTTGTAGCCACTTAGTACTTTGTACTACTTGCTTTGGACCCTCAGTCTCCCATCTTTTAATTTGGTCCAAGACTCGATTACATTTGCCAGTTCTATTCTATCTGTTATATCGCGCTCGCTTTTTAAGCTCATTAAGGAATCTAACCCACAGATAAGCCACAGATAGATGAGACACTGATTGTGGCGCCATCTAAAGAGCCTGTCGACTAAACAATTGAGTGATGTTAAAAAGATTTCTGTAATTTTAGGTTTTGGCGGTATATTCAAATTTACTGAATTTTAATTATATTATTTCAAAAAAAACATTTATAGTCCATCATTTGACATTTCATTCAATTTAACTCCATTAACTCAATAATGATTAGATGTTTAGTTAAATTGAATGAAATATCAAATGATGGACCATAAATGGTTAATTAAATAGGAAAAAATAAAACTGTAATGTAAAAACAATGCAATAATTAAAACATAATTTGAGTAACATACATTCTAGATTGCAGTATCATTAGATTTTTAAATGATGTTAAGTCAAGATAAATGTAGAAAATTATTTATGATAAGTTTATATTAATTTATTCATTTATTATTATACTCCAAAAACACACAGAGCTGGACAAACTACTGGAGTATAACTGCTACTTACTTAATCAAAAATACTTAATCAAAAAAAGTGTTAGCAATGAGTAGTTAACTAATATATCTAACATTTCATTTCCACTTAAAATACATCTTAATTTCTTTACTGGAAGCTTCAACCTAGTATATTGCATATTTGTATATTTCTACATTTAAAAGCATTCCGTTCTTATCAAACCATCGCATAAGGCAGTTAAATTACTCTGCAGCTCCTGGCACTCTATGATTGTTAAAATGTTTCTTAAGGGCTCTTAAAAATCCCACTGTCTCGTGGAAGTCCTATCTCGTTTCTGGTTGAGGTTCTACAAGTAAACACACAAAATAACAACAATAAATAAGTAAATACACAAATATGTTTGAGAATTTATATCAACAAAAGAAAACAAAATGCGCTTACTATTGAAATAATAAGTTTACACATGTTTTTGTACTATGTCAAAAAAAATATCAAAAAATGTTTGAATGTTTGAATTTTTTTGGTTTTTTATAATTCATTTTTTTGGAGTTTTCGATTTTATAGAAATTCTTGATTTTCTTTGGTTTTAACTATTCTTTGATTTATTGTTTTTTTTATTTTTTGTTTTTATTGGATTTTTGGTTACCTCTAGACCAAATACTTAGACGTAATGCCTCAACAAAAGTTAATACTCACTTTCATTTCCCATAAATTGTCATACCATGGGATATATATGAAAATCGGCAAGGGGTCAATACCTTCCATCCTATAGCTGGTGAAGGGAATACCTATAACATAAAATAAAACCCAGATTATTATTTATTCAATGGGTACATTTTAAAATGGAATTGTCTGAGTTCATCTAAACGCTTTCGTCCATTAGGCTATTCTCAAAGCTGTCGACAAGAGAAAAACATACAACAGGTGTCAAAAAACATCAAACCCTGTAACTGTTACATACAATGAAATAAAATGTTTGATGTTACATTTTACTTAAGTAAAATTTGTTAAAATTATCCTATAAAGAGGGTGTTATTAATTTTCAGTCATATGGGAGGGCAAATAAAACCGTCTTAATAACCTCAATTCGTCTTTCTCAAATCTAAAGAAACACTGTTTTTGAAAATGAAGGGAACATATCCTCCATCGTTTCCTCGTCGACAAATTTAATGATTTATTACCACTGAGTTTCAGCCGTATTAATTTTATCTTCCTGGGTTGGAGGAACAAAACTGTAAAAAGGAATATTTACTTTAGTAATTCAACAATTTGCAGTTTAGCTAATGCAAAAAACAACCATGATCTCTAAAGTTGTCGATTAAATTATTAAAAATTCTGTGTTTTATGAAAATTAAGAGAATGGTTGTTAATTGAGAAAGAAAAAATGCTCAAATTTTTTTAATAAAACTTACCGAGACTCCTTCAGAATACACTTTGACATTGTCTTTTCAATTAATAACAATAAGGCAACGAAACAACAGATAAATATTACACTATAGCAATTAAAAAATACACCAAAATACCGAAACCTTATAATAACCTTAACACAACTAAGAAACGATAACAGTATAACAGAACTAACAGATAAAGCGCAATATGACATCGCGCATACGCAGTAATAAAAATCAATAAAATTTGATTACTAACGACGTTACAGTTTTCGTTAATTTTTTGGAATTATCTACCGATTTTAGTTACTCGACAGGCTCTATAGATGGCACGATCTGCAGTGTCCCTAGCCTGATCTAACCAATAATTAGACATAGTGGTACGTAACGTGTTTTTTACGAATTTTAGACTGCTAAATTGACGTTCGTTTGGTGCAACTGAAAACGTAGCGGTATAGATAGTTGAGAAAAAAGAAATGTATCTTTTAAAACATGTTTTTGTTCATTAGCAACTTTCATCATCTTTCCATGGAATCAGTCATTTTCTCTATACAAATATCAAAAAGTACCTCTAGTTCGCCCTGTAAACTAGCTGGATCAGGTTTATTGGAGGGATACAGTAACACAAACAGCAGCTTCAATATTTTTATTGTTCATAATAGCTGTTTTGGACAACAGGAAAGAAAATATATTTACAAAAGGTTTTATACCTTTTAGAACTTCAGATAAATTTTGATCCAAAAAAATTATTAGGACATCTAAAATTTGAAAGAATTCGTGCCGATAAAATTCGTTTATATCCAAGAGCACGGCATTTTAATTTTGTTGGTCAAACCTTTTTGGAATAACTCTCCGTCTGTGATGCCTAAAGTTGATATGGCTATGTAGCCAATGTCAATGCCTTTCAAACGAGATATCACTTGCCATAAGGTCCTATTTAAAATTATTGGCCAGAGTGGCACTGTGACGTCATCTATTACTATTACGTCACCTGTTACCATTCGTAGAGACGTTTACAACACTTTATTTTCACCCTCCAAATTTTATTAATGTAAGTGTAGCCGTTCAAAAGATAGAGGGGGAGAGGGGACTTTTGAATAGCACTGTATATGTCGGCGTCAACCAATGAAATCCGTCATTCCCTGAAATGCCTAGTCATTCCACGTATTGCCGGCAAACAGCGTAACTCAACTTTTGTTACACCTTTTTTTACACCTTTTGCCTAATAGTTTCAGGCATTCCCTGTAATGACGGAATTATTTCAGTCAAACGCTGTAACTAGCTAAATGATTTAAGCTACCCTGTTTGCCGGGTTTAGTCAATCATTGTAATTAGGACAGTGTTGCCAGTAGTGCATGAAAAGTTATTAAATATTAAATTGTAAACATAAACTCATTTATTGTCAGTATGTATTATATCAGGACAAATGTTTAGACAAATAACAAAAAATAAAATATGATTCTGAGATTGAATTCGCCTATCTTAAGTAGGTATACATACTATAAAAAAATCATAGAACGAACAAATAAAAACAAAACAAAATAATAGCTAGCCTACCTACAAAAATATAATAATATGGTTCATTATTTATCAGCGCAAAGTGCGCTTCTATGACACCTTGAATTACAAAAAACTTTTTTTCTTACACAAACACATATCTGTTTGACAAACATTGTTTTTTCGCTGGTTTACATGAACACTTAAAATATCCTTGACCTCCGGAAAGTGAGAGCGACTGCTTCCCGTATTGATACAAACTTTTCAGGAATGTCATCTACTTGAAGAAATGCCTTTTTGGTTTCCATTAGATCAGGTCGATTAAATCATGATTTTATTCGACCAGCTGCACAGCCGACTTGATAGACTCCATTTTTGTAATCTGTTACACCACACATCAAATTTTGCATGTCAGAAGGGCCTCTATCAATTTTATCAATAGGCAAAGGAATGCACGAACCTATATTTATTGGTGGAAGTTTCCTGACCGCATTTGTAAGCATTTTTTTCTGCTGCTCAGTTTTGGCTCCGGCTTGCATCATAACTGTTTTCTTCAATTATTGCTGTATTTTGACCTAATATACATTTACCTCTATCTTTAAGGCATGTAATGTATAACGTAATTTCGTCTTGACTAAATATTTTTTCTGTATTTTCATTGGTCATCAATGTGTCTATTTTCTCTTGATCTTCAGCACCCGAGTCAACAATATCCTCGACAACATCCTTGTAACCGTCAACCATTTCCTACATGGCATGTGGTTCTACTATTTCATCAGACTGCAACTCTTCTTGCAGGTTTTTATTTTACATATGTCCTTCTTCTAACATACGCAAGTCATCTTCATTTTCCACTTTATCCAGTAAGTCTGAAGGTATATTCATAGTAGAATGCTTTAGGGTCAACTCCAAATAATGCTTTTGTATGGTGTTCGTCCAATTATTTTGTGGTAGGAACTATTCTTCTGAAACTGTATGAAATAACAGCCCAGTGACCAGTTTTTTGAACTATGGTCGAACATCCATACTCTAAGCATATTTTCCTCATCTTGATTGCTTCTCTCTATGCTTCCCTGCGATTGTGGATGTCTTGATCGACCATGAAGAATTTTTAAAGATGGCGAAATTTTCACCATTTCCGATATCACAGATGCTGTGAATTCTCGAACATTGTCGCGTTGAAGTATACCAGGTGCACCAATTTCCAAAAATATTTTCAGCAATTCGTTTGCTACCTTATTCGCAGTTTTTGTTTTAAGAGGACGTAAAAATAAAAGCAACCAACGGTACTCATTGTCTGGGCCGGATTGAAAATCCATAAGGTCCACTTGTCCTCTAGAGTTGAAGTTTGTTGAAATAATAGGTTTTATGGTCAGATTTGCATGAGACTTGTTCCTTTTCTTTTGGCCAAATTTACATGTTTCGAGCAATGTTTCTATTGCATATTTTCCAATGTCATATTTTGTGTTCAAAATGTACATTATTTTATCTCGACCGTCATGACCAACATTAATGTGTGCTTCATAAACAACATCAAATATTTTTTCATAAGGAACCACGGAAACATAATTTCCTTCTTCATGTTTTCCTTTTTTAATTACTATTTTTTCTTCTGCCACTTCCAACACGTCATATAAATATAAAAGGTGATACTGTCTTCCCGTTTTTTCCCAGAAGTTTGTTAAGTCTGCAGAATTTCTGTAACAACCTAAAATAAAAAAAATAAAACGTAATACCAGTTTTATAATTAAAATTTACATGCTCAAAAACCAATACAAAAGCACACAATAAAATCACTCTTTCCCCAAGCAAATGAATATAAAATCGCGTTAAACGTGACAACAGTGTGTGAATTTCAAGTGATTTTTCAGGTTGCAGTAATTCCGCAATGTTCCAAGGTTTTTTCTTGTTTAGATTGGAGTAATAGCAATCAAACATTTCAATTTCCACAAAAATAAAACAACAAAACAATTAGCAGTGTTCGACTGAATCCGGCAAACAGGATAACTTAAATCATTTAGCTAGTTACAGCGTTTGACTGAAATAATTCCGTCATTACAGGGAATGCCTGAAACTATTAGACGAACAGTGTACCATTTCGGGGTATGACGGATTTCACTGATTGACGCCGACATATATACAAATAATCCTAGGTTAAAAATGATAATTTAGTAATATGTAAGATGTAGGAATATATAGCTTAAAAATCATATTTCATTTTATTTATTGTGATTACTAGGGTAGGAGGATTTTGCCAACTGTGTTTGGGTTTGGAACCAACTGTCTTGGCTTTGGAGGGGTGGCTCCCCCCCTGCCCCCCTTGGTCCCGTCACTGCTATTAGAAAGTAGAAAAGTTGTACAGGGTGATAAATTAAGAATGTCAAATCTCTGAACAGTATATTTTGGACCCAAAATATTATGATTTAGCCTAACATGCCTTATATAAATATTGCTAGTTTTCGAGATACCGGGTGTTTGAATATAGATTTTGATTTTCGCAATAACTTTTCATGCTTTCACAATTTCTATTTGAAAATCGGCAATTTTACGTTTTTTGGCATGAGTATTGCCAATTTGGACTCTAATTTGGTTATGTATAGTAACTCAAAGCATTTTATTTTTTCTCATGAACTATTAGTGAAATAATGAAAATATTAAGGAAATTTAGTGTGCTAACCTTTACTTTTTGGAATGGGCGGATGTAATTTCGGCCGGAAAAAGGGCAGGTACTAAAAGCCGGTAGGTAAATTCGGCCGGAGGTTTTAAGTTGCTTCCTTATCTCATAGGTATTTTCGGCCGCAAATCAAATAAAATAACAGAATGCTTTATATTAAAATATTTCTTTATTTCAATAAAATTATTACATCAACTTATTTCTATAACTTAGGTAAACTATAAATTTTTAAAAAACGTTTTGATGTGATACAGATTTAACGAAATTAATTCTAGAAATATTGTCAGATCGAAGCATATTTACCATGTTTTCGATAAATTTTAGTTTGTTTTTTACTTGTTTGTCTTTAATTTTTGCTGGAATATTTAAATTTTTTATTTTTAAATATGCATCGATCTGACAATCTTTTAATTTTTCTATAAAAATAAATATAGAAGGGTGACTTGAATAAAAACTAGAATTAAAGTGCGAATGGAATGATTCGCAGGTTTTGTGGTTCTTTTAATTGATGGGTTCTCATATGCTCATATATTTGGTGGAAAATGAGATTCTGGCGCTATGTAGTTTTCTAATAAATAGTCTGCGTATTTATCTATAAGTTTATGGTCCGGTTTGTATGACATGAGATCAAATATGAAACAATCTTCAACTTTTTCTCTCCAACGTAGTTTCATCGGACTCGTGGTTGTGGATTAATTCACTTCTAGTAACTGTGTATTCCGCACCAACAGTGTACAGTTTGGCTAAACATCTTAAATTTTTCTTTATACACCTCCAACGTACTTCACCACTTTTTAATACGTCCTGTTTACAAAACTGAAACTTTTCTACAACTAGTAAGTCACAACCGCGTGAACTCTTAATTACTGAAACTGATGCCATCGTATACAAATAATATATTTTATGCTTTCTATCGATTAGTAGCTTAAAGATAAGTTATAATACTGACTAGCTATAATAATTTTATACCTGTTATTTGTGAATTTTATACATTTAAAGGAAACTATTAAGCGTAATTACCAATATTTTAATCTCATCGTAAACATCAACCCCTCGGCCGAAATTACCCCTGTCATAAATGGTACCCTTTGATTTATGCAGGTAGGCCAAGGGATTACCGGCCGAAATTACGCCCGCCGTTTGGAATCTATACATATTACTTTTTTAAATGAAAAAACGGTAAAAATTCTAAAAAATTGACAAGTGTTTCGATATTACTAGATATCATCGACAGAAGTTACATTTCATTTGATGCCTGCCTGATGTTTATTAATTATTTTGGTCCAGACCAAGAAGTGACCTACCTTGTCATTGACTTAATACATATGAATAGAAAAAAGAAGAAGATTGGTATGATATTTCAAATATTAATGCTTAGATATTATTAACACTATGGGGATATTCTGGATATCCTTCTCCTATTTAAGATCAGTATAACTGTGCAATGGTATTGGAAACTTGGAAAATTATATCGGCTGATTTTTACAATTATTACTTAAAAAGACAGTTTAAAAATGGAGAACTCCCTAGATTTATCTGTTCATTGACGACTTCATATTGTGGTTCTATTAAGTGTCTTCTAATTTCTAAATATTCAAGAAAATCCAGGTCTTGTGCCTTATCACAAATATGTAGTACATCTAGCTCTGTGTTAGGTGTTAATGAATGTCAGTGTCTCAAGTAAAGGTTTTGCGTAGTGGGATTTATCTGGTTGTTTTAATCTGTATGCTAGTGAGTGTTCACTGCGTCTGATTTCAAAATTTCTAAGGGTTTGACCCAAATAGACATCATTACATTCTGGACATTTAAGTTTATGTACGTCCCCCTGAGTTGGAATCACATGGAAAACTTTTTTATTATTCATTTTAGGAAAAAAAGTTATTCCTCTTAAAAAGTTCTGCATTATCTAAAACCTAAAATACAATAATCAAATATCAAATTTTTTAGTCGTATGCGAGGTTTGTCAAAAAATATGAGTTCTACTCAAGAGTAAAGTACCTTTAAATTTGACAATATCGAAAATTGTTACTAGAAAAAGTTGATCAGAATTAAAAACTATGTTTAAATATGAAACTTCAGATTATTTTATTTTTTACTAATATCTCTGTTTTGAATGAACATTTATCTCTTGTGATTTCGAAACATATGATAACCATTTAGTTTTTCGATGTTTTCTAATAATTTTGCAATTAAAACGGGTAATAAGTACATAATTATTTATTTTGCAAATAATAAAATACATGCAAATAATTCGAAACAAACAAATTTAATTTTCACTCATACTAATGCTTCGACATATCCACCCTCTCGTTCAATACACTTAATCGTTCTATTGGAAAATTCACGTAATACATTCCTTATCATTTGTGGAGAAATGTCTTAACTTGTTTCTAAAATTATCCTCTCCCTGGTCAATATCTTGAAACGGCGCATTCTGGTAAACTTTTTCTTTCAGGTAACCCCATTAAAAGTAATCAAGGGGGGTTAGGTCAGGGGATCTAGTAGGCCAAAAGAGATCAGAATATCTGTGAATAACTTTTCCAAGAACCAAATTTTCAAGATAGTTGTGTGTCGGCTCATCTGAAAAAATGATATGACTCGTAAAAAAGGGTGCTCCTCTAACTCTCCTTGGATGAGAGAGCAAAAATCAAAACGTCTATCATAATCTGTTTCTTTTAATGTGTGTATTATTTTTGCGTTGTATTTATTTAGTTTAAAAATTCTTGCCACTGTATTTTTACTTAGACTTTCTTTTGCGCAATGACAATTTTGGATTTGCTACAATAGACATACAATTACATATTTAAACGTAATTTTCAATTCTGATCAATTTTTTTTAGTGACCCTTTTCAATATTGTCAAATTTAAAGGTACTTTACTGCTGAGTAAAACTCATATTTTTTTACAAACCTCGTATACAACTAAGAAACTTGATTTGGTGACTGTATTTTAGGTTTAAGACAATGCAGAACTTTTTATGAAGAATGACTTTTTTTCCATAAAATTAATAATAAAAAAGTTTTCCATATCGATGTGCTAGAACAATACTCGGAGAACTTAAAAAATTTCGATTTCGAGTTTTCTTAACCGTTATAATCTAAAATGAATACTCTTTCTGTTGCTATAATCAGATATATAGAATATCAAAATTTAAACGCAGTACAAGGTATATCTTACTATTGAACTGCGGCATTTTTTAATAGTTTTGAGGTTAATAGTAAGACATGTTAAAATGTCTTTTTCTTTCAACTAACATGACTTTCATTAAACAACCTTTTTGTTGGTGCAATAGTAAGATATTTTAAGTTGTCCGACTTTTTTCACAGGAAATAAATTACTCTTTTTAAGATATCTCTGCTTTTTAAGTTGTCCTAGTATTTATTGCTCTGTTAAAGGTGTCTTAGTATTTAACTAAAAATAAAATATTTATTCTAATAATGACCGTTTGTGGCATGAAGGGGATGAGCATATAGGTAGTAATGAAATTTCTACTTGTATTTATAATCTTCTCATTAACAACTGTAATGAAAAAAATGTGATATTTTATTCTGACAACTGTGGGGGTCAAAATAAAAACAGATTTATGGCAATTATGTATCATTATGTTGTAAAAAACTATGACGTGAATTCAACAACGCACAAGTTTCTTATAATGGGTCACTCTCAAAACGAGGGAGAATCTATGCATTCCTGCACAGAGTCTTCGAAAAAAAGAACCTTGTTAAACGGGCCGTTGTAGACTCCACAGCAAGTGGAAATGGTTATTAAATTGGCCAAAAAAAATAGGACAGCCTTACCGGGTAAATAACGTTAAGCATACTGATATTATTAGATTGGAAAACTTTTAGCAATAATTTTGGGAATTTTGATAAAAATACATGCGGTCAAAAAGTGCTGTGGAGCAATATAAAAGTACTGCGTATCAAACAACTGAAGTTACTCAAAAAAGTACCCCAATCGAAAGGCCCAAAATTTCATTTAAGAAAAAAGAGTGTCTTTTAAGCTTGCTGAAACACGTTCCGCCAGAACATCACGATTTTTTTAAAAACTTAAAAGCGTTTAAAAAAGAACAGTTCAGTTTTGCATTATGATAATAAATAAACTTTTTTCTCTAGTTGTTTTTATTCACTTGATACTAAGAAAAATTATGGTTTTAAAAATGACGAACAACCCAGTATACAGCTTGTTTACCGATGATAGCTTACAGAATACCTCAACATCCTCAACAATAATACCCTTACCTTCACTACTAGAAACAATGCCAATCAAAATTGATATTTCTCAAACATTTCCTCTACCTCTTCCCCTAATGCCCCCATGGACGAAAAACATTCCTCATATCAACACATCTCTCACAACTCTGAATAAAAATGAAACACCAAACGATCTAATTAAACAAACTTTTCTGGATATAATATACCGAAATGACTACGATTTAGTACTATATACTGATGCCTCGAAAAATGAAACAGGAGTCGGTTGTGCTGTAACAACATTAGATTCTCCAATCTTCTCTTCCACAATATCATCAACTTGTACTGTACATACCGGCGAACTCTATAGTATACTTCAGGCCTTCAAACATATTTCCCCTCCCAATAAAAATGTCTGCATATGTACAGACTCACTTGCATCTATACACTCCATTAAAGATATATACAGTGACCATCCTCTTGTACAGAATATCCACGACTCCTACCAACTCTCCTTTTCCCAAAATATAACAGTTACCATTCTATGGACACCATCTCACATTGGTATAATGGGAAACGAACTAGCTGATCAACTAGCTAAAAGGGCCACAACTTTAAACTATTACGCACATAACATCCAAATTGCATAAGATCTCAAGCAAGTCATCAAGCATAAGATCAAATCTCTATGGCAAAATCATTGGAACTCCATCCCGACAAAATTGCAAAAAATTCAACCTTCATTAAGCCATCCTTACTATATTGGAGCTTCAAATCTCTCAAAACAAGACCAAGCGGTGCTGAGAAGACTAAGAATCGGTCACACTAGATTCACTCATGGCTACCTTATGTCATCCAACATTCGGCCATTCTGTTCAACCTGTAACTGCATCTACACCGTTGAACACATTATTCTAGAATGCCAACACTACACAACTAGAAGACAACAGCTCAACCTCAAAGGAAGTCTCCAAGAGGTACTCGGAAATCCAGATAATGTCCCCTCCGTTCTCCAGTTCCTGAAAGACGTACAGCTATACCACAAAATATAATATATTTATTGTATACTTATACTGTACCTGTGCGAGTGGCCTTTGTAGCCGAGCACGTTAATTGCAATAAAAAAAAAAATGACGAACACAAAACAATAGTGAATTTTATTAAACATTGAAAACGGGTTAAGTTCAATAATTTCATAAAATATATAGAGCAATACAAGAACATGTTTTACAAAAATAGTTATAACTTGAAGCAAAAACAGAGACAACTTGTAAGAATGGGTTTTTTCTGAGTGCAACACAAGGACATCATACAATTTTTTTAAGAAAGTTGGTATATTTAAACAAAAATAATACGAGGATATATTGAAAAATTCTTAGCCTACGATAGAACCAAACAAAATTTCAATGTCAAAATATTTTATTACTCAACATATTCTCCTCTCAATTGGATACATTTATTACAGCGAACCAGCAACGTCTTTAGACCTTTCAAAAAAATGTTTCTTCTTGCTCTGCAAACCAGACCTCCACAGCTTTTATCACCTCCTCGTTGGAAGAAAATTTACGACCTTTTAAACTTTTTTTCAGTCGAGGGAAGAGATGATAGTCTGATGGAGCCAAATCTGGTGAATAAGGGGGGTGTTCTAGTAATTCAAACCCTAAATCACGAATTATTTGCATGGCAACATGAGGTTTGTGTGCAGGGGCGTTGTCCTGCAAAAACAAAACATCGTTGGATAGCTTTCCGCATCTTTTCTCTTTATTTTTCGCGTAGAGTGGTCAGTAATGTCGAATAGTAATCTCCAGTTATTGTTCTACCCTTATCCAAAAAAGCAATCATGATTACTCCATTGCAACCCCAAAAAACAGAAGCAAGAACTTTTCCAGCAGATTTTTGGACACGAAACTTCTTAGGTCTTGGAGAACCAGAGTGTCGCTATTCCATCGATTGTTGCTTTGTTTCTGGATCGTAGAAATGTACCCAAGTCTCATCCATATTAACTATTCGGTTTAAGAAGTCTACATCGTTTTCAAATCGAGCACAGATCGAACGCGATGTTCCTACCCTTGCACGCTTTTGGTTAACATTCAAACATTTGGGGATCCATTTTGCAGCAATTTTTCACATGTCCAAATTGACGTGAACTATATGATGAACGCGTTCGTATGAAATATTCAGTGCTTCAAATATCCGTTTTAGCCCAATTCGACGGTCTGATAAAATCATGTTATGAATTGCATCGATATTTTTGGGGACTGATACAGAAACTCGCCTTCCCGATCGGTCATCATCTTCAATGGAAAATTTACCTCTTTTGAAGCTTGCAGTCCAATTTTTCACGGTCGCATACAAAGGACATTGATCACCAAGGGTAATAAGCATATCTTTGTAAATCTACTTACCTCTTAACCCTTTTAAATACAGGTACTTTATGAGGGCTCGATACTCCAATTTTTTGATTTTCACAATTTCGGTGGACATCTTTTTCTTTTAACTTATTGCGTATCTCTGGTTTACTTTTTTGACGTCAAACTTTAAACTGACACTTCTAATAAGTTATTGTTCGTTGGTATGGTAACGCAATATTTTGTCTATGCATGGAACTGGTCTAGGGTAACTAGATAGCAATACATCCTCGTATTTACAGTAAGATTTTATATCTAAATGTGAACAAACTGGATAAGACAATTTTGAGAAATTGAACAAACAAAAGAGTAATTTACAACTGTAACATGTAAAGTCGATTTTCTCAAATCAGAATTTTTTAAGTTGTTCTAGCACAGCGATATGATTCCAACTTAGGGGAACGTATTGTATATACCCAACTTTTTAATAGGGATATTTTAGTTTTTACATTTAACAATTTTGTACTCACATTACTTTCTGTTTTTAAAAAATTGATGTATTTGTGGATAATATCTTTGAAATATTACCGGCATATGTGATGGTTTTCTAATTTTTCATTTCTTTAATTTGTTTAGGAAATATTAGTTGTGATGCCAGTTTTCGTCTTTTTTATTAAGTGATGTATTTATTATACGGGGTGTCAATTTCAAAAAGGAAAGGCATTTAATATTGCCTAAACTAATGACATTATCAAAATTTGGCGAAATACGTCAATTTACGTATCAAGGGGGACAACTGTTAAGGCGTTTGCTGTCCCATTACTTTCAACCCCCTGATCCCCAGAGCACCTACCCTTAAAATTTTGAATTGCAACCCCTATTTCTTTTGCCATTTTTGAGTTCCTTATGTAATTCTTAGGTAAATTTCATTTTTTTTTCAAAAGTGAAGTATTTGATCTCACGAAAGTGTTGAATGTATTTAATTTCTAAATTGAAATAATACAACTTTTACGTTTATAATTACTTTACGAATTGTTCAAAATGGGTTCCATTGTTTTCTAAACACAAGTACAGTCGGTATTAAAATTGTTCTCGGACCTTTTGAAGGGTTTTGGGTGAAATAGCCCTACATTCCTGTACAATTCTTTATTGCAGTTGTTCAAGTGAGTCTGGTTGGGTTTTGAATACAACGGATTTCAAGTGATCACATAGGAAGAAAATGAGTGGTATCAGATCTGGTGACCTATAGGTAGCCATTCAATGGATCCTCTCCTACCAATCCACTGCTCCGGATAATGATTATTCCACCACTCTCTTACTGGGCGTACATAATGAGGAGGTGCTGCTGGAAGTGTAGTAAATGATTATCTAGAGCAAGATTTCCATTGGCGTTCCTTTGATTTTTCACCTCATAAATTATAAGAGGCTCTATATCTCTGGCTAACATTTCGGCATAAATTTCACCATTTAGATTTCCAATTATGAAGAGGGGGCCAATAATAGTATTGCCTAATATACCTCTTCATACATTTAATTTTTGAGGACGTTATATCCCAGATAGCATCAGATATCCATGGGATGTTCTGACAGTCTTCGATTTGGAAGATATATATCCAAATATTATAGGGTTATTCTGGGGATATCTAGAATATCTGCGAGTACACCTGAATCGAATATTCAATGTACGTCCAGTTGGAATATCCTCAGATTATTATTTTTAGAATATTCGAATCAAATAGTTCTAAGAATATTTTATGATTATTGATTTTTGTTCAAACGCTCTTTCTGTTCCATGGGCATGTGTCAGTAGTTGCAGTTGACAGTTGACGGTAACGACCAGTGAAAAATGGCGGTTCGACCATCTTATATAGGTTATTGTTATTGGTGAAATAGTAGTAGTATAATTATTTTCGATCGTTAATTAGTCAATTTTTTGCCACTGCGAAGTTGTTTAAATATGTTTCTACGGTGTATTCTATGCTACGGGTGGAACTTACATACGACCTCACGCATCAAAACAGGTACGTTTATTGTAGTGTAGTTTTTTAATGCCTGTTGATTTATCAATGCATTTTTTAGAAAATTATCGATTTGCTGCTAAAACTTCCAATAAATGATGAGGCAAAGTTTGAAGAAGTTGAGTCGGCTTTGCTGAACAAAGAATCCTATGAATTTTTTGTAAGTTGAACATTCAATATTATATCCAAATCAAAATGAAACTGCCTCGAAATATTGGAGTATTTATGTGTTACTTTTGATATTGTAGTGCATGAAAATATTAAAATAATTGTTGATTTCATATATTTTCGCAACAAAATTAATGGATAAATGTTTTCAATTGTAAGTAGAGGGGAAATTCACCTCGTTGCTAAAGGTACAACAAAATTTTATTCTCTCAAGTAGTTTCACGTAATTATGTTACCGAGATGTATGCTATGAGTTCCTTAATCAAATTGCTTATAGTTACCTCTATTCCTTTTATTAATTGGGATTGACTAGAAAGCTCTACACAACTGGCAATCTGATAATTCAAAGTTAAATTAGTTCTGACATTTGGTAAATAAAAGTTATTGTTGGTCAATTGTCTAGTTTCAGACATATGTATACTGTTCCCACAGATGAAAGCGGTCTTATATTTTTGTTCGTTTGTTATAACTTTGCTGATAAATTGTAATTGTTCAATTTTTAAAACTTATGAGATCAACTTCCAAATTAATACAATTTTAGGTTGTACCTCTGGCAAGATTGGATGGTTCTTATTTGCAAAAATATATTAAAAGATTCTTGCAAAAAATCCTGACAGAGTATTTAATGGAGAGCCACAGTATGCATGGATAAAAAGGGAAAAATGATTTGGAAAAACAAAGCTCTTTGAAGCAGTAGAAGGTATAATCATGTTATTTTATTTTGGAATGTACATGTAAATTAATTTAATATATCATGTATACGAAACAAATAACTTCTATTCACTATTTTGTTTGGAATATTTTGCTTTTTACTTGTCTCCTACAAGACTTATTTTTTAAATTACATGTTTGATGTTTAACTTCATCTTTTCAGTTTTTGGGATTATATTTTGATTGTTATACATACATACACAAAAATCACAGTAGAATAGAAATTGCTTATTAACAAAAAGTATAATCATTTTATTATTTCAGAAGAACGTAACAAACAAAGAAGTTGAATTGAAAACAGGAATTTTCTTAACCAAATGTAAGGAACGGCTGAAATCGGTTTCAAAAAGTGTCGTTGAGTATGGAGGAAGTATGGAGTGAATTTTGTGATCTCTGATTTGAAAATTATGTTAGTTTCAGTTATGTTATGAGGTACATCTTATATTTATGTATGAATAAATTGAATTGAACTCAATGTTTCCCGTGCTTTAATTTTTTCAATTGAAAATATTTTTTCCTATATATACAATTCGAAATTTTGAAAGATTCCTTAGATATTTGTAAGATATATACCAGGGAACACTGGTTCATGGTACTCCCCCTTTTCTCCTTTAGTTTCAGAGAATATTTATTTGAATTTGGGACATCCCGTTTGCTTACTGAAGGACATTTATGTACATATCAATTATTATTTTCCGCTCCTACAGGGAGTGAACCCAACTTCCGATTGTCAAATGGAACACTCTGTATATTATTACATGGTCGGATAGGGATGATTCTAATAAATCCAAGGATACCAGGTTTGATGGTGATATCTCCAAAGACTATGGAGAGATATCGCCAATTAATTTTCCCATAATCTTGATAAGTGGAAGAGAGAAGCTTTCCTTGGCGGGTAATTCTATTCTCTCACACTAATGGAGCTTATGGATAAAATAATTGACGATATTCAACGAAAGTTGGTATCACTCCCGGTGGAACAAGAAGTTGGAAAATAATTGATATGTACAATACTGTCGTTCATTAAGTATACAGGATCTCTCAAATTTCAATCAATTATCTTTGAAACTAAAGATGAAAAGGGAGGAGTACTATGATTCAGTGTCATCCGCTCACCAGGTATCATCCATATTGGGATTTTCTACAAATATTTGAAATTTTGCTATATACGTTCCACAGATATCCTTATAATATTCCTAATATTAGTTGGATATTTGTAGAATATGCCTATTGGAATGTTCTATGAATATTCTGGATTATCTTGCTATATGCATTCAACAGATATCCTCAGAATATTCTTGAATATTCCTTGGAAATATTTATAGAATATTAAAAAATTTCCCATTTCATGTTCCATAGAATATTCGAGAAAGGATATAAATATTTAAAGTGGGTCTATAGAATAGTACAATATCCGAAAACGAATATTTTTGGTACGTCCATTGAATATCTAGTGCTATCTGGGATGTGCCCCTCTCTAATAACGTGCGGATTAAAGTCGCTCCAATAGCGGCAGTTTTGTTTATTGACCTTTCCATTTATGTAAAAAGTGCATTAATCACTGAAACAGATATTTTTTATCAGCAGCGGCTGAGCAATAATCCTGTTGTTCATAATTTCATAAAACTCAATACGTCTATCCGGGTCATCTTCCTGACTGATTCATGCGACAGTCCAGTTTGTTGCGCAACTTCACGAAGTGAGGTAGTAGGATCCATAGCAATCTGACCAAAAACCTCAATCTGAACGGCCTCATTGAGCAGTCTTGGCCCAGCCCTCTTCTTATTGCCAATAGACCCAGTTTTTTCAAATTTAGCTACTAATTCTCCGATGTATTTGTGTCCAACATTTTTTCCTCGATGTCTTTCGTTAAATTTGGCCGCCATTCTTGTGAAGCAATGTTCGGTTCCATAAATATAAATCATTTCTACGCGTTCAGCAATAGTGTGAACCATTTTAAGAAATGAATACAACGAGTCAGCAAATAATGAACTGTATAAGTAGACCTAAACAATATGACTGACAAAAGAAATTAATTCAAAAACCAGCAAAAGCTATTATCAGGTATTTTATTCGAATAAGAAATAAATTTCATGAGTTTCAACAGGGTTGGGCTAAGATTTAAATAAATAATAATTCGAAATTTTATTTTTACTAATATTCCTAAAATTTACATACATTCCACACATTTGTGAGGTAAATACTTTTGAAAAAAAAAATATTGAAATTTATCTAAGAATTACATAAGGAACTCAAAAATGGCAAAAGAAATAGGGGTTGCCATTTTAAATTCTAGGGGTAGGTCCCCCGGAGGTCAGGAGGTTGAAAGTAATACGACAACAAAATCCTCAACAGTTGATATGTAAATAGACGTGTTTCGCCAAATTTTGATACTGTCATTAGTTTAGGCAATATTAAATGCCGTTCGTTTTCAAATTGACACCCCGTATGTAATGGATTACCGTTGGTAGTTATTATTTGTTTAATTGTTTTAATTTCTCTATGAAAATTAAACTAGTTCATAGGAACTGAAAATGCTCTTCGCATCATTGAATTATGTGATGATAATGTATGTGATATCAGATGATTGGAATTATATGGAATAATCACATAAGTATGTGTTGGTTTTCTGTAAATTCATTAACCAATTACATTATTAACTCTTTGAATTTTTAAATCCTGAAAATTAATTGAGTTATTTTCTGCAACTACTAATTTTAATTTAATTTTTGGGTGTAAATTATTAATATGATATGATGAATAGGTTCACTACCTATAAAACAAGCTAATATATCATCTACATATCTATACTGAAATAACACATTTTTTGAAATACTACTTTCAAAGATTTTTCTTTCTAAACTGTCCATAAAAATGTTTGCCAAAATTGGTGATATAGGACTTCCCATTGGTAAACCTTCATGTTGAATGTATGAAATATAGGAAATGGCATGTCATTTATTTGACGTTTAACCTTTGGCGGCTCAATATTTTTGATTGAATTAGCAATTTGTAATTTCTCATAAAAAATTTATTTGAATTAGATTTTAAAGCTATTTCTGATTCCATAGCTAATATTTGTTTAATATTATTCGTAAATTTTGGCGGTATCCTGATGTACTTTAAGCCTTTATTTAAAAATTCTATTTCACTGTTTGTAAAATTTGTGCCGGAAAGGTTTTCAAATCTTGGTACAAAATGTATTGGTATGTACGTACTTATAGTTTCATTATTATCCTTTATTTATCATAGATAATGTTAACAATAAAAACAACGAAGTACATACTTAATAAACCAGATGATCAAAAAATAACTAGACAAAAAGAAAAAAAGAAAAAAAGAAAAACAAATCTGCAAGCTACGAAATACAAGCATACAAATCTGCAGGATGTAAGCACAAAACATAAATAGAAATAGGAATGTACATTTAGTTATGTCAATAAAATAGTATAAGCAAATAAACAAACAAACTGTACCAAAATTATACCAAAATTAAACAGAAACATGTATAAAGCAACCATGAAGTAAAGTAATATATAATACGAATAAAATATAAAATAAAACATGCGCAAAATAAATTATAAAATTAAGATGAAAATTATAAAATTAAGATGAAAAATATAAAATATTACAAAAAAATGTATATTATATACATGCCAATAAATAAATGTGAATATAAACATGAATATGAACCACTAGATTTCAGTGGGATTACTTTTAATGTATATGATCAAATTTTTTTAAACATTTTCACGCTTTCACTAACTTTTAGGTACTGCGGTAGATCATTAAATTGTACAACACCTTTGTGGAATAAATTCTTCATCGAACTTCCTTTAATGGTTGTTTTCACATAAAAATTAATTGAATTTGCTGATCTTGTGTTTTTATCATGTATTTGCGAGATTGGAACTAGCTTACCATGTAAATATTGCGGTAAGAGATTATTGATAATTTTGAAGATGAAAATCATTGTTTGTACATACAGAAACTTCTCAACTTTTAACCAATTTAAACAGTTAGTCATCAATTCCGCACTAGTATACCTATTGCATCCCAGAATTACTCTCATCGCCTTGTTTTGAATAATTTGTAATCATTCATAACCAGCTCTAGAACAACCTGTATAAATTAGTGAACAACAGTAATAAAAATGTAGTAGAATTAATGTATTGTAAACCATAAGCTTAGTATGCATTGACAGAAATGGTGAAATTAATCTCAACTAACCAATTTTTTTCCCAATCTTTCTACATATGTAATCTATGTGATTATTAAATTTTAGTTCATGATCCATCATACAACCTAAATATTTTATTTCATGTACATTCTCTAGGTCCTGATCATTTATCTTAACATTCAAATCAAGGTTTAAAAATTTAGCTCGCAAAACAGGACCACCAATGAACATAAATTTAGATTTGGATTCATTTACTTTTAGTTTATTGATCTTAAATATGCCAGATATTTTTTTCAATTCTGAATTGATTGTTTGTACTACTTCAACAAAATTATCCCCGTAATAGTAAATGAGGGTGTCATCCGCAAAAAGATGGATTTTACATTTCTCTAGTACATTTCCCAAGTCATTTATATATAATATGAAAAGTAGGGGCCCAAGAACACTACCTTGTGGAACACCAATATTGTTTCATTCCGGATCCGATGCTGAATTGTTAAATGTGGTTATTTGATATCTGTTGCTCAAATAATGCTGAATCCAGGAATAAACTACCCCACTGAAGCCATATTTCCTCAATTTCAACAATAATATATCACGATCTATTGTTTCAAAAGCTCTTCTGAGATCAATAAAAACTGAACAAATTCCTACTCCCGGCATATCTAGAATATTTTTCATGTTAGATATAACCAGTTGGAGTGCCGTCTCACAAAAATGCGAATTACGAAAACCAGATTGATAACTGTGTAATATCTTATTTACAGAAATGAATTTACTTACTTGATCATACACTACTAGTTCTAGTAATTTCTCACAAAAAGGCAGCATATTGATTGGCCTTAACTGATCAGCTTTGTTTGTATTTAATACTTTGGGAATAGGAACTCAAATTTATCATATTAAGCAAAGGATATCGTGAAACAAATTCTTAATAACATCAAGACCTAATTCATCAGTACTGTTTTTCGTTTTTTGGGATTTTATTATTTCAAGTAGCTGTCCAATGTTAATTAATTCGAAATATTCCATTTTTGAACCATTTAAAGGGACCGTTTGCAAAACAACATCGGTACCGGAATCAGGAACTATTATGTTACCCACAATATCGCAAATACTATTTATATAATATTGATTTAAAACATTGGCCAAGTTCTCAGTGAGAACGATTCCATTACAGTCTATACGGTCAATCTTAGTCCTACTAGCTTTCGTTCCGACAATTGTTTTTAGATGCTTCCACATTAGTTTTGAATTGCCTTTATTCATATCTACATTTCTCTCGTAATACCGTGCTTTTGAACTTTTCAATACCTTGACACATGAATTTCTCTTTTCTTTATAACAATTCCAATGGTCTACCGCATTAGTTAATGAAAATCTTTTATACGCTATGTTTTTCTTTAATAGCATTATAACAATCAGTATTAAACCATGCATTACTCTTATTTTCAATATTAACGGTTCTACAAGGAGATACAGAGTCCATTGCTGATAATATATTATTTGAGGAAATATTAGCCACAACATCAACATCAACCAATGAATAACCACAATCCTTTTCAATGAACATGTTTACCATTTCATCATACTTGATATCCGAACGAACTGGCTTAGTGTCATTTGAATTAGATGCAGTTGGACAATGCGTTTCAATTTGTATTATAGAATTGTCGGATATTACATAGTCTTTTTCCACATAGGTCGATATTATAATATATATTGTTTATGATAATTATTTAATAGTTATTATTTTATAAGTTATTTTATTGTTATGGGTTATTATATTATTGATTATTATTGTTAATACATGTGAATTTATTGTGGGTATTGTATTATAATTGAGAATTTGAATTGAATATGAGATGAAATGTTCCTATTGAAATAATAATATACTTTTGGCTAGCTAATTGATATGTAAAAACAAATTTTTATTTATATATTTTTTTTATCAATATTTTCTCCCATTCATTTTGCTATTTTGCATCATGTAGTTTCATTTAATTTCAAAATTTTACCTCGGCTACTCCTATTTATACACCACTCTTTTTCTCAGTAGGGTTCCTGGGCGAAGTCATAAGAAAATCAACATCACTATTCAATGTAATTTATTTTATATTACTAATTAAAAAAAGGAAAAAAAAAATTTGAAATTTAAAATATTGGTTATTCATAAAATGCAGTTGACGCTTTTACTTTAGTTATTGGTCTCATATAACTATTATATCCAAAAATAAATGATTATTCTTTTATTAAAATATGAACTATTCTTACACCATAAACATAAAAATATGGATTTTATCTATATATATATCTAAATTTCCACATCACACAACCATCCTATATTTTTAAAAACTATTCATTTGTTTGTGACGGCTATGCAGACTCATTTGCATAAATTTACATAATCGTTTGGAAACGTTATATTTCTCTGAAAGATGAACATCTGTTTTTAAAACTGTACAAATATTGTAACTTTTTTTTCTTGTTATTCTAAATAGTATTATTTAAATATTTAGACACCACTTTAGTTTCAATCGATTCGTGAAATGGAGAGGATATTTGAAATTTTTAATCTACTTTATTTCAATCTTTAAAAAAAATATGTTAATGTATTATAAACTTTGTGCTCGTGATAAAACTGAAATTAGTTGTGCCTTGTTATTTCGTGGAAAGTTTTATATATATGTGATTAGAGAAACATGCAACATAAAATAAATAATACATGTATCTACAAATTTGGTAGGTGAGTTTTTTTACATTTCCTTGTTTATTATTATCATTCAAAATTGTATTATCAGGTGTTTTTATTTAAATTTCACTATTGAAAATTTGGTACCAAATATATTAATTAAACACACCACAGACCTTTTATTTTCACTAAGCCGACGCCTTCAATAGTGTCCATCCATGACGCTTTCCCGCTCCAGGTGGCAATCTCCCTTCTTAGTATTATCGGGTGTAATTATACTACGTGGGTTGACTTTATTTTACACAAATTTTGTCTCTGCACTCATTTTAACTTTTAACTACTTTTATACCTTCTTATATTTTATATATAACACTTATTACTTTCAAATTTTACAAGAAAAACTGGATTACATACAATTTACTTCCTTCTTCTCTGGTTACCAACGCTTGACTGTCTACCGCGGTTTTTTTATCCGCCAAAACCTCTTTTTTGTTTATAACTGGAAGCTCGCAATGTTCTAGAAAAATCTTTGATTATTGTTAAACTGTCACTTTGTATATTAATATTTTATTGTTTTTCTGACTTAAACTTGCTACTAAATGTTTTTTATGCACTATAACCTTATCGTCATTGAATTATTCACTAACATAGTATTTATCATTGTTTTTCTTGGTAATTAATTATTTGAAATCTTCGGATTGGTCAATGCAAATATACAAATTTTTCACTTCCTACAACCTAAATATTTACATAATACATATGGATACAGTTCATTTCTTATTTTGATCTTAATTACTACATCTATATACATAAATTAGGTCGGTAATCATTTATTTTTATTCTTATATCTCATAACAGATTGCATTTTATGTTGGTATACTTGTCGTCAACTGTTATATTTCGTTTTGTTTAGACATTACCTACTAATTACAGTTTTCTACATTTTATTATTATGTTTCCTATCAACGTTTATGATCAGTGCGATTTTAACAGTCAATTAGTATAGACGTGTTCAAAACAGCTCTCTGATCAACAAATCGTTTTTGTTAAGAATTCCAATTCTATTGAACCAGTCAATCCACCTAGTAAATCAGGTAATCAAATTTATAGTTCAGTGAAAAATGTCTAGTGCAGATCCCCCTGACAAAGGGGGAACTTCAGATTTGTGCAATAATGATGATAACTCAAGGAATGTGCGTTACAATTCAACATAGCAAACAGCATTTCAGGAAAGCAAAAGCTTAGGAAAGGATAGAGAAACACGCTTGTCTGGTCAGACAGCGACAGGTATTTCAGTACAAGTAGCAAAAAAGTTCAAACTTGATAAACCTAATTTATACTCAATTGATAAAATTTACGTATTTATCGAAAAAATTGATAATGAAAATTTAGGAAATTTACATCCCATGTCAGTTGGACATTTATTACATAAAAAACTAAAAGTTCAAAACATTACTAAAATACAAAAGGTAGGTAGAAATAGAGTAAGAGTAGAGGTTAAAACTACTAAAGACGCTAATATGTTAATAGAAAACGAAAACTTGAAAGAGGAACAATTAAAAGCATTCATACCCAATAATTTGACAGAAAGGAAAGGAAGGTAATCAAAGAAGTAGATACCACATTCAGTGACGAGTATTTGTTGGAAAATATTGAGTCTCCAAACGCAGTTACCAGTATTCGTAGATTTAAACGAAAAATTGATATTGATGGGGAAGCAGTATATATACTAAGGCAAACAGTTTTAGTGTCATTCGAGGGTAACGTGTTACCCCCATTTGTTATAATTAATAGCGTTGTATGTCCTGTAGAAAAATACATTCAAAAGGTAGTACAGTGTTACAACTGCTTGAGGTATGGCCATGTGGCCAAGCAGTGTAAAAGCACTAACACACTATGCATAAATTGTAGCAAGAAAAATGAAGAAAATCATTCATGCAAAGATCCTGAAGACACATTTTGTTTTTATTGTAAATCAAACGATCATAAAACGATACATAAATAATGCCCCGTATTTGAAAAACAGAAGCAAATAAAACAATTCATGTCAGATAGTAATGTAACCTATATAAAAGCAAAAAACTGGTCTGATAATTCATATATTAGTAAAATTAGCAATAACAGGTTCAATGTACTTGATAATACGTCGGAAAGCTTTCCATTAGTTCCTAAGACAACAATCCACCAATACAAAACAAATAGGGAAAGTAATACATTTAAAAAAAATACACCATCAGAACCCTCAACATCACACAGTAAACACCCAATTACACAAACCAAAAAACATAGGATACAATCACCCAACAATGAAATCACACAAGCACCCATGTTTCCCAGATCCTTTGGTCCTAGTAAACCAGTATTTCAATTTAAAAATAATAGTACAAATGAAAATATGGAGATAGAATCCATGCAGTCAAATGAAGAAAATGATACAACATTTATTCTAACGTTCTTCCAAGTTTTCAAAAACATCTTGGAAGACATTAGCTCATTTGAAGAATTACAAAAAGTTGACATTCATAACAGGATTTGTAACAAATAGGTTATATAAAATGAATCATAATCTGCCAAATAATACCAATGCTTAATAAAATTAAAATATTACAATGGAACGCGCGCTCGGCGATTGCAAATAAATATAGTTTGATGAAGTGTCTGTCAGAACACGATATTGATATTTGCGTTATACCTGAAACGTGGTTTAAAAAAAACAACATCATGAATTTTCCAGGTTATAATCTAATTAGAACTGATAGGGATGACGGATATGAAGGTACAGCAATACTAATAAAGGTACAGCAATACTAATAAAGGTAAAAATAAATTTTAAAAAAGTAGATATTAACATTAAAGTAAATACTGACATCAACATATGTGCTGCCGAAATTAATTTCATTAATATTTACAGTTTAAAATATTATCTGTGTATTGCCCCCTAAAAATTAGCATCAATGACAGCGATTGGAAAAGCATATTTATTATCATATCTAAAGAGAACGGCATAATATGTGGAGATTTAAACGCACACAACAGAACATGGGGTTCGTACAAAAATGATGAGAGGGGTATACAACTTCTAGACGTCTTAGAAAATCATGACTTAATATTGGAAAACGATGGGAACACCTACTAGATTAAACCGCAACGGGGAAAATTCCGCAGTGGACCTGACACTTACACCCTATCTCATAAACAACATAGATTGGAACGTAATAAAGGACACACTGGGTTCAGATCACTTTCCAATACTTATTAACATCAATGTGCCTAAAAATAAGTGTCTACAAACAAAGGAATTAATATGTCGTTCCAATAAATGGAATATAAATAGAGCAGACTGGTCAATATTCAAAAACGAAGCAGAACTGTATTTCTCACAAACAACACCTATTTTTAATGACATTAATGCAAAATATGAATATCTAATACAAGGAATAAACACAGCTGCCCAAGTATCCATGCCAACAAACAAACCATTCAAGATAAAGTCAAGAACACTACTGTAATACCAGTAGTAACACCTATGATATTTTCACTGTAATCACCTAGGAATCGCTGTCACCACTGTAATAATCAATCAATGGATTCCACTATGACCCTAAATAAAACAAAATTCTATCACCAGTGTAATAACCTAAAAAAAACGCTGTCACCAAAATGTAATAACCCAACAAAAATATATATAACTCTGCTGTCAAAATGTCCCCAATGGACCGAGAAGGCAGCGTAGCTGGCTGTCACCACCCACGTTTCCGTGGGAAACAGGAGTCGACGGCTCCTGTAAGAAATGTCCGAAAGAGCTGGCTTCGGCCTCCGCTGCTACCAGTTGTCGTTGGTAATGAGAGGTCTTGTATTATGGGGTTACGTCAGTTAGAGGGGTGTGTTGAGGGAAAATTTTAGGTGTAGATCTTATGTGTATAGGTTAGGTATTCCTTCTCTCCTGGTTGAGTAAATAAATTAACCGATAACGATTTCTTAAACGAGTTTAATAAAAAAAATATAAGAAAAATAGAAATAATTGCACCAAATTTACAAAGCGTCAGGAACAATCGCATATAGTGCCTTGTGACTGTAATTAAACAACACCAGAAATGGGATCGGGAGAAAACTTGAGAAACCCCTTTTAAATCAGCGCGAATGACTCGCAGAAAAAAAATAAATTTTGGTATTTAAAAAAAATTGTTCGCCAGAACCTGCATATTTTCGCGTACCCTATATATGAACTTTGATATCAACAATTTAATATTAAACCTCAAATGTGCTCCCTATTCCTAATTCATACGGTGAGATATCACCATTAAATACTAGTATACGATATGAACTATCATACACAAAATAAATTATATAAATATAATATCATAGGAAGCGGGCTGGCAATGTTAATAATTTAATATTAAACCTCAAATGTGCTCCCTATTCCTAATTCATACGGTGAGATATCACCATTAAATACTAGTATACGATATGAACTATCATACACAAAATAAATTATATAAATATAATATCATAGGAAGCGGGCTGGCGATGTTAATAATTTAACCAAACTACAAAAAAGTCATAATACATAGTTAGTATAATTTTGAAATCAGACTTACCAATTCCCTGACTGGGTGTTCACAAAAACGCCGACGGACACGATTCGCGTTTCGAAACAAAAGAAGAAACCCTTTCTGAGCGCGTACAGTAGACGCTCCCTTGTAATCTGTTTTTCCCTCTTCGAGAAAAAAAAAATTTTGCCTGATTGCTAAAACACTACTTTAATTATAAATTACTGGAACTCAGGACTCCTCAAAAACCGTTATCCGCGAAACCCCAAAAGAAAACTGGACCGTTCCCGACCGCGAGTTTTTACCAACTGCCACTTCAATTCTTACCCTTTCGAAGTTTCGGCATTTGTCCTTTGTCAGCGATCTTCCATTTTTTTTGTACCTGTTACTTTTTGATTGGTGGAACTTATCGTTCGATTAACACTTGGATTTTTATTTGAGTCCGCAAAATTTCGTTATTTTGACGCAATTATTATTTCCGGTCAAAATATTATTTGTTTTACTTTTATTCAGCCAGACAAACGCTTAGATAAGTATTTTTTTCATTGTATGAATGTGAACGACCGCTTTCTATAGTTTAAACGTTACAATGTAGAAAGTGATTTGTTATACAGGATGATTCTCCCCATGTTCCTTATTGGTATTTATTACACTACCACCTTGGTGGGACAGAAAATGTGACATAGCTGTAACAGATAGAAAAAATGCGGTAATTGCCTACAAAATTAACAGCACGTTGGAAAACTTCATTATAGTGCAAAAAATAGCAGCAAGCACAAAAAAATGTTTGAAAGAAAAGGCAAGATCCTCATGGAGAGCATACTGCACCAATCTAAATAAAAACACATCAATATCAGACATTTGGAAACAGGCTAAGGAAATGAAAAGAACTTTCATACGGACAGAGAACATTCATTTCTGCAGTGAGGATTGGAAAGAAAAGCTACTAGAGAGAATAGCACCGCCATCTACCTTCTACCAAAATAATTTAGAAAATGAGCAGGAACATGAGGAAACAATACCACAAATATTCGAAAATCTGCTAAATATCCAAGAACTAGAAAACACAATAAAACAAAGAAAAAACACCGCACCAGGCTTAGACAATATCAGATATCCGATGTTATGCAACCTACCAAATACTGCCAAATCTTTTTTATTGGAAATACATAACAACATACTAAAAATGGGCAAATGCACAATACAAGATTGGAAAAACCTAATTGCAGTTCCAATATTAAAACATCAAAAAGATCCAAATGACCCTGACTCCTACAGAGTCATATCATTATTAGCATGCCTATTGAAAACATTCGAAAGGATATTAAAAAACAGAATAGAATGGTGGTTAGAAGAACACAAAATATTACCAATTCATCAGTACGGATTCAGGAAAGGATATGGCACAATGGACGCGGTGAGCCAACTTGTTACTGATATACAAATTAATTTTGGAGAAAATGGGTATACTGCATCTACATTCCTGGATGTAAAAGGCGCATATGACTCTGTAGAAATTCCAATACTGAACGGAATGCTGAAACAAATCGGTATGCCTACCAAAATACGAAATATTCTGTGCGATATTATGACAGACAGAAAAATATTTATAAGACAAAAAGACGCATTATTAGGACCAATACATACATCTAGAGGTTTACCACAGGGCTCCGTTTTAGCACCACTGTTATTCAACATATATACCATCAAAATGCATCAAGCATGCAGGAATTACACACTTATACAATATGCTGATGACTTTGTACTATATGTCAAGGACAAAAATTATGAAAATTGTATAAATACTCTAAACAAGGCCACCTCAAACATCATAAAAGCTATTGAAGATTCGATCTATCAACGTCCAAATCAAATGTCACCATATTTTCAAGGCATCGTATCCCAGAAACTCAGAACATCCAGTTGGGGGACCACATGATACCATATAAAAAAGAAATTAAGCACTTAGGAGTAACATTAGATAATAAATTAAATTGGAAACCATATATCGAAGCAATCAAAATAAAATGTAATAAAGCCATTAATTTCCTCAAAATGATCACCAGAACATGGTGGGGCGCAAGTACTGAAATATGCCTGTTATTCTATAAAGCATATATAAGGTCCATTTTAGACTATGGTTCCGTCCTATACGGATCTGCATCAAAACAATCACTGAAACAGCTAGAAGTAATACAGAATAAAGCGTTAAGAATATGCTTAGGAGCGATGTCAACAACACCTGTGGAACCACTAAGGGTGGAAGCACTCGAACCACCATTGGAATTGAGAAGAAAATTTCTCGCTGAAAAAATGGTTCTTAAGAATAAAGCAAAAAATTCTACACTGGTGGCCAAAATATGTGAGTTAAATACATTGGACCTGACGAATAAATATTGGGAAAAAAAGAACTCGCCACCGATATGCACCGCATTTCGTAACACCAATAAAGAAGAAATTTTAACATGAAAAATACAATTACTTTGAGAACATAGAATACTCTGCAAAAATAATAATTCCTGTGTACTCAGAAATACCAGAATGAAACAAAGAAAAAATTATCAGACTTACAAAAAAAGCCATCAACAGTACAATAACAATATATACAGATGCATCAAAGACAACAAAAGGTACAGGCACAGCGTTCTATGTGCAAGAAACGAAAGAAGGAAAAACCTTTAAGCTAAGCAACGATGATTCTATATTTTCAGCAGAAGCTGCAGGCATAATGAAGGCGCTAGAACACACAATCCACCAAAAAAAGAAAAATGTATCTATCCTAACGGACTCGCTGTCTGTTATCCAATATTTGAATAATAATGTAGTAGATACCATCACTCACCCGCACATGAAGAAAATTCAATCCCTACTACACCAACTTACTAAAGAGAGTGACGTTCAAATAATATGGGTAAAAGCACATTATGGAATTTACGGCAACGAAAAAGCTGATCAGTTAGCCAAAACAAGTGCTGAAAAAGATGAATGTCAACCGAACGAAGTGGCACTACAAGATTGCTTAAATAAATACAAAAGAAAATTTCAAGCAGCATGGAAAGAGAAATGGGACCACTATGTAAAAACAAAGCCTACTAGATACACACTACTGCAAATACCAAAACAACAGTGGTATAAAGGAATAAATTATTCACGTAGGGAAATTAGCAGTATAATTCGAATGAAATTTGGACACGCGTCTTACCCAGAGCACTTGAGCAAAATAGGCGTAATCGAATCAAACTTATGCACAGCCTGCAATGTCATAGGAGACCTGGATCATATATTTTTTGAATGCTCGGAATATCGTAATGCCACGAAAGAACTTTATAATAACATAATACATGAAAAAATATTCCCTCCCATCAACATGTTACACTTACTGGCGCTGAATAACATCAAAATATTAGACTGCCTAGTAAAATTTCTAAGGATGACTAACATATCGATATAGTTAAGTTATATAGAGCTTGTGACCTTTGTTACCCTTTCCCAAATGTTTATACCTTCCATCCGTGGTCTACCTTTGTATGTGTTCAAATAAAGCCCTGAACGACCCCTGGGCGAGAAAACTTGTAACCTTGTGCCAATCCTTTGATCGAAAAGCGGTATTAACTTGAATCGCAGACGACGATAGTTTGATAGGTTGAATTAGGGCTCGATTAAGTAATAAGATACATATCCACAACACGAAAATCAATAACAAATTCGGTATCGATTCTGATTGGCACTTATTGAAATTGGATTCAAATATAAACTTCAAATACATCACTATATATACTGTATATATAACCTAACACAAAGTATTTGGCTGCATGGATACCTCCAAACGCCATGAAACCAAAAAGAAAAAAAACGTTTATGATTGAATATTTGATTAACATATCTTATAAATATATTTTTCTAATTCTAAATTCCACTTATTTATCAATCATTCGTAGCACTGTTTTTTTTTTGTGAAGATGTGCTTCGACCGCTAAGGGTCATTAGCACTTACAATATCATTTAACTACATAGTAAACTACAGCATTACATTCACTAAATATTCACTAAAACATTCACTAAGTATTCACTAGATATAATTATAGAGTTTTATATCTTTTAGGTACTGTATTGTTTTTTGTATTTGTTCCAGAGTTTTTAGATTTTCACTAACATCTGTGGAGATTTTGTTCTCTTGTCTTTCCTCTTCGAATTCTGTACAATCAACAAGGATGTGTTTAATAGACAGTCTTACGTTGCACTTGTTACATTTGGGGGGTTCTTCTTTAGATATTCTATAGCCGTGCGTTAAACGAGTGTGGCCAAGTCTTAGTCTTGATATTTTAATTTGTTCTAACCGGCTGGGTGTTAATGTTAGTCGGTCTACAAATTGCGATTTAATGCTCTTGAGGCTATTTTGATCATTATGCCATTCTGTTTGCATCTTTTTCTTAATTAACATCTTGAGGTAGTTGTCGATATCACTGTGAGTATAAATTTGAGACATTGCGGTTTCTAACGATGTTGCTTCTTGGGCAGCTGTATCAGCTGACTCGTTGCCGTCGATTCCTACGTGTGAGGGGACGTAGATAAGTGTGACCTTTACTTCTAGCGTAAATAATTGGTGGAGGAGTTGTTGGATTTGTTGCACTAAAGGGTTGCTTGCCCACATTTGTCGAATCGCTTCTATGGCACTTAGTGAGTCAGAGCAGATTGCATATTTTGGTTTTGGGTTACTCATTACGTAAACTAAAGCATGATGGATAGCGAAGACTTCTCCTGTATAGACACTACACTCCTCTGGTAGCCTGAATTTTTGTGTATTAGTTGCTGTAACTACTGATGAGCCTACTGATCGATTTGATTCATGTTTTGAAGCATCAGTGAATAAAACTTCTGACGGTTTGTAAATTCCACATATTCTATTGAATTCATTTGTCAGTAGAGATGGATGTGTTTCTTTTTTATTGAATTTGGAAAGTTCTTTGTTTACGGAGATAGGTGAGAGAATCCAGGGGGCAAAATTATAGCTGTTTATAGGAATTATTTCAGGAAAACTGTAGTTGATTTCTGCCATATACGTTTTAACTGTGTTGTAAAAAGGTGGTGTAATATTGATATTTGCGGGAAAAGCTGTTTGCACTGATCCAGTGTGAATTTTTTTGTGGTAAGGGTGGTTAGGAAGAGCCAAAATTTTTGTCGAGTAGGATAAAGATAAATGTTGAACTCTATATGTTAATGGCATCTCTCCAAGAAGTTTATAGAGAGTGTCTGTGGGGGTTGTTGGGAACGCACCAATTATTATTCTAAGTGCTTTATTTGAGATTATTTCCACAGTTTTTATATAACTTTTTTTTGCGGTTTAGAAAGCCATGGCTCCATATTCTATTTTAGATCTAATGGTACTTTTGTAAATGTTAAGTAAACTGTTTGTATCTGCTCCCCATTTTTGATGTGATAGGATTTTTAATATTTTTAAGCTTTGCGTACTGTTTCGTTTAAGATAGTCAAAGTGTTTTTTCCAGTTAAGTTTATCATCAAAAATTATTCCCAAAAATTTGATATCTTTCGTGAAACTGAGTTTGGTGCTTCCTATGGTCAGTTCCGGGTATTCTTTCTGGGCTCTTCGTGCAAATAAGACACATTTCGTTTTGTCGTGAGATATTTTGAAGCCAGACTTGTTTTTCCATTCATAAATTTGGTTTAATCCATTTTGAATTAGGGATTGCAATGTTTTAATATTTTTACCTTTTCCGTATATTACAATATCGTCAGCATATAAGCTTACACAGATGTGATACAAGAGGTGAAGTCATTTATGGCGACAAGAAATAATGTTGTGCTTAAGGAAGATCCTTGGGGAATTCCATTCTCTATTTTTCTTTTGGTAGATAATTCTCCATTTGTTTTGACTACAAAATTACGTTGTGTCAAAATTTTTTCGATAAATGCTGTTATATTTCCATTAATGTTCCAATCTACCAGTGTTTGAAGAATTTTATGTTGCCATGTTAAGTTGTAAGCTTTTTCAAGATCCATAAATACCGCTAGCAGTTTCTGACCGTTAGCAAATGCATTGTGTATCTCGGATTCCGGGTTTATAATGCTATCGTTTGCTGACGTGTTTTTTCGAAATCCGTTTTGGTGTATCGATATAAGGTTATGTTTTTCTAGATGCCACATTAACCTGCGGTTTAATATCTTCTCTAAGACTTTGCACATTGTACATGTTAGGGATATTGGTCTGTAAGACGTTACCAAATTCTTTGGTTTGTGTGGCTTGGGTATTGGCACTATGATAGCTTCTGACCATGATTTTGGAAATTTGTGTTCTAAGTAAATTTTATTGTATGTCTGTAGCAAATACCTTTTTCCAGTTATTGGGAGGTTTTTTAAAAAAGTGTAGTGGATTTTGTCAGGTCCCGGGCTGGATTTATCGCTGCATTGTTTCAGCACCTCTTCTAATTCTTCACTGTCGATTTGTACATTTAATGGGTGGTTTTGACCTGTAGCATGATTTAATTTTATTCTTTGCTCTGTATCGCGTTTATATTCCCTAAATTCTGGTTCGTAGTTTTCATCGCTTGATATTCTAGAGAATTCTTCTGCAAATGTTTGTGTTATAAGAGCGTTATTAGAGATAATTTCAGTATTGTGGGATAAACTTGTTATTTCATGTTTTGATGAAATTCCTTTTAATTTTTTTATTTTTGACCATATCTCGGAGTTTGAAGTATTTGGAGTGATTGTTGAGACAAATGATTTCCAGGAGTCCTTTTTAGCTTGCTTAGTGACGTATCTTGCTCTTGCTCTGAGTCTTTTAAACTCAACTAAGTTTGGTTTTTGTTCTTTTTTAACTTATATAACGCTCTTTTGCTTGCTTTAATAGCTTCTTCGCATTGTGGTGTCCACCAAGGTACTGGAATTTTTGTTTTTAGTGGTTTTACATACCCAATATGTATTTCTGCAGCTTGTATAATGGTATCGGTAAGTACATTCGTTATTTCGTCAATGTTATCTTCAATCTGATCAAATTCTGGAATATTTCTTTCTATGTACTCAGTAAACTTAAACCAATTTGCTCGTCTCAAATTCCATTTTTCCATTGAGTTAAGATGATCGTTCTTGTCTTTTCTGGGATGAAATTCTATGCTTATAGGTAGGTGGTCGCTTCCATATAAGTATGAGTTTGGCTGCCAAGTCAGGTTTGGTGCAATTTGTGCGTCACAAATAGTTAGGTCAATAGGAGATAATTCTCCTGTTAGTGGATTTAATCTTGTACCCGCTCCAGAGTTTATTATTATTTCTATTTCTCTCCCTCTTTTGTCTGTAGTCTTGGATCCCCACGCTGTAATGTGTGAATTGAAATCCCCTACTATTATTTTTGTGCCATTTACTTGGTTGGTTATTTCTTGTAAGCTTTGCGAACTGAATTTTTTGTTGGATGGAATATAAATATTAATAATGTTCAAATTCTTCTCATAGTATTGTATGTTAATAATTGCAACTACCTCTAGTTCTGATGTAATTTGTATATTTTTCCATGTAAAATTATTTTTTATATAAATAGCCACTCCTCTACTAGCTCTGTCAGACTCTCTATTTTTGTGGACGCATTCGTAACCTCTTAGTGAGTAGTATTTGTTATCTTTGAAGTTAGTTTCTTGTATGCAGATCACATCTTCTGTAGTTTTTGATATTAAGAGTTTTAATTTTTCCAGATGGGCTATTAGCCCATTTATATTCCATTGGAGTAAGAAAGTATTATTGTTGACTTAGTTGAGAAGTGGACGAATCGTAACTATCTTCATCTTCTTCATTTGTTGATATCGAGACTAAATTCAGTTGCTTACGTATCTTGGATTGGATTCTTGTGCATCGGGATTTCATCGCCCTGTGTTGTATAAATGGGTAAATGTTGTGGAGAAGGGCGAGTAGTTCAGGAATATTATCTGTGTATTGTTGGGCTATACTTAAGGGGTCAGTTGTGCCAAATGCGTTATCCATAAAGTCGGAGAGTTCTTCAAATGTAAGGAGTTGTTGAGGTGATTCATTTTAGGATTTTTTTACAGGTTCCAGATCTTCGGCATTTGGATTTTGTTTGGTTGCGGAGGGGCATTGTTTGGATTTTTTCCTTTTGGTCTTTTGATCTGTTGTATTACTTGCCACTTCCACAGGATCTTTTTTGGATGTGAGGTCGCTGGAACTAGCTGTTAGATATTGCCGTGGTCGTTTAAAGGTATTTGATGGAGGAGTATCATTCGTCTCGTCAATTCGGCTAAGATCTTCTACGGAGCTTTCTACTGATATTGGTTCAACTGGCATTGTAATATTTTCTTGGTAGTTGGATGAGTTTGGTGCTTGATTTGGACAAAGCTTGGCAACATGTCCTGGGGTTTTGCAAAGGAAACATGTTATTCCGTCGAATGATAGAAACACTCTATATGTTGTATCTTCAAATGTAATGACCAATGAGGGAGGTAAACTTATGTCATCGTTTGGTACTATATAGATTTGACGTCGAAAACTTAGGATGTGTGCGTATTCGTTTCCTGACAGACTTGCCCGGAGGAATGCCATTGGTGATACTTTTGAAAAACCTATTTTTAGGATTTCTGCTTCTAGTATGTCATGTGGTATTGATGGACAGACGTTTGATAGGATGATTCGCTTTGCTGGAGTAATGAGTCGTCGAACTCCTACTTGGTGCTGTTTTATATTTAAAGTTTGATACTTTTCAGTTATATCTTGGGCAGCTTCGACAGTCGACAAGTACATACATATTCTATTATTTGATATTCTAGAAGCAAACAGTATATTTTTGGAGCCAACAATATTTGCTACGGCTTCCACATAGTCTCCGAGAGTGAGATTGTCATTAACATATAATACGATCGCTTGTTCTTTTTTTGGAAACATATCAGAGTTAACAACTTGAGAATATTGACGTTGACTAGTTGTTGTAGAATTTGATGCGCCCCCGTAGTCGGAAGCCATCACTGTGTGGGTTTTTTCAGAAATTTTTAATTTGGGTATGGCAACGGTACTTTTATGTGGGAAGAATATATCGATATTCTATCATATTATTTTAATAAATTCCCAGATACTTTAATATTTGAATCGATTCTCTCACCTGTTTTTACACTAATTACTTTGATTAGATTTTAAGTATACACACTATTGCTGAACTCGTTTTCGGAACGACCACTCGTCTCGATGATTGGAGTTTAATTGATTTTATTATTACTCTTCTATTTTATTCTTTAAATATAAACAGATCCTTTAGGTGTCTAATATTCCGTGTGGCGTCACGTTATTTTATTGATTGATTGATTGATCTTCGTTGCTTGTTAAGTTCTGTCTAAGGTTGTTTAAGGTACAGAATTATTTAAAAAAATGTTTATCAGTAATTTTTTATGAATTCTTTTGATTTTCCTATTTATTTTCTCTATGATTATGCACACTGATTCTAATTGATTAAATTGTTATATATATATTTTATTAATTTGGTACATTATTTACAAATTACTTTTATTGATAGATATTATAATTTTATACTCTATTGTGATTTTACGAATGTTTATATGCTCGTTCTATCTACAACAACATTCCCAAAATTTGTTTTCTTGATTTATTTTATATGTAAAATAAATAAGAAAACCAAATTTTACTTATTTGATTAATTTATCATAGCATGTCATTCTTTATTAATCTTATATCTTAATTATGATCTGTCTTCTTTTTATATATTTTGATCAATATATATATATATATATATATATATATATATATATATATATATATATATTATATTATTTTATAACCAAGTCTATTATAGATTTAGAATTCCTGAAGACCCTGGTATATTCGGTAATCAACTGCCTCATCCCATTGTTTTCAATATATTATTGAAGTTTACGTTTATTATAATTATTATTCTCATAATGAATATTAAAATCACCTGTAATTATTACCGAGCAACTACTATGCTTATCGTAATAATAATCAAACCATTTAAAGAAATTTTCAAAGAAAATATTGAGATTACCATTTGGTGATATATAAACACCTGTTATACCATAAGAAATATCATTTATTTTTATATCTAGAGATAGAAGCCAAAAATTCATATCCACAACAACTGTTTTAATATTAGAGATTCGATAACCCGTTCTTACAAAGATTAGCACTCCCCCTGTATGTCGACTGCTTGAGTCACATCTTAAGATTTCATACCCGTTAATACATAATTCAGACATTTTAAAATCACAGTTATACATGTTTCTGTTAGGCAGAGAATTAGTGGTTCATATTCATTCACATACGCAATTATCTCATCACGATGTTTATAGAAACTTTGAGCGTTGGTACATGACAATAAGAGCTTATTATTTTCAACTTTGCTGACATGTTTGGAACTATTCGTGCTTGATATTAATTGCTATTGATAATTGATTTTATCTCTATTAATTTCAATTTGCTATAACTTGTACATTTTTCATCAAATACATTATGTTCAAAATTAATATCTTTTAACTATAACACATTCACGGCGTACTTACAGTTAGTGCATTCCTGTTTTACAGCCTTACAATTTTCTTTCTTATGATTCTGACTACACAGAGGACACACTACACTTGACTTACACTGATCAGCACGGTTGCCGTATTTCCAACAATTGAAACACCTAAGGACACTCACAAATTCAAAATATTTATAACTCGACCATCCTATATATATCTTTATTCTTAGTTAAATAATTGAAATGTTCACCAGACATTTCAATTAAAACATTACACCGCCTCTCATTCATCTTCGCAGCATACACACGGAGGCATCGAATTTCATCCCTCATTGTATCTGGAAAATTCTGATTCACTATCTGAGATATCAGACTCTGATGATCAGTTGTATTCTCTTTCAAGACATTAACTATTTTTATACGTGGTTTGAATAAGTTACCAATTTTAACGTCATAACCATTACCCAATTCTCGTTCCGCTGTTGATTTCAGTTTCATGATGTTTAGAGTATTGAATTCTATGTTATATGTATTCAAGTTAATTAGTTTTTGTTCTTGTTTTATGAATTTCTTATGTTTCATTGTATTGACACTATCTCTGATTTTGTCATCTGAACAGTAGTTGGAACAGGAGTTCAGAATGTACAACTTTTATGTATGTGTCTAGAGAGTTTCTTATTTTAAACCATTTTTAGAGAAAGTGTCAAAATCATCATCATCATCATACAGCCCACTTCACGTCCATTGTTGGGCATAGGCCTCCTCCAAACGTCTCCAGTTCTCTCTGTCCCTGGCTGTTGCAATCCAATTTGTCGCTATCCTCTAGGTCATCCGTCCATCGAGTGGGAGGTCTGCTTCGGCTACGCTTATCAGCTCTTGGTCTCCATTCCAACAGTTTTTTGGTCCATCGTCCGTCGCCCATTCTAGCAATGTGCCCAACCCATTTCCATTTCCGTGTAGTGATTCGTTGTATAATATCATCTACTCCAGTACGTCAGCGTATCTCTTCATTTCTCACTCGATCCCTCAGGGTCAGGCCAAGCATCGATCTCTCCATTCGCCTTTGTGTTACTCTTAGTTTTTCTGCGGTTTTCTTCGTTAAAGTTAGTGTCTCTGCGCCATATGTCAGAACCGGTAATATGCATTGGTTGAATGCTTTTCGTTTCAAACGAATTGGGATATTTCCTGTAAGGATGTCTTTCATTTTACAGTACGCCCATGGTAATTCGCCTGTTTAGTTCGCAGGTTTGGTTGTCTCTGGTTATTTTAATCTCATGACCCAATATATATATATATATATATATATATATATATATATATATATATATATATATATATATATATATATATATATATATATAGTATGGTATCGTTGAGTTCTTGGAGCATGTCTTTGGCCTCTCCCAGACAGTCCGACAAAATAACGATGTCATCTGCGAACCGTAGGTGATTGGGTCTCTCTCCATCGATGAGTATTCCTTTTTGTTGCCATGCCAATCTTTTAAATGCATATTCGAGCACAGTAATAAACAGCTTTGGTGATATAGTGTCGCCTTGCCTAACTCCCCTTCCCATCTTTATCTTGTTGGTTGTAGAGTGTAGATTTACAGTTGTTGTGGCATTTTCATATATATTTTTAATTATGTCGCCATATCGGTGGTCCACTATACAATCTTGCAGTGCTCTTAATATGGCTGCTAATTCTACTGTATCAAAAGACTTTTTAAAATCGACAAATATCAATGATAGAGGGCGGTTATATTCAATGGTTTTTGCTATCAAGGTTTTCAAGCACAGTAGATGGTCGTTTGTACCGTAATTCGAGCGGAAACCAGCTTGCTCCCGTGGCTGATAGAAATCCAGCTTTGCCTCCAATCTACTTGTTATAATTCTGGTGAGAGTTTATAAAGATGGTTAAGGAGACTAATTGGTCTGTATGTTTCCAGGTCCGTTATATCTCCCTTCTTGTGCAGAAGTATGGTTATTGAATTGTTCCATTTTATTGGGATATTCTGATTCCACAGGCATAGATTAAAGAGTTTTTGAATCATGGACATCAGTACTGGTCCTCCTATCTTTAACGCTTCAGTGACGACACCGTCTTGCCCTGGAGCTCTATTATTCTTCATCTTCTTCAAAGCCATATTAATTTCATCCAGAGAAATCTCCGGAATATCCTCGGAGTCCTGATTTTGAACCCGTCTCCGCAGATATTCCTCTGGATTTAGAGTGGTTTGTTTAGCGTATAAAATGCCATAAAAAGATTCCACAATTCGTAGCAAATGTTCTCTGTTCGATGTGATATTTCCATCCTTGTTCTTGAGTTTGACAATTTCTCTCTTCCCACTTGTTAGTTTGCGTCTCATTACCTCCATGTTTTTATTCTCCTCGATAGTTTCAACGATTTTCTCTTCTTTGTACTTTCTTGAGTCTTTCCTGATTGCCTTTGCTACTTCCTTGTTCAGTCTATTTATTTCATCTTGGCTAGCGTCTTCCTCACTTTTCAGTGTTCTTCTCCGTTCCATTTTGTGGTGCGTTTCCAGGCTGATTTTTTCTTCCTTCGGGCTTGTTGGGCAACATTTCTTTTGGGCGTCTGTTATTGCTTCCACTATTGCATCATTCAAGATGTTAATATCATTGGATAAGGGTTTATCTTGGAGTATTTTGCTGAGGTGTTCCTCGAATTTCCGAATTTCCGTTCATCTCTAGGGCGTGTCCATGTCTTCGTTCGGTTTTTTAATCATTTTGTGTCGTTCATAGCTAGTGTTTAGTAGGATAGTGGCTCTTACCATTCGGTGGTCGCTTGATTTTGCAAATCTATTTAGGACTGTTACATCTTTGAATATATGTATTTTGTCAGTTATAAAGTAGTCGATCTCATTCTTTGTCCTTCCGTCTGGGCTCTTCCAGGTCCATCTGCGCTGGAGTTTCTTGTAGTAGAAACTGTTCATAAGAAATAGGTCCTTCTCCAACAGAAAATTTAAAAGAGTGTTGCCACGGTCATTTCGCCCTGGACTACCAAAATTACCAAGAGCCATTTCTGATGGATCCATTTTTGTTCCTATTTTGGCATTAAAATCGTCGCATACAATGGTGAAATGTGTAGGATTGTTTGAGAGAGCTGCACCTAAATCATCATAAAGAACTTCGACTTCCTCGTCTGTATGATCCGTTGTTGGGGAATAGATCTGAATAACTTTTAAATCATACCTGGTGTTTATTCTAAGGATGGCATATACTACTCTAGTGGAAACTGGTTGGACAATTCTGAAATTTCTCACTATTTCTTTGTTTATGAAGAACCCAACACCTCCTACTGACTCATGTTGTTCTCCGTGGTAGTAAAATAAGTGACTGGATTTTAGGGTCTGAAGACCTTCACCTCGCCTTCTGACTTCACCAACTCCCACTATATCCCATTTTATGTTTTCTAATTCTTTTTCCATGTCAGTAAAACTTTCGTCTGAAAGTAGAGTTCTAGTGTTTAAGGTTGCAATTTTGAGAACTGTTTGTTTCTTTGAACGTACTCTTGTCAAATTTTTGTCAAACAGAATCAGTATTTAAAAACAAATAAAGTCTTTCCTTTCATAGGAACTCTGCTAACCTATGATAATAAAATTAAAAATCAGACTTATAATTTATACTTATTAGATGGAGATCGTAAATCTTCTAGTTTTTAGTAGTCTTAATCATAGTTAATTTTTTTTAATTTAAAAGTTAAACTGTTGTTAAGACTGGTTACAAGTAAATAAAATTAAACTCCACAGACTAATCAGACTCATAATATATACTTAGTAGATATGTAGAGGTTGTAAATTCTCTAGTTCTTACAAGTCTCAATCATAGTTACTTTTTTCTATTTAAAATTTGAACTGTTGTTAAAACTGGTTACAAGTTAATAAAATTATAATTTGAAACCTCCAAAAATAACAAAAACAAAACTACTAGATGCTATGACTCACAGAAGTATTGTATAATCTAACTGAAAAGGAACTGTACCTTAATCAGGCTTATAAATTCAAGGAAAACTTAAAGAAGTGAACATTGAAACAAAATAAATGTCATAATTATTTGTTAGAACAATTGCCGCTTTGATGGCACTTAGAGTTGCAAAGTTTCTTGTTTTTGCGACAGCTGCATTTGTCAAACTTACAGCCACATTTGCAAGTACAACGACTGTTTCCTTGCCCGCCACACTTGGACGACAATCTTACAATCTCTCTCAATGGAATCTCTGTCTGCGGAACATATGCAGGCGAAATAAACTTTTCCTTGCACACTGTAAACTGGTTTCTAGAATAAAATTGATTCAAAACACCATGTTTCGTTCCCAATTTATAAAGATTAGGGGGTGTTATTTCAATTACAGTAGCAAGTATATTTCTTCCGTCACTACGAGCTGGATCAACATCTAGAACTCGGACCCTCACTGTATCGCCAACATTAGCTACGGGATATTTAGCATTAGATGCATCCAACATTTTTTCGGCATGTTTCTGCAAATTAATTAAAGCTGATTCTCTAAGAAGCGTAACATTTTATGTCTTGCGCTTCAGGTTTTGTTCTGATGAAAGCATTTCGTCTTTAAATTCAAAGTTTCTTCATCCTGAGGATCGAAACTATGATGATGGTAATGAACATAAATGTATTGCATTGTCGGTGGATTCCACATATTTTGTTGAACTCTACTTTATCATTTTCAATGGATTCTCTTTGGTCTCTTTCATTTTCAATGGACTCTACTTTATCATTTTCAATGGATTCTCTTTGGACTGTTTCATTTTCGATGGACTCAATTTGATCATCTTCAGTAGTCTCTACTTGATTATTTTCGTTGGACACAAGTTGCTTATTTTCCATCAACCAAAGCCTCGTTTGGTATAGAAGAACTTTTGAGTCCTACTTTTAACTTCGTCCCAAACATAGCTTCATATGGAGTACAGTTAATGCCTGTGTGATGCGCTCTGTTTTTCATTATTTGAACGAACCTTAATTCTTCTGACCATTTATTGGTGTTGTTATCTCCAACCACGTACTGAGGATATTCTCTATATCTTGGTTGGCTCTCTCTACAGACCCTTGGCTTTGAGAGTGCCTCGGTTTACCATGTACAATTTTTAATTGGGGCCACATGCTACAAGCTTCCTGTATAATTTTATTCGCAAACTCTCTGCCATTATCGCTTTGAAGAATGCTAGGTGCACCGAATATTGTAGAAATGTCAAGGAGTACATATGCTACATCTTCGACCTTTTTAGTCTTGAGCGGACGCAGCTGCGAATTTCGTAAGATGGTCTTGGTATACCAATATAAATTTATATGGACCATCTTCTTGGGTCTGCATGTCAATTAAGTCGACTTGAGATCTTGCATTCATTTTGCTGCTAAGAATAGATTTGACTACTAATCCTTTCTTCGACCCGTTGCGTTTTTTCACAACTGTCACATAAGTTTAAATAAATGACAATAATTTCTCTCGTTATATTTTTATAGCACAAATTCAACTCTTTCTCCATCCGGTTCCTTCCACCATATCCAATTTTTAGGTGGGTCTCGTGTAGAATCTGAAATATTTCGGTTTCATTCACGCAATACCTGATAATCATAACATCGAATGTACGCAAACGCTGATAATCTTCTGGTTTTATATTTGACACTTTTGATTTTGAAGATTTCACATTTTTACTCAATTCTGTGTAATTTTCGTAACTGCAAAACAGAATATTTTTTCCTTTTAATCTTTCGTCAAATCGACGATTCATGTCGACTAATTTCGATTTATCCATTGCAAACTAACTAAATAATTGCGAAGTAACAAGTGCTTTTCACTATAATTCAACACATAATCACGAAAATATAACCTTCCACGTTTGTCTGTATTCGCTTTGAATGCAAAACTAAACTAAACATGACGTCTGCCGTCGCGGGCTCTGATTGGTTAGCACGTGCCACGTGTTGGTTTACCCGTCCGCACCCCACGCAGTGTCAATTACACAGAGTATTACTAGATTGCCCAAAAACTACATGACAATATTCACAATATCTAGGTAATGTGATAAATAATGAACTTCAAATTATAATCAATTACTTCGTCCTAAGTAGCTTGTCATTATTCATAATGCCCGAGCAGTAAGAAAAATGCCCCAATTTATTACTTGGTCCATAACATCTATACCAACATTGGTGATATAGGGCTTCCCATTGGTAAACCTTCATTTTGAATATATATCTTATTGGCAAAAGTGAAATAGTTCTGATTAATACATGTATCAAATAAATTAAGTATATCTGATATTATTTCTGGATTAATATTTATATCTTCTAGTAACTTTCTGACAAGTATTAGACTTTCTTTAGGAGGAATTTTAGTGAACATACTGGTAACATCAAATGAAATAAGCTTAGTCTTAATCTTGCAAGTTGAATGCTTTTAATTGTTTGATTAGTTGTATTAAATTTCTAATTGAATATTTAGATGTATATCCGAAACTATTAAGTATATTGTTAAGTTTCTTTGCCAATATATTATTAGGAGTATTAACATAAGAAACTACAGGTCTAATTGGTTTCGTTATTTTATATAATTTAACGGTTCCATATAATTGTGGAGAATGAGGATTCTTATTTATGATGGACCTCTTTTCGTAATCACTGAAAAGATAATTTAATGTTAACAATATCTCTAACATTATTAGAAAACTTTTTTATTGGGTCTGCTCTAAGAACTTTTACATCGCTAGATTCTATAAAGTTATATATCTTTGAATTATGATCATTAGTTGTCAATATGACAGTGGCGTTCCCCTTGTCAGATTTTGTAACTGTTAGGTTATTATCTTCTACCTTCTTTTTGATTGCATTTAAAACTGTAATGTCATTTTTTGTTTGACGTTTAACTTTTGAAGGTTCAATATTTTTTATTAAATTGGCAATGTTTAGTTTCTCATAAATAAAATTATTTGAATTAGATTTTAAAGCTATTTCTGACTCTATAGCCATTATCTGTTTAATATTATTCGTACATTTTGGTGGTATGCTGTACTTTAAACCTTTATTTAAAAATTCTATTTCACCATCCGTGAAATTAGTGTTTGAAAGGTTTCCAAATCGTGGTGCAAAGTGTGTTGGTATGTAATTACTTACAGTTTCATGATGTAATATCCAAAACAATTGTCAATTTTTTGGAATTTTTAACATTTTTTCAATATATTGTGGAGTTAACTAGAAACAGTAAGTTTCATTTAAAACACTAATATGAGTAGATTCCACAAAGTAAGGGTCGAGGCTGTTAATTTCATTAAAAAATCTTCGAGAGAAGATTTGATCTGATTGTACCAGAAATTACAACAAAAAGGTTACAAAGTATCACAAAACATTTAACCTTAGAAAAGAGGTAATACCAAATTATTTGAATAAGTTTGATAAATACAGTCACAAGACACTATTGTACAACTAAATATTAACTTATATTTATGCTAATACTTGAAATAACTATTTTTTAACTAAAAACGTTAATGGAGAAAAGTGGCTCTTCAATTTGGTACATCAGTTGATAACGTAAAGTGGCTTCTCGATATGGCGACTTCCGTCTAAAGTTGGTTCACTCTCTACCACTCTTAACATTTCCTCCTATTTCTTTCACCTCGTTAGGTAATATCTAAATCGGATTTTCGAATTGCTAAATGCAATTTACGTTTCACCGCGCTGTGTTGTATGTATAGTTGTGTAGCAGGACATTGCAAGGTAGCCACTCATACAATGAATATAAAATCTATTGAAATAAAATAGTTAAAATGATTTAAGATATGTGTGTGTGTGTGAAAGAAAATGGCTAGGAAGCAAGTCCATTAGCCACAGAATTTTTCAAAGAGTCTACCTAAATATTAATGTTTACATCCTTGATGAAATTTACCAGTAGATCTAAGGTATGGCAGTTATCTGAGCTTAATAGGTGAGTAAGGTTTAAAGGTAGGGAGTAGTTTTGTTCAACAAGTGACTGTAGTAACCTGTTTGTTTTATGAACGTAATTGCTGCATCCAAAGAAAATGTGATTAAGATCAGCATAAGAATTATCATTGCAGGTACAGGATGATGACCGTATAATACCCAGCTTAGCAAGATGGGCGGGATATCTTCCATGACTAGTCTTCATTCTAAATATACTTGCTGAATAAAATTTCGGAGTTGTATAATCAAAAATATAGTTTGGAGGTGAGGGTAGTGTAGGATAAATTTGAAAATAGGTGTTATTTGAGGATCGTGAAACGGTTTCCCAGTGTTTTCGCCAGGATACATACATTTTATTTTTTATTGAGCTAATCGCATCTTTTCCAGTATACACGTTGTGAAAAACTCCATTGAATACCGAAGATTTGGCTAATCGATCAGCTTTTTCATTACCATATATTCCAATATGTCCCTTAACCCAAATAAATGTCATACTCAAGTTCAACAATATTGTTCTGATGTCACATAAAATAGGACATTTCATTCTTTCGAAATGAGTCCCTTTTATAGCACACAACGCTGATCTAGAATCAGATATAATCACACCCCCATCTTTTTTATTTGATTTCAGCCAGGAGAGGCCCTGTAAGATAGCATACAGCTCCGCAGTATATATACTACATATATCGGGTAATCTGATTCGTAACGATTGGTCTGTATTGGGAATGTACACAGCACATCCAACTCCATCCCTCGACTTAGATCCATCAGTGTATATTATTGTCTTGTCAGCAAAATCTGCTAGTATGGATTTAAACAGGACTGTGTTAATGTAGTTAGATTCTGTATAATCGGGGATTATGACTTTGTGGACTTTGAATATAGCTTGATAAGGAATGTTATATATAGGTAATGTTTTGATGATTCTGTATATTTTATTGAACTCATTGGTTTGAATGAAGGCTTCCGCAAGTGGAGGCGTGTTTTTAATTCTCCAATATCGATTTGTAAGATTTTCTATAGAAATACTATATACATTATTTATCATGTCCGACCTGAGGGTTTTAAGTTTAATTGAATATTTTTGAGACAAAAATTGACGTCTTAAAAATAGAGGTGGTTCGTTACATTCTGCCAATAATGCATTCACTGGTGTTGATTTCATTGCGCCGACACAGGTTCTAGGGCATTTATACTGAATACGATCTATTTTCAGCAAGTTCGAATTACTACTTGATCCATATAAACAACATCCATAATCTATAATTGATCTAACGTAAGACCTGTAAAACATTATAGCAATAGCAGGAGCTGCGCCCCATCTGCGGTTTGTGACACATTTTAAGAGATTATACCCTTTTTCACATTTGTTTTTCATATATATGATATGTTTAGACCATAATAATTTAGTATCTAGTATAATACCCAAGTATTTGTACTCGTTTACTACCGACAACGCTCGCCCACACAGAGTTAGGCTCTCCGGTGTGCGAAGTCTATGTCTAGTAAAAAACATAATTGAGCATTTTTCAGTTGAGAGAGTCATACAAGTTTCTTCAGACCATTTAACTACAGTTTGCATAATATTTTCCAAGGTCCTACGGCAATCAGCGTATGTATCCTGGATGGAGTATATACAGATATCATCTGCATACTGAATGCATCTTATTGTATTAGAAAACCGTGTATGTAAATCGGCAGAATATATATTAAATAATAAAGGACTCAGTACAGATCCCTGAGGCAATCCACGATAAACAATTCTAGGACCGTGCAATATATTTTTATGATCCCTAATGTAAATTGTACGCGAATAATATAATCGTGTTATACTCTGGGAAGTCCTTTCACTAAAACCAACCTCTACTATTTTGTTTTTTAGTAAATTGATATCCACACAATCATAAGCACCTTTTATATCAAGAAATAAGCAAACTAAATATTTGTTTTTAGAGAATGTAATTTGAACATCATTTACTAAATGAGTTATTGCATCTAATGTGCCGTAGCCCCTTCTAAATCCATACTGTGTGCAGGGTAAAATAGAATTTTGCTCCAAGTGCCATTCTAGCCTTGTTTTAATCATCCTTTCGAAAGTTTTCGTTATACAGGACATGAGAGATATAGGTCGATAAGACGTAACTAAATTTCTGTCTTTTTGTGGTTTCAATATTAGACAAATAGTTATTTGTTTCAGTTGTTCAATGTACTTACCTTTTACCCACCAATCGTTATATATTTGTAGTAACATGGTTTTCGCCAGTAACGGCATATTTCTAATAATATCATATGTTATATTATCGTTACCAGGAGCTGTACAACTTGTGGATTTGATTGCAGTTTCTAGTTCTATGATATCAAAAGGTTTGTCGATGTAATGATTGCTGGGGTTTTCTGTTTGTTCTATTATATTCGGAACAAAACTTGGGGAAATGTTGTCAAACATTTGATTTATAAGGCTTTCAGGTATTGGTTGTTTTTTCATCGTAGAATGTTTGTTAGATATTTTTTTAACAAATGCCCAAATTTTCGCGATCGGCGTGTTTTTGTTTAAACTGCTCACAAATTTTTTCCAACATTCCTGTTGTTTTTGTTTGAATAACAATTTGCTTCTAGCTAGAATATTTTTGAATTGTAGATAATTCTCTAAGTTTGTAGTGTTTTTGTACCTTTTATAAGCGATTTTCCGTTTATTTATAATTTGAACACAATCATTGTCCCACCAAAGGGGGTTTGACACTTTTTTAGATCCGCCAGTACGAGATTTCATAGAAATGGATGCTGCTTTATTTATTATTTCAAGAAAGGACTCTAATGAGTTTACATCGTTAATTTGAAGGTCGTTTACTATGCACTCCTGAAAAAGCTCCCAATCAGCAGAAGACTCTATCCATTTTCTTGATGGTAATACCGGAGAAGGGGTATATTTACGGGATATGGAGATGTGTATAGGAAAATGATCAGATCCTAATGTATCATCTATTATATTCCATTCCGAGAAACTCATCAAACTAGGTGAAATTAGGGTAAGATCTATTGGCGAAGGTCGTTCGTTAGGCCTACCAACTTTTGTTGGGTTGCCATCGTTTAAAATAATTAAATTTGTTTCATCTATAGCGTCTATTAATCTATTACCTTGTGCATTATCGATTGTAGATCCCCAACGACTGTGATGACAATTTAAATCACCACATACAATAACATCACCCTGAATCTGTAAAAAAATATGTTCCCAGTCTTTTGTAGTCGCTTGTATTTTAGGAGGCTTGTAAACACAAAGTACAGATATATTAAGGTCATTCAGATACACACCACAAATCTCTATTTTGGAATTGAAATTTTTACGGAAAACTATTTCTGAAAACGATAAGTGATCTCGGACGAGGATTCCAACACCACCAAATCCGTCAGTCCTGTTAACGTGTAAAAAATTATACCCGTTTATATAAAACGTTTTATTTGGTGATAACCAAGTCTCATTTAGAACAATTAGTTCGAATATGGTAGTTGAACCAGCTAAATAGTTTAAAAGGTTAGATTTATTTTTTATTATTGAATTACAATTCCATTGAATTATATTTAAGGTTTTAATAGAATTCATCTTCGTTTGAATCAGGTAAAGAATTTATAATTGTTTTAATCTCGTTTTGTGTTTCTTGAAAAATATTCCAGTCTGGCACAGTTAAATTGAATTTTTTAATAAGATGTTCGAAAATGTAAGGAATTTTATGTAAAATTTCAATTTCTAGCTTTTCTCTGTACAACTGGAAATCATCCTTGTGGGGATTAGGCAAAACAGAATTGCTAGTTGTGGCCTGAGATTTGAAGGTAGGGGGTTTATTAACTATAGGAGGAGAAATAGCCTTGCGTTTTTTAAGAGGTTGGGACTGTGGACGTGGTATCCAATTTTTACCACCTGAAGGATTCTCACTATCTTTATCGTCATTAAGATGTGGGAAGTTAGAGAGGTTGTTCAATAAATTGTACCTATTGTTTGAGGCAGCTTTGGAGTAGCTTGGATTAATAACCATTGATTCCGCTTCTTTAAATGAAATATTTTGTTCAGACATGGTCTTTTTAACTTTCAATTGGTGTTGGTATTTGGGACATTCTTTTGATACAGACTTATGACCGTTTTGTTCGCAATATATACAAAACTCCTCACTTTTACATTCTACGCCGTCTTTAACATCATGTATTTGTCCACATTTTATACATTTATCAGTGGTACTTTTGCAATATTTTTTAGTATGCCCGTATCGAAGACATTTGTAGCACTGCACTACTGGATAAACATAAGGTTCTACTACGAACCGGACTAAATCAATTTTAACAGAACTAGGTAAAGAATTTCCTAAAAATGTAACAATTAACATTTGTCTAGGTACGTACTGTATCTCTTTATCAGAATCAATAATTTTACGCTTCATTCTTTTAACGTCTACGACTTTTTTATCGCATTCAATATTTTCCAATATATATTTTTCATTTAAAAATGTATCAACTTCCCTAATTACACCTTTTTTATGATTGAAAAAGATCGGAATATACGCTATCAATTTGTTAACTTTCATTATTTCATGTCCAATAATTGAATTTGCCGTAAGATAGTTTTTAAGAATAATTTTTACTTTATTTCTACCGACTAACTTAATATCTACAATATCTTTTTTTAAATTCCTATCATTAAAAAGATAATGACCTACCTTAACTGCCGAAATGCGAATACTTGTATCTAAAGGTTCAACAATAACATAGAACGGTCCAATATCAGTTGAAGTATATTTATTATTTAAATTGTACTTTTTATTTACTTCAATATCCATTTTATCAGGAGGGTCGTGTTGAGATGGGGGCCCTCCCCCATCTGAATCTTCAGTCATAATAATATGAATTAATTAACTTACCCAATGCCAAATATTTTATTATATATACTAATGAATTCACCACTATTAAAAAGATAATTTACCGTACTATTTAAAGATAAGGAACACCACACAAACCAACTATTCTATTCGAAGGTTCGAAAGGTACTGTGGATTTAAGATATGAAACAGAAATACTACAGGAATATAATTATGGAAAATTCGAACAATAGCAAAAAATATGACAAACAGTCAATGAATATGGTAACAGAAAAATAATTCAAAGTGATCTAACCAAAATTGTGGAAATATTCAACAAATACTACTCCACTGTAGGTGAGAATATGGCAAACGTTATTAAAGTTGCCAACAAGCAGACAGTACGTCCTAGAACTAAAACCCGTACGACATTAGATTCGATTTTTCCGCAGCCCGTTTCGGAAACTGAAATGAAAAATATTATTTATTCTATCAAAAACAATTCGACACCAGGTTTTGATAATATCACAACCTTAGCCATAAAAAAAGTAAGTAACTTTATTGCAAAACCACTATGTCACTTAATAAATCTTATGTTCAGTGAAGGAAGATGCCCAACTCAGTTTAAAATAGCTGTTATAATACCAATATTTGAAAATGGAAATCGAACTGATCCAAAAAATTATCGCCACATTAGTATCATATCTATTCTGAGTAAAATCTTTGGAAAGGCACTGAAAGAAAGGTTGGTAAGCTTCCTGGATAATACTATAATTTTATCGCAATTTCAATTTGGATTTAGAACCGGAAAATCTACCAGTGACGCAATTTCTCAACTGATGAAGAAACTTTACTCAAGTTGGGACAACAGCAGGCCATATGCAGGAATATTTATAGACTTGTCAAAGACTTTGATACCATAAGTCACGACGGGCTGTTGTCCGGACTAAACGACATAGGTATTCGTGGCCCCGCCCTCTCACTCTTCCAGAGCTACCTAGAAAAAAGGAAACAAATAGTTATGATAAGTAATACAATAATTAGCCAAAGAGAAATACCTTTTAATCGTCCCAATCGAAACTACGCGACGTGAAACCGGAAGTGAAACCTCGAGCGCAGCCAACAAACAAAAGATCGCTTTAAGTTAAACTGACTAGGTTACGAATGGGCCACACCAAACTTACTCATAGTTACTTGATTACTAAAAGTGAACCCCCAAAATGTGAATTATGTAAGATCTAGCTTACTGTCAAACATTTAATAACCGATTGCCCAAAATTCCAACAATCAAGACAAGATAACAACCTCAGCAACAATTTAGACCAAGTTATTGGCGAAAACTGTAATACACAGAACCTTTTTAAATATCTAAGTGACATTAACATATTAACTAAACTATAAACAGCCCATATTTGTGTCGCTAATTACCCCAGTGGTAGATGCGACTTGCTTGTAAATAAAAAAAAAGAAATACCTATTGGAATACCACAAGGAACAGTGTTAGGTCCCATATTATTTATAATTTATTTAAATGAACTACTATATTTGAACTGTTAAGGAACAATTATCTCATATGCCGACGATACAGTACTCTTCTTGGATGGAAACTCATGGGAAGAAGTAGAAACCAAACTAAAAATGGATTTAGAAATAATGATAAAATGGTTCGATGATAACCTTCTCACCATTTATATGGATAAAACAATCTACCTATTTCAAGCTATAAAAATGGCCTCCCGAACACGGAACAATTAGCCTTACATCTACCTTTTAGAAATAATCCGTAATATATTCAATCTACAACCAGAACAAAATACCTAGGAATAACTATTGATAATAACCTAAAATGCGATCTTCAAATTCAGAATTTAACTAAAAAGCTTAAATCATTAATCAACAGATACATGCATCTATTTCCGAAACTAAATTGTATTGATTAATCAATACTGCTATTAATATTAATACTAATTTTTTTTATAACTCAATTTATCACATTCGTTTTTATTATCAAACAATTATTTTATTAGTTTGTAATGTTTGAAAAAAACTTTATTCCTCATTAGATCTGGAAACACACAGTTCAACTGAAAATACTACTATTATTTTTGTGTATGTTAATGTATATATTTACTCTACATTTGTATGTGTATGGTGTGATATGTGAACTGAAAAAAATACTGTAATAGTTATATATCAACTAGTCAACTCTTTTATCAGTCTTGGACCACTGTTATATTTTTTATCCATTTATTATATATTATATTTAGTATCTTTATCATTTTTTATGACCACAGATTTTCTCTTTTATTAGTTTAGTATATTTTTCAAAAAGACCAACGTTCCTATTATGTCTAGGAACACAGTCTAGCTCTGGCTAAAGTGAACCTAGACATAAACGTTATATCTAAATAAAAAAACTATTCGTCATTTGAGATATCTGGTATTTATTCACAATTTATGTTTGTATTTATAATTTTTTTGTAAATGTGTACTGAATAAATATTATTATTATTTTGTCGACTGGATTATAGGAAGAAAAGTAAACATTTTGGCAAATATCACTGGGATGATTAATTAATCACTAAATAACACTTATTCAAATATACATGACCTATCAATTACTAAAATGGTCAAGTTCAACGTCTACCCACAACATACATAGTTGTTGATAACCAGAATAGAAAACAAACATTGATTTTTTTGAATTAAACAATTGTTCTTGTTTAATGTTTATTTGTTAAAAGGATGTTAGTAGAAATATAATATACAACTGACATAATAATACATACATATACTTGCAACTTGTGACAACTGTCATAAGCCGCTGATAGAGAACCAACATGATTTTAGTGTTTCTCAACAGATTTCAGTTGTTTACAATAGTTTCTTTAATAGTAAATATTTCCTTAGGTTTTACAATTATGTTTATAATAAATATTCAAAATATTTCTTTCTAACATGTATTGGTATTTTATTTATTATAACAAACGTTTGTGACTTCAACCTCGCCATGTACTAAGTTTATATTAGTTCGTTTGGGCTGTATCCATCATTTGGGGATAATAGTCACTACAACGCGTTAATAAATACGTAAGAATGATAGGAAACACCTAATATTATCACTCTTAGCTTACTTAGCGCGTGGTGAAAAGTAAATTGTATTTAGCAATTCCAAATTCTGATTGAGGTATTACCAAACATTAGGAAATGGTTGGTGAAATCGGGCATTAGTCTACTAAATAAACGTTTATTGTCAATCTTTCGTTTCATTTATTACTCTCTCTACTTTTCCAAGAGACTTCAACTAAATTGTATCACTTTGGCCGTGAAACTTTTAACCGGCATCAGCATTCGCGTTGACTATAACGAATACAAAGATTAAAATCTTCTTTAGGCGACTTGCGAAGACAATAACATTATTATTATTCATGAATGTTTATACAAGGGATATAATCTAAAAATAATAGGTCAGTGGTTACATTGAAGTGACAATCAAATTATTGACGTCCACTTTAAGCATGCGCTCGCACACCATCCCTCTCCACGCTACAATTCTGGAAATTAAGCATGGCGCAAACCCCTAAAATGTTCGTAAAATAGTTGGTCGCCGCGACGTCAAGCTATAGGAGCGCCGTTTTTGCGATCTATTTCTTCGGGTATTATGTTTTCTTGAACTGTATTTACACTCTGAATATCTAAAAGAAGTGAGTTAATTTTTATTTTTTGCTTTCAAATATTTGAATGTTTAGCTGGAAGCGCTTCACGAAAGTTTCTACCTTATTTCCAGCAACTTAATTTGTTAGTGCATGTGCTTTTAAGACACGCAATAATTTTAGTGGACGTAGTTAACTGAATTTAAACAAAAATAATTGTTTAGCAGAATGCACCACATGGCAGGTTATATTTAATTTCAGTTTTAAAATTTATAATGGTAACGTTTTTGATTATACTAACAAAAAATTAAGACTCAAAGTCGAAGATATTGTTGACGTTTGAATATTGGTTTTATTGCGTGTTTCAAAAATAATTTCTTGTAACTAACTATAAGTTATTTATAGAGAACGTTAGTATCAGTATCGAACGGATATACAGGGATGTTATAATGTAATAAAAAAGTATAAATATTTTTTTTAATATGTAATTTATTTACATTTTATTTTTTCAAATGGAACAATAAGTGAAAGTTATACAAGATGTCCTAACGAAAAGTACTCATCCTAAATAACTGCGGAATAACTACGTCGACTTTGATTTCAAGGGGGACACATTCTTCCATAATAGTTGTATACGTAACGTCACCCCTCTAACCTACACAGTCACTCCCTCAATACATTTAAATTGCAAAGGGGCTCGACAATTCCGTGTTTTACTTAAGAAAACGCTTTTTTAATTAATATTATTTAGAAAAATTTGTTACAATTTGAAATTTAGCTGTACAATTAATGTCGAACTAAAATCTAGAATAAACTAGATTTATCTATTCATATACGTATACAGGGTGTCCCAGACTTATTTATTCAGGTTATATCTCTTAAACGAATAGAGATTTTCGAATGAGACAAAAACTGATCTATTCCATTTCTAATACATAAAGCTCGGAAAAAATGCAACCGAAAAAGCCAAAAATATGCGCATTTAAATGCATCACAAATTGAGAAATAATGCAAGGATTTTAGAAAAAAATGCATGTAATTTAGAAAAAAATGCAAGAAATGATGTATATTTTAATGTTGAATAATACTATTATTTCATTATTTTACTATGGTAGGGAGGGGGGGGGGGCGGTATTTAATAATTAGGTATACAACGAAAATTTATATTAAGTATCAGATTTTATTAATAATAATACATAGGTACTATTAAAATTATTATGGTAACAATAAAACAAAATAACAATATTTAAACAGACATAAGTCACGTCTTACAATTATTGTAAAAACTATTAATAATTATGTGTTTTTCAAAGTTTTCTAGGAGGAAACTTTGTCTCTTGTCAGAAAACATGTGGTCAAAAATTGAAAAACTTCGTTCAACATCAACTGATGTAATGGGAGCATATTTATATTTACAAATGATGTTTAATTCTAAATATGGTATATTTACATCGTTTTCGCCCATAAAAATTTTCGACATATTTTTCAAAATTTGAAAGCCTGTATTATTTTGAGCCACAGAATTGCATTTATTTAGAACGACGGTCCCAATTTGGCCACCGACTTTCTTAAAATTTGACTCAAACTGGTTAATTAGAGCTACTGATTCCGTTAATGGAATACAAGATTTTTCTAAATTTTTAATAGTTGTAGATACAAACATATAATTGGTTTTTATAAATATTGAATTATTCTTTATTAATGAATTTTTAAAAAGATTTTTTGAGTTTAAAAGTGATGTAGATGAAGAGTCACTAAGATCGTCAATCACATGTTTAATGGCGTGGTAATGGTTGTGGAGGTAAGGCAAGATTTGGAAAATTTTCTTTGTAAAATTGAACGCGTGTCGGAGCTTTTAAAAATACTTTTTTTACATTAGTAATTAGGTCATTGACCAAAGGAAACTGCTCTCTTATACATTATGCCACTCTATTAATTCCATGAGCTAGACAGGTTACATGTTGCAGATTCGAATGAAATATTTTCAAATTTTGTCCAGCTTTAATCATATAAGGTGCTGCATCAGATAAAAATAAAATAAATTTTTCTGTGGGAACAATTTGGAGCAAGAAAAAATTGTTCAATGAATCTTGGACAAATCGTGCAATTGTTAAATTATTAGTTTTTTCAAGTTTTTTTGAAGCAAAAAGATAGGATCAGCTTGGATTTGTTTCCCGTAAAACACCTATTAATGCATGTGCGATATATCTACCGCACGAATCGGTGGTTTCGTCTACTACAATATTGAAATAGTTTGAATTGACTTCGTTTTTGATACAAGTTAATGTTTGTTTATAAATTGAGTCGACACTTGCTTTACGTAAGGTCGACTATTTAGGAGTAAGGAATATTTAGTTTACAATATTTTCCTGAAAATTCTTTCAGGCTGGGATTATTTAACTTGCTCAACGGTATGTTACTGGCAATCATTGCCTTGCACAAATCCTCATTAAACTCTTTTTGGTCGTTTCTTTTTGGCTTCTGTTCTTGGAGGCAACCTCATAAGGTTTGTTGCGATGATAATTTCTGCATATTGGAAATATGTTTTGCAGATTTCACGTGTTGATCCACAATGGATTTTTTCTCGGTGTAGATCTATAATGGGAACGGAAAACTACTCATTATTTTTGCAAGACAAATATACGCAAAAAAAAACAAATATCTAACTGCAAAATAATTCGACATCCTGTATGTTTTTAGAAGGACAATTTTTTTACTTGGTAGACACAAAGAACGTGTCAATCACGTCCGACCATATCATTCACCCTTTTGTTTTATAATTATCTCTTAAAATAGGTTTAACAGTTTTATGATCTTGTGAAGTATCATTAAACGCCTTTATTATAAACGAGAAGTTCACAACATCGATGAAAACCCTCAAAACTCATTAAATAAACAACAAAATAGTAACATCCGGTTACAATTTGTTAAAAAATAAGCGGCGAATAAGTAAAGAGAAAAAAAGAAAAAAAAAGAATTTGTTACCTATATCTTGAATACATGAATACTCATACTTTTAGATAAAACATACTTCAAAACCAAAGCCAATAGCAACATACACTTACAATTTTTGAACACACTGTACAAAAAAGGTGGTATCCATCCCAAGTAAGTTCTCGGTGACACTTTATCCACATATCATTAAATGTCTTTTTAGGCATTTCGACTCAAACACTTGTATATTGTATCCTAATTAAAAGAAAGTACAATAAGTTCACTGATCACTAATCGCAATGCTTTCGTTGGAAAATACTGCTCAATTAAAGGTTTACCTAATATTTACCAGGGGAGGCCGCTCCGGCTGCGATGTTTTGGGAATCCCCCGGTTTCAGTTACTTGTTTATGGTATTTCGTATTTCCCATTTTAAGAATAAAGTAATAAAATAATCAATATAGTAAGACCCTTTCAATTAAGTAGGTACCTACTCTTTCAAGTTCTTTCAGTTTTGGGGTAGCAGGTAGTTTCAAACCCAAACAGATATGAAAATTCCATAATGAAAACTCTCTGTTCAATAGGATTTTAAAATAATTGGCAATAAATGCAAAAAATGCTCAAATCTTCAAAAAAATGCATTTTTTGGGAAAACGTATAAAAAATGCACTTTAATATGGCGTAAAAAATCATCCCCTAAATATTCGTCCCTTAGTTACAACCCCTAACTTTAAATTTTTTAATAGCACCCTGTACATTTTTTTATAATTTTAGATGTGGTCTTCCATCGTCTATTCAACAAATTTTTCAAAAATAAAATCGGTTCGTGAGTAATCAAGAAAATATCAGTTTATTTTTTATTTTTGTTAAATTAATCAAAAAAGCCTTAAAGCTTAAAGAAACTATAAAAATAAACGTAATAAAAATTTAATGAGAAAAAAAATAAAAATAACAATTAACTAATTAATATTATCTACATTAGATGTTCGAATTGTAGTCCACCTTCTGCAACACACATTTCGAATCGTGCTAGAAGATTTCTTGTACATGTGGCTTGAATCATTGCAGGAGTAAATTGTCGAACTACTTGTCTTATGTTCTCTTTTAATTCGTCACATTTTGCGGTTTTGATTGATAAACAATATCATTTATCACTCCCCAAAAGAAAAAGTCAAGAGGTGACAAATCAGGTGAATGTGCCGCCCACATAATTTCTGGAGAGTTGTTTGCTATCCAGTAGTTATCGGAACGGTTTTGTAGGTATCCGCTAATGATTCTCGCATTGTGTGGAGGAGCTCCGTCTTGTTGCCACCACATTTCTTGACGTTCATTAAGAGGAATATCTTCAAGCAAATCGGGAAGTATGTTTTCTAAGAAATTTAAATATCGAACACCTGCTAGAGTGCCGTTAAAAAAGTAAGGCACCTATAACACGGCCATTAAATAAACCGCACCACACATTTATACCCCAAATATTTTGAAATCTTGTGTCCATCATATAATGTGGGTTTACGGGAGACCAATAATTTGAATTGTGATGGTTGACTACACCATTATTGTGAAATCTAGCCTCATCGCTAAACAATGTTTTTGATGAAAAAAGTGGATCATCATTAATTTTTAACATCATTCTTGCAATAAAATAAAGACGTATTTGGTAATCACTAGGTTGTATTCCTTGTACTTAGTGCACTTTAGAAGGATGGTAATTAAAATCTGAACTTCTTGAAATACCACTTTCATTGGCGAGGGTTCTAATAGACACATTGGGATTAAAATGTAAATATGCTATTACATTAATAAGATTTTGATCACATCTTACTCTGCGTTCAATTGTAGCTCGTTTATTATTTGAAAAATGTCCCTGTCTAAGTGAGCGTACCAAATTCTTAACTGTTGCTTCACTTGGAATGTTGTGATTTGGAAACCTTTCTTGATATAATTGTCGAGAAACTCTCTTATTTTTTAGGTAGGCTCTATAAATCAGTATCATATCAACGTATTCTTCAGACGAAAATAAATATGGCATATTGAAATGTTAATATCGAATCATGGCAACCTGGATTATGGGCGATGTCCCAGACGTAAAATAACCGCAAAAGTTTTTCAAATATTGTGACTTTATGATGAAAGATTTTGTTGTGAATTTTTGCACACGCATTTGAAAGATAATAATGTATTCCTCTACGAAGCCAAAATTTTGGAAAACAAAAGATAGTGTTTTAAAAAATTAAATATCAAAAAATTCACAGAACAGAGTTCGTGGAGGCACATATAATATTATAATAGAAACATTTTTGTAATTGAAGTTTCTTCTTCAATGGACACATTTTTGTGAAAATGTGAAAAATCAAAAAATCACAAATCGAGAACGATTAACCTACATACCAGAAATCTTCTGACACGATTCGATATGTGTGTTGCAGCAGGTGGACTACAATACGAAAATCTAATGTAAATAATATTAATTAATTAATTGTTATTTTTATTTATTTTTTTCATTAAATTTTTATTACATTTATTGTTATAGTTCCTTCAAGCTTTAAGGTTTTTTTGATTAATTAAACAAAAATAAAAAATAAACTGATATTTTTTTAGTGTTTTAAATGAAACTCAACGTTTCTAACTAATTCCACAATATAATGAAAAATATTAAAAATTCTAAAAAATTGACAATTGTTTCGATAACTCGATATCATCGCCAGATTGACAGAAGTTACATTTAATTTTATGCCTACCTGATGTTTAGTAGTTATTTTTGGCTAGACCAAGAAGTGATTGACTTAATATATGTTAATAGAAAAAAGAAGAAGATGTGATATTACAAATATTGAAGCTTAGATATTATTAGCCCTATGGTGATATCCTGGATATCATTTTTCCAATTAAGATCAGTATAACTGTGCAATGATATAGAAAACCAGGAAAACTATATCTGCTGATCTTTACAATTATCACTTAAGAAGACAGTTTAATAGTGGAGAACTCCCTAGATTTATCTGTTCATTAACGACTTCATATTGTGGGTTTCTTAAGTGTCTTCTAATTTCCAACTCTTCAAGGAAATCCAGTTCTTGTTTCTTATCACAAATATGTAGTACTTCTAGTTCTGTGTTTGGTGTCAATGAATGGTTGGTGTCAAGTAGATGTTTTGCGTGATGGGATTTATCTGGTTGTTTTAATCTGTATGCTCGTAAGTGTTCACTGTATCTGATTTCAAAATTTCTAATGGTCTGATCCAGATAGACTGCATTACATTCCGGACATTTGAGTTTATATACCTGATTTCTTTAATGTTTGTATTTTTGTTTTAACAATTAACAATTTTGTACTTAAGTTACTTTCTGTTTTAAAAGCAATTGTTGTATTCGTTGCTAAAGATATTATCTTTGAAGTATTATTAGAAATATTTCCTGCATATGTGATGGTTTTATAAGTTTTTATTTCTTCAGTTTGTTTAGGAAATATTAGTTGTAATGCCAACCGTTGGATGTTGCTATTTGTCTAATTGTACTAATCTCTCTATCAAAATTACATTTGTTCATAGCAACTGAAAATGCTCTATGTATCATTGAATTGTATGCTGCTAGTTTATGTGACAGGGGGTGATTGGAACTATAAGGAATTGTCACATCAGTGTGTGTTTGTTTTCGGTAAATTGCATAATCAAGTACATTATTAACTTTTTGAATTTTTAAATCAAGAAAATTTATTGAGTTATTTTCTTCAACTTCTAATGTAAATTCAATTTTTGGGTGTAAATTTTTAATGTGGTTGAAAAATATATTTAATTGTCGTTCACTACCTATAAAACAAGCCAATATGTCATCTACATATCTATACCAAAATAAAACAATTTTTGAAATATTATTTTCAAAGATTTTTCTTTCTAAACTGTCCATATAAATGTTTGCCAAAATAGGTGATATAGGGCTTCCCATTGGTAAACCTTCATTTTGAATATATATGTTATTGTCAAAAGTGAAATAACTCTGACTGATACATACATCAAACAAATTAAGTATATCTGATATTATTCCTGGATTAATATTTTTATCTTCTAGTAATTTTCTTACAAGTAATAGACATTCTTTAGGAGGAATTTTAGTGAACATATTAGTCAAATGAAATAAGCTCAGCGTTATCTTGTAATTTGAATGCTTTTAATTTTTTGATTAGTTCTATTGAATTTCTAATTGAGTACTTAGCTTCATATCCATAACTATTGAGTATATTGTTAAGCTTCTTTGCCAATATATTATTAGGAGTATTAACATAAGAAACTACAGGTCTAATTGGTTTCGTTATTTTATGTAATTTAACGGTTCCATATAATTGTGGACAATGAGTATTTTTATGTATCATGGACTTCTTTTCGTAATGACTTAAAAGATAATTTGAATTATTAACAATATCCCTAACATTATTAGAAAACTTCTTTGTTGTGTCTGCTCTAAGAACTTTTACATCGCTAGATTCTATAAAGTTATATATTTTTGACTAATAATTTTCAGATGTCAATATGACAGTTGTGTTCCCCTTATCAGATTTTGTAACTGTTGGGTTATTATCTTCTATTTTATTTTTTATTGCATTTAAAACTATAATGTCATTTTTTGTTTGACGTTTAACTTTTGAAGGTTCAATATTTTTGATTAGATTGGCAATTTTCAATTTCTCATAAAGAAAATTATTTGAATTAGATTTTAAAGCTATTTCTGACTCTATAGCCATTATCTGTTTAATATTATATATGCTGTACTTTAAACCTTTATTTAAAAATTCTATTTCACTATCTGTAAAATTAGTGTCTGAAAGGTTTTCAAATCGTGGTGCAACACACTTTGATAAAAATATTAATACAGGAATAATATCAGATATACTTAATTTGTTTGATGTATGTATCAGTCAGAATTATTTCACTTTTGACAATAACATATATATTAAAAATGAAGGTTTACTAATGGGAAGCCCTATATCATCTATTTTGGCAAACATTTTTATGGACAGTTTAGAAAGAAAAATCTTTGAAAATAATATTTCAAAAAATGTTTTATTTTGGTATAGATATGTAGATGACATATTAGCTGGTTTTATGGGTAGTGAACGACAATTAGATGTATTTTTCAACCACATTAATAATTTACCGCCAAAAATTAAATTTACATTAGAAATGAAAGAAAATAGCTCAATCAACTTTTTTGATTTAAAAATTCCAAGAGGTAATAATGTACTTGATTATTCAATTTACCTAAAATCAACACACACTGATGTGACAATTCGATATAGTTCCAATCATCGCATGTCACATAAACTAGCGTCATACAATTCAATGATACATAGAACATTTTCAGTTCCCATGAACAAATGTAATTTTGATAGAGAGATTAATACAATTAGACAAATAGCAACATCCACCGGTTATCCATTGCATATGATAAATAAGCTAATTAGTAAAAAAGAAGAAAAAGTGGCATTACAACTAATATATCCTAAACAAGCTGATGAAATTAAAACTTTTAAAACCATCACATATGCAGGAAATATTTCTAATAATATTTCAAAGATAATATCTTCAGCAACGAATACAACAATTCCTTTTAAAACAGAAAGTAACGTTAGTCTAAAATTGTTAAATGTAAAAACAAAAATACCACTATTAAAGAAGTCAGGTATATATAAACTCAAATGTCCGGAATGTAATGCTGTCTATTTGGGTCAGACCCTTAGAAATTTTGAAATCAGATACAGTGAACACTTACGAGCATACAGATTAAAACAACCAGATAAATCCCATTACGCAAAACATCTACTTGACACCAACCATTCATTGACACCAAACGCAGAACTAGAAGTACTACATATTTGTGATAAGAAACAAGAACTGGATTTCCTTGAAGAGTTGGAAATTAGAAGACAGTTAAGAAACCCACAATATGAAGTCGTCAATGAACAGATAAATCTAGGGTGTTCTTCACTATTAAACTGTCTTCTTAAGTGATAATTGTAATGATCAGCAGATATAGTTTTCCTGGTTTTCTATATCATTGCACAGTTATACTGATCTTAATTGGAAAAATGATATCCAGGATATCACCATAGGGCTAATCATATCTAAGCTTCAATATTTTTGATATCACATCCTCTTCTTTTTTCTATTACCATATATTAAGTCAATCACAAGGTCTTGATCTAGCCAAAAATAACTACTAAACATCAGGTAGGCATAAAATGAAAGATTTAAGTTTGTTAGCACGATACAGCATCCAGAGTGCAAAAAGTCACCAATTTTATGATTGAATATTATTCAGGATATCTCACAGATGAACCCTATTGATTTTCAGCTTACCACAGGCAATACAACAGGTGCTATAGTCCTTTAAGTACGACATTTTTGTAATTTTTGGAGAAATTTCAGTTTGTTAGCACGATACATACTCCGGAGTATATACAAGTGACCAATTTTATGATTGGATATTATTCAGGGCGTCTCAAACATGAACCCTATTGAGATTCAGCTCACTAAAGCCAGTACAACGAGTGCTATGGTACTTGAGGTACCAAATTTTTGTCATTTTTGGGAGAATTTTCAGTTTGTTAGCACGATACAGCCTCCAGCATGTATACAAGTGACCCATTTTATGATTGAATATTATTTATGGCGTCTTATAGATGAACCTTATTGATTTGTAGCTCACCAGAGCTAGTACAACGGGTGCTATGGTACCTGAAGTGCCACATTTTTGAAGAAATTTCGGGTTTAGTACGATACAGCCTACGGAGTGTATACAAGTGGCCAATTTTATAATTGGATATTTTTCAAGGTGTCTCACAGATGTACCCTATGATTTTCAGCTGACTATAGCGAGTAAAGCGGGTCCTATAAATCCGGATATACTTCATTTTTGGTTACTTTTGGAGAAATTTCGGTTTGTTACACGATACATCCCCCGAAGTGTATACAAGTGACAATTTTATGATAGAATATTAATCAGTGCATCTCACAGATGCGGAAAAGTTAGTTTTAATCTTTAAAACCGTTCATTTATTATTGTGTTTCTGGCCCAGTCAAAAGGTATGTTTGTATATATAGACACAACATCTTGTTATCTAATTGTATTTGTGTTTTAAATTAAACTCAATGTTTCTAGCTAATTCCACAATATAATGAAAAATGTTGAAAATTCTAAAAAATTGACAATTGTTTCGATAACTGAATATTATCGAAACAATTGTCAATTTTTTAGAATTTTCAACATTTTTCATTATATTGTGGAATTAGCTAGAAATATTGAGTATCATTTAAAACACAAATATGAGTAGATTCCACGAAGTAAGGGTCGAGACAGTTAATTTCATCTAATTGTATAATTATCTGGTAGTATTGAATTTGTAATTTTGTTCTTAAAATCAAAAGAATCTTTTATGTAATACTAGAGGAGCCGTGGTACTCCGCAGCATTAGGATAGACTATGTATGAGAGGGATATCTTCTTCTTTTTTCTATTAACATAAATTAAGTCAATCACAAGGTAGGTCTCTTCTTGGTCTAGCCAAATATAATTATTAAACATCAGGTAGGCATCAAATGAAATATAATTTCTGTCATTCTGAAGATGATGCTAAGTATCGAAATAATTGTTTCATTTTGAACAGAAATTACTATTATTATTAATATTATTTCGTTAAGTAAAATTACTATTATTTCTAGGATAATCTGCGAAATTTCTCGATGTTGTTGATATCGGTGCTGGTTTAAGTAGTTTATTTGCAGGTATCTGGTGATGTCTAAACACATTTTGCCTTGGTCCAAATACCTGAGCATTAGTTGGGTAATTTCGTGCTTGTTGAGGCTGTGGTTGGATATTTATAGACTGACTCGAAAAAATTGGTTTTTGATGATTATTATCAGTAATAATATAACAAGAGAGTGAGAATAAATTGAAAATAATTTGACAGATTTTTTGAAAACTTGTTGCCAGGCAATAGTCACGAGAGCCCGCAGGCTATTTCCAAATAGCAACAAGTTTGAACAAAATCTGTCAAATTATTTTCTAATTTATGGAACTCGCGAGTTATATTTGACTAGATTATTTTTTGATTCACAAATTTTTATAATAAAAAAGATTGTCTTTATTACTGCTTCTTTATAATCATTTCCGTCTTTTCTTTTCATGTTATAAGCCCAATATTTCAAAATCAATGCCAGAGTAGCTGTTGTAGTAGATTGATCTAGAATATAACTTCTTTCTTTGGTGAAGGTCTTAAACTGATTACTTATTAGAGTACTTTTCGAAGTAGTTTCTAAAATCTTTTTTGTTATTTCTGAATCAGAAAAGGTACTAAACCGATGATTTTCACCCATTTTATATATCGCGTTGACACAATTAGGTAATTATTTTGACAACTATCTGACACTTGCTAGGCAAATAAAAGCCACAGTGATTATTCCCGAGAATAATCACAAGAGATTTATTCCCACTATAATAATGACATAATTGGTTGAAACTTACCCTTGTGACAAATAAAGAAGCATTTCATTGGTTTTAAGAAACGTCAAAAAATAATCATTATTATTATATTGGTACTGATTATAATTGTTATTCCAAGGATAATTTAAATTATTATGTCTATGATAGCTAACAGTATTATTTCAATTATTATTTGATGATTTGAAATTGTTATTATTTTTAAAAGACTTTATTGGCTCATTAAATTGACTATACAACCTCTCAAAATTTTCAAATATCCACATACGCCATTGCTTCTTTTGAAGAATTTGGTTTTTTGGGACGCACGTTATTTTTAAGGACTGCAGTACATCCTGCTACGAACCTGTTAAGCGCTGTTTTGTCACAATGGTTTATGACATTTGTTATTTTTTTTCAAATGTTCTTTATTCACAATAGTCCACTTCCCTAATTACAGATAGCTCACGAAATATACAATAAGTAAGTAATGCCGATGTTTTCACCATTTACGAACCACTTGTGTACGTCAGAGGGTATAAGTTGGCTCCTTGCTCTTAAGGCATCATCCAATTGTTTCTGGGTGAAGAAGTAACTTTGTCCCTGTTATAGAATTATGACTCCTAGTTTTTTTATCGATTGGTATGTCCCTGAAAAGCAGCTGAAAAACAGGGTTTCAAAATCGAACGTTGGGTTAGGTTAGGTTATGTGGGACGGCAACTTGGCTGAAGTTCGTTATGATGCAATTTTGTTTTAGTTAATTTATGATATGGACTTGTTTTTAGGAGTAACTAGGTTAACTCATAAGTTGAAGCAGTTGGTTGTTGGAGATAACAATCAGTTATGTGTATAACGACCGGTGCAGAAACCTACACCCACTGTCGCGGATGTTTTCTGCGCGATTGGCGGCTTTGAGTTTTTCATGAAGATTTTTTGGGAGACAGTAATTGTAAAAGTTAAATGAAATTTTTGATATGAAGTCCTTGAGAGTGGGTATGTCGGCTTGTTCGTGTAAGCATGAAGTTTTTGGATATTTGGGGTAGCATGTTTTGTATTTCATTGGCATGCGAAGACACTTGTTCTGTACCACCTGCAGGGTATGGAAATTGTGTTTTGTGCCAGTAAAATACACTGGGCCGGCGTATGTCAATATTGGACGTATGATTTGCTTATATATAATGGATTTATTTGCCGTTGAGAAATAGCTATTTTTGCATATGATGGGATATAATCTGTTCATTGCAGTTTTGGCTTTTTGAACTTGCTTCTTTATATGTGCGTTCGTGTTACCTTGTAGAGTATATCCTAGATAACTTAAAGTGTTACTGGGTAAAAGGTGTTGTCTGTCAATGCACAGCTGATATTGCAATGAGCTGTTTTTCCTTGCAATTCTCCTGAGTAACAAGTACTCTGTCTTGACTGCGAAGATTAGGGGTAGAGATTTGAGGGGGTGGTCTAGATACTGCTTTGGTGAGAAGACTAGGGAATTATTGAGTTGCGGAGGGTGTTTTCTGGTTCCATGTGTTGGCTGCTGGCATGTTATTTGTGCCTTTAATTATTTCAAGTTCTAACCATTGTCCTCGTATTATGAATTCTGGGCAGGTTACAGCATTGGAACGATGGTCACCTTTGCCGTTTGCACATTTTGCAGGTTTGCTCCTTTCCTTCGGGCATTCAGGTTTTAGATGTGAGGCCGCACATTTGAGACATCTAGGAGCTCTGCCGCCATTTTATGTGGCATGACCACAGAGCTGGCAGATGTAGCATTGTATTATAGGTTTTTTTTGACGTCTGTGATCCCATTCGACACGCATGTGCTCGATTACTTGCGTTTTTGTTTAAAAAGTCCAGAGTGACTTTACAATCAGTTATCACCAGGTATAGTAGTCATCCTATAAATGTCTTTAACTTTTATTTTATATGTTTTGGTAAGCTCGTCCTTTTTGTCATCGAGTTGGAGTCCCTCCGCTAATCCTCGCAATACGAAGGCATGCATTTTTTCCTCACGTCAAGAATATGAGTGAAATTGCACTTTCTCTTCACGTAGTGTTTTCTTTAAGCTACCGAAGTCAGCTACTTCTTTTGTGAATATGATGGTAGAATTGTTAGTGTATTTAATTTCGAAATGGTTTTTGATTTCCTCTTTTATTACGCTAACTAATTGTATGTGTGTAGAAACATTGTCATCAATAACGATGGGAGGGCAAGTGGAGGAGCTTTTTTTGTTGGTGGTGCTGGTAGTTTCTTTAGCTTTAATTCGCTAGCAATCTTGTTTATTTACGTTATCTTGCGAACGCTGGATGAACCGTTGAATTTTCTAAACTTCAGTTTTTTACGTTTCTTTTGCGTGGTGTTGGTTTCGCGTCGGTCATCATCAGATATTTCTGATTACGAGTCATATTTATTATGAATAACTGTGGTTTGTTGACTCTGCGATGATTGTTTCATAATATCAGTGAATTTTCTATCACTTCGGAAACTACCGTTTGTTCACTTTGCGTAACAGTTGAAGTAGCATTTAGATCCTCTACTTCCTTGAGCGTCATGTCTAGTTTTCTGGCTGAAATTGGCTTACTTCTTTTGATCAGGGTTTCATAATGTGACTCAAATTTGTCGGTATAGTTGGTTTATCGGCGATATTTTCAATTTGGTCTTCTTCTTACTGAGCCCAGGATAGGGTCGTTTGTTTATATACTTGGGCCTCAGTAATTGTCATTTTTATGGGTAAGTTTTTTGTTTGTGAACTGTTTGGGTCCTCTGAGGTGGATTCACTTGTCTTATACCCAATTGTATCTTCTTCCATATTGTTATAAATACGTTTTCTTTTGGCTATTTCTGATTTGTCTGGCGTTGAAGTTATATTTGAATTGTTTCCAAGACACGTGGGTATATCTAGATTCAGTTTTTGGACTTCGATATTTGACTGACTTGTAAGGACAGAATTTTCTATAAACTTGGTAATCGTTAATTCGTGTGTCTTTTTATTGTGTTCTAAACAATATCTATTTTTTTTCCTAGACTATCAATCCATTGTTTTTATGTTTAACTGAGAAATAATAGAGTTATTTGAATTATGTTGATTATCGATGTTTTCCTCGATCAAATAAACCAATTTACGGTAGTTTAGGTTTTTATTTTTCAATTCTAGTTTTGTTTTTAATCCTATTTATTTCCTTAGAATATTTGGAGTCATTATGGGAATCTATTGTTACGAAACAGCACACCGGTATAGTCCCTAAATCCGACTCTGTCTAAGCCAGGTATAAAAGTTAAAATTATGGCGGATACGCAGGTTTTTTTTATAACTGTTTACGACTGACTATCTTATCTCCGATAGAGAGAAGGCAGTGAACTTAACTATCGCGCTTCGGGGAGATGCTTTAGATGTACTTCAGACGATACCTTTGGGAGAAACGGACGACTTCGAGCAGCTGAAGAAGAGGTTGGACATGCGATATGGTCATGAACATCTAGAACATTTGTACCAATCTCAGCTGAAGAACCGAAGGCAGAAACGTGATGAATCTCTCCAATAATATGAAGTGGACATTGCCCGACTAGTTCGATTTGCTTATCCATCAGCAGCAGAGAACATGATGGAATGTCTGGGCATACAGGCGTTTATTGATGGCTTACGTGACCCCGATATGCAGAGGACGCTTCGCTTAGCCCATCCCAAAACATTAGTTGACGCATTGACAGCTGCTCTTAAATATGAAGCAGCAACGAAGGCTTCGAGTTACAACAAAGTTAGGGCCATTGAAGAAGAAGGCGACGAAGACAAGTTTGACCAGATCGTCAGCTTGATCAAAAGTATGATGGACAAGAAGCCGAGAAAGATCAGATACTGGAATTGTGGCGAGCTAAGGCATGTACGCAGTTCATGTAAGCGCCCCAGGACTCCTGCAAACCAAGAATCCCAGTCATAGGGAAAACTAGAACGGGTCGGCTACGAGGGGGCAGCACCGATCCATGATCGTTCCAAAGACCCTCTCATACTAATAGCTTCTCTCAGATGTCCCAACGACAGTGTATATGTGGATGGCGAAGTAAATGGCAAGAAATATGCTCTGCTGGTTGACACTGGAGCAACTAGAACCATTATACGACCAGAACTGATAAACTCCAAGAACAAGCTTTTATCAACGAGACTGCGACTGCGGAACGCCACAGGTGAGAGTACCAACGTTCACGGTGAGACTCAAATCCAATTGGGAATTGGCGCAGAAAAGTTCACGCATACGGTAATCGTAGCTGACATTGGAGATGACGTGATTCTGGGAATGGACGTGATGAATGTACATGGTTTCCAATTAGACTTCAGAAACAGAACCATAAAAGTGGGTTCCGAGTAGGTATTCCTACATCTATATGAAGGCAGCGCGGTGTTGGCAGCTGTACAGGAAGATACCGTTCTACCTGCACGAAGCGAAACCATGATAGTAGCACGGCTACAGGGAATCTTGGAGGAATATACACCGGTGATGATGGAGCCAAGGAACCACGACGAAGGAGTTGGTAAAGGAGTACTAATTGGAAAAGGATTAGTTACGTCGGCGAAAGAGATCCCAGTACGTGTGATAAACGTGAATGATTACCCAGTTACCATCAAGAAGGAAACCAGGATTGGATTCTGCGTACCAGTGACGTCTATAGTTCGCCAAACAACGACCACTGATAATTCTAATGCCAAATTCGAACAGATGTTATCAGTAGCTGGTCAATCTTTGGATCGAGCTGAAAAAAAGAGAATGAGAGAATTTCTCTTGCAGTATCGAGACTTATTCGTACCAAAAGGAGGAAAGACTGGCAGAACATCAGCCGTCAAACACAAAATCGATACTGGTATTGCTAAGCCAATTAGACAATCAGCTCGAAGACTTCCACGAGCGAAGAGAGAGGAATCTGAAAGAATAATTCGAGAGATGGCAGAAGAAAAAGCAATAGAACCATCTACTAGTCCACGGGTGTCTCCAGTAGTGCTCGTCAAGAAAAAGGATCAAACTACGAGATTCTGCGTGGATTGTCGTCAGCTTAACAACGTGACGAAGAAAGACAGCTATCCTCTGCCTCGAATTGACGATACGCTAGACACTTTGGCCGGCAGCAAACTGTTTTCCACATTGGACCTGAAGTCTGGTGATTGGCAAGTGGAAATGGACCCAGAAGACAAAGAGAAAACTGCTTTTACCACCGGATCTGGATTATGGCAATTCAACGTCCTGCCATTCGAACTCTGTAATGCGCCTGCGACATTTGAAAGACTCATGGAAAATGTCTTGAGAAGGTTGTCTTGGAAGACATGCTTGGTCTACTTGGATGACTTCGTAGTACTGGGGAAGACATTTGACGATCATCTGAAGAACTTGGAAGACGTATTCAAACGACTCCAAGCTGACCAACTCATGTTAAACTCGAAGAAATGTCAGCTGTTCCAAAACCGAGTCAACTATCTAGGTCATATAGTGAGCAATGAAGGAGGGGCGGTGGATTCAGAGAAAATTGCTTCCATTCAGCAATGGCCGCAACCAACCTACAAACATCAAATTAGGAGTTTTCTTGGACTTTGCACGTATTATAGAAGATTTATCAGGAAGTTTGGAGATATTTCCAAGCCTCTACCGCGACTTACAGATCGCTAAATGGATTGAACGACTTCAAGAGTACGATTTCAATATCGAACATCAAGCCGGTGTGAGTCACCGAAATGCCGACTCCCTTTCCAGACGACCGTGCCCAACAGACTGCTCCCACTGCAACAAGGCGGAATCTGGGGAAGCTGCAGTTTCAAGAACTACTGTAGTCAATGAAGAATGGTCAGCCACCAGGATCAGAGAAGATCAGGAGAATGATCCTTGCCTAAAGAAGATTCGGCAGTGGAAGGAAGAAAATCGGTGACCTACCTGGCAAGAAGTGTCAAAATTTTCACCGAAACTCAAGGCGTATTGGGCTCAGTGGGACTCCCTTGTCCTGGAAGAAGGGCTGTTGAAAAGAGTCCTTGAAAACGATGATGGTTCTGAGATAAGGAGACAGCTAGTTATCCCGAGAACAAGAGTAGCTGAGGTACTGAAGAAGTTACACGACAGTCCATCGGGAGGTCATCTGGGAGTGAAGAAAACCCTCCAGAGAATCCGTGAGAGGATTTATTGGATGAACAGCTCCGATGATGTGAAGGACTGGTGTAAGAAATGTACGACTTGTGCTACGAGTAATGGACCACATCGCAAGAGAAAGGCACCCATGAAACAGTACAATGTTGGAAGCCCTTTCGAAAGGATTGCTTTAGATATCGCTGGACCTTTTCCGACGACCGAAAATGGTGGCAAATACATACTAGTTGTAATGGATTATTTCACAAAGTGGGTGGAAATTTACGCTATCCCCAACCAAGAGGGCACAACTGTTGTGGATGTATTGGTGAAAGAATTTATAAGCCGATATGGAGTGCCCTTGGAAGTCCACAGCGACCAGGGAAGAAATTTCGAAATTCATCTATTCCAGGAGATTTGCGAGAAGCTGGGAATGAAGAAGACCAGGACAACAGCATTACATCCACAGTCAGATGGAATGGTCGAGAGAATGAACAGGACTATTGGAAAATACCTGTCCAAAGTAGTATCCAGCCATCAAAGAGATTGGGACCAGTATCTTTCCCTATTCCCATTGGCTTATCGATCTGCCGTCAATGAGTCCACGGGTGAAACATCGGCGAAAATCCTGTTTGGACGTGAAATGAGGCTTCCTTGTGACCTGGAATTTGGCTGTCGACCTTGAGAAGATCTAGCAGGCGAAGACTACGTGATCCAATTGAGAAGAAAGCTGGACGATATTCATGAATTAGTTCGAACAAATCTTCAAGTTGCCAGCGACAGAATGAAAAGTCGGTACGACACGCAGGCCACAGATAGCGGTTTTAAAGAAGGGGACAAAGTATGGTTACACAACCCGACGAGGAGAAAAGGATTTTCTCCAAAATTACAAAAATCCAGGGAAGGTCCATACTTAATCAAGAAAAGGATCAATGATGTTATATATCGCATAAGCAAGATCCCCAACGGAAAACCAAAAGTAGTCCACCAAAACCGACTAGCCCCATTCGAAGGAGACCATGACCTAGAGGAAGGAGTGAACCTTATTAAGGATGTGTCTGACCCTACCTTCGATGAATTTATGGGCGCGTATGGAGGTACCGAGAAAGCTAGATATGGAGTCACTTCGGAACAACAACAAGATTTGTTCACTCTCCCGGAAGATTATTCACTGGCATACAACATCCCCGCCCGTATCAAGAACGCAAGAGGGTTGGCAACCGTCTTTCGAAAGAAGTTCGGACAATTAGAAAAACTTGAAGACCAGAATCCAGATCCTGGCAAGACACTGAAACAGAAACATAATTCGCGGTACGCCTTCTACGTGGTAACTAAAAATGAATTTCAAGATCGATCTACCTACCGCGAAGTGTGGGAAGCACTTCGAAACCTACGAGACCATGTGTTGGAAACTGGCTATGCCTAAGATAGCGAGTAACCAGTTGGATTGACGAATCATCAGGAACATGGTAGAGATTATCTTTCAAGATACCGGTGTCAAGATATTAATTTGCAGCTACAACCCCCTTTATCAGTATCCGATGAAGACGGTGCCCTGCTATTTCCATAAGATCGGAAAGTGTAGAAATGGGGCTAGTTGCCGATTCAAACATCCAGTCTCGGCTACACAAAAGTTCCAGGAGGAACTTCCATTTAAGGAGGGTGTAATGTTACGAAACAGCACACTGGTATAGTCCCTAAATCCGACTCTGTCTAAGCCAGGTATAAAAGTTGAAATTATGGCGGATATGCAGGTTTTTTTTATAATTGTTTACGACTGACTATCTTATCTAAGCATTGTTTTTGTGACCAGACTTATCTAGAAAAGGCCAGAACCAATTGAATTTGTGTGTGTAAGCCGCAGTCCAGAATTCTCTAGTAAAAAAGGCATTAATATAAATAAAGGACGGATCAGCGGATGATTTAGTTGAAAGTGATCCCGAGAAATAAACAAAATACACCGAATAGTAAAGTGCTAATATAAATTAATAATCAAGTTTGTGTGCATATAAATTAAATTTAAGTGATTAGTTAAGTATATATAAATCAAGTGTTAGTGAGTTAGTGTTTAAATAAATTAGTAAGTAGCCATAACGTGTGTTTAAAATTTATCCCACCCGTTTACGTTTTAAATAAATTAGAAAAACATTACACTATATATACTGCCGGTTGACGTAGATTTTCATCAACATTTGGCGACTTTGAATTTTGAATTACTTTCCAGCCACTTTTTTGTGAGATAAGTTTTTAGGCAGTGGAACTTTTTACTGAATGTTTTGATTTATTTCTTTTAATACTCTTGGATTTGAACGTACCTCTTTTATGGCCCTTCTTGAGGATGTTTTAACTTTCACTGCGGGTTTTAGATAACTTGAATTGTTTTTCACGCACACAGTATTATCACTCAACAGATTTTCACTAGCAAATAGTTCAGATTTGATGGTATTCAGTTTATGAATGTTCTCCCTTAATATTCGGGTATACTCTGTGGGGTACGGAGTACCCGTGATTGGGGGTGAGAAATTATTAGGTAATTTATATTTAAAATCTATTTAGTAAATACATTTTTTTGTCACACTTTAATCACTTTAAGAAATTTTATGTCTATATTATTATGAACGACCGAACTTACATTTCTTATGATTTAAATTAAAATCATTAGCAACTCTTTGAATAACTTTACTTTTTAATAGTTGAAGACTAGCTCCAAAATCTATCGAATTTTCGTTTTTGTACGGCCTCGTTCTTGTCAATTCATGTAATATGCAATCTAAATATCTAATATCTGGAAAACATAATCCCAACGCCTTTTTAGTTCACTATGTGATTATTGACCTTCACATCATTATAATATGCATATGTTTCAATTAATCTTTCGCGAAGTGTGATAAATTTATTTAGATTATTACTATCACCATCGTGAGGTTTAATATTCTCTAATTTTAATTTGAATCACTACCAATTAATGGCAGTAGATGACTTTGTAGTTGCTATAGCCATTTTTATAATATTTAAATTATTAGATGAATTTAAATATTTAGAACTATTCATATTCACTTTTTCCTTAATATTAAACTTATAAAATATTTATAGTAAATCTTCTATATCGTTCATAAAAAAATCATAACTTTCTTTATCAAATTGTGTTTCCTATACTCAAAAGGTACAGAAAGGTAAAAAATAAGAACTTGGTACTCACAGTTAATTGTAGTACTCAGGTTCTTTTTCGACGATGGAAGGTTCTCTGGAATCCGCACAAGATGTTAAAACATGAAATTGTCAAAGTTTTTCAATCACTATGCGCACGGATCTAACTGTGGACTACGCCAATTATGTATTTAACTGAAGAAAATATTTTTTTTTTAATTTTATCTACAATGCATATATATTTTAAACGGTAAGAGATATGGGGATATGTGTAGTACAGATTTTGTTGCTTATCTTTTTAGGAATAAAAATTGTTTCATCCAAAATCTTCATAAAAGCAAACAAAGAGCAGTTAGAGCGCTTGAAACGATCGAATGTCGGCGTTGGCGGCCATCTTGGAAGTATCATGTCATACACCGGCTCGGTCACACTTTTAGGCTAAACATCCGGTAATACACGATTGTATAGTTGGCGTAAAATATATAGTGCGAACTTTAAGCTGTCGGCTTTTCGTTTGACTGGAATACGAGGATATCGTCATAGTCCCGTCAATATTATAATTTAAAATGGTCAGTTGACGATAAATTTATTTAATATTATAATTTCAACTAATAATCGTTAAAATCTATTTTATAATTATTACATTTATTTATCGACTGTCTAACGATTATTTTTAACCCGCAATTATGGAACGCCTTACTAGTTTTTAAGATACTTGTTGGTAATGTATAGAACAAAATACATTGCTTTCAACAATATTAACCTATTTATATTTAAGAACATCTTAAACATAACTCCAGACAATTAATACTACCTTATATCTCGATTTATAAAGAAAAATTAGAAATATAAATTCCAAATAACTTAGTATTATTCACATCTGTGACTAAACTATAACTAATATCTGTGTGTGCGTTTTTTATACGAGCTCAGGTATCCACTTTTTAATTGGTAATCTGACAACTAGAAAGAGTGTACTTGGAACAAGTAACTAAGTATAGAAAAGAAAACCGGCCAATTGTGTATTTGGACGAAACTTGGTATGATACACACGACACGGTTAAGAAAGCATGGAACTGATGGGTGGAAAATGTGTATGCCAACAATGCCTGCAAGCAAAGGATCCAGACTTATTATTGTGCATTGCGGTGGAAATGAAGGATGGGTTCCAAATGCCTTACAAATGTGTGGGAAAAAAATGGAAGATTGCAACGTTGACTATTATAAGAACCTTCATACCAAAAATAAGGGAAACAGATGAGACTTTTCCCCGATCTTTTAGACCCATCTGTTTAACATCGTTTCTACTCAAAACGATGGAGAAAGTAGTGGATAACTACATAAGAACAGAGAACCTGGATAACACACCACTACACAGGAGTAAATGGACCCATTGTGAAATGGATGCATGAGTTATTGACGACGAGGATTACTGAGACACAGGTGAGGAATCAAACCACCTCAGTTGAAGCCACTTGGGGGACACCTCAAGGGGGAGTGATATCTCCTCTTCTACGGAGCCTCGTAGTAGATGAGTTGCTCTACAGCAGCCATGTCAAACTCAAAGTCACTGGTTGGCCAAAAGCATGAAGACCATAGACTAGGTGGGCCGCAAAACCTAATCTTAAAGAAGACAAACTACTGAAAATCTTAACGAAAAAAAGTACTATTATGTTAGAAGTATATTTATTAAATTTCCAATAAAAAGGACATTACAAAAACTTACAAACATTAACTTCTTTTGCCAGATATTTGACATCTTTTGTCTTTAATTCAGTTGTCTATTTGTGGCGTGAATTAATCGGCGGAAATAACTTTTAAAACTGCGTCCAAGTGTGCGTCCGTCAATCGCGATATTGCGAGAGATTTGTTTCCATTCATCGAAGAAAATAATTGTTCACACTTATAGGTACTTCCAAACATTGACAGGATTTTACAGGCAAGTTTTCTCATTTCTTGGTATTGAAAAGGCAAGTACTTATAAAATTCAAATGTACCAACACTATCAAATTTTTCTTTTAAATGGGTTTGACACTGAATCTCAATCACTTCCATCTGCAAGTGAGGGGGAACTTTATCAATATCGATAGTTAAAAGACCAGTAAATAAAGAAAAATTGTTTTCTTGGGACTTAAAATCCTGAAAACGCTTTTCAAATTCTGACAGAAGGCTTCCCATTTTCTCTGTATACATTTTGTATGATATTGGGCCACTTGTACTTTCCTGATACGCCTTGCAAGTCGGAAAATGTGACAGATTATCCACCGCTAACTGGTTTTTCCACAGCATCATCTTACACTTGAAAGCTTTAACATGATCATGCATATCTGTTATAACTGGACGTGGTCCTTGCAATTTCGTATTTAAGTCCGACAAGTGTTTTGTGATGTCTACCATAAATGAAAGATCTTGTAAAAAAGGTACGTCGGATAATAAGCTGACATCTTGTTCTTTCACTTCCATGAAAAGGCGTATTTCTTCTTTGAGTTTCCAAAACCGATCGACAACCATAGAACACGAAAGCCATCGCACTTCTGCATAAGGTAAACCAGTGTACTCACTTTCTAAATCACGTAAAAACGCAGAAAACTGTCGCTGATTCAAGCCACGTGACCTTATGAAGTTTTTAACTTTTGTCACTGACTTTAAAACGCTTTCCAACTTGATAACTTTTGAGCATAAAACTTCTTGGTGGATTATGCAATGAACATGATGAAAATCTGGTTTGTCACTGCCCGTTTCTCTGATATTTGTTTGTAATATTTTAATGAAGCCATTATTTACTCCAGTCATTGAAGGAGCTCCGTCTGTTGCAACGGAATACAGTTTTGACAAATCTAAATTGTACTTTTGCAGAAGTCCATAAACAGCATTGAAAATATCCTACCCAGTTGTTGTATCATGTAATGGTACTAATTCCAGTAATTCTTCATAAACGTTGATATCTCTATCAACAGCACGAAGAAAAACAGCGAGTTGCGCCACACCACACACATCTGTACTTTCGTCACAGGCAATAGAAAATGCAATGGAAGAGTCTGATTTTGTTTTTATCTGTTCGCTTATATTGGCAGCCAACTCGGTAACTCTTTCAGCGACAGTATTCCGGGACAAGGATATATTTTGAAAAGCCTCCACGCTCCCGGTACTTACAATTTCTGCGGCCTTTACAAGGCACTCTTTTATAAATTCACCTTCAACAAATGGTTTTGAGTGTTTTGCGATCAACTCCGACAGTACGTAGCTCGCTTGAACGGCAGATTCATTTTCTTGCTTTGGACGTGTAAACATAAGCTGTTGATCTTTTAACCGTGATTTTAACTCTTTTGACTTTTCGTTTCTAATCATGCCTGTATACTTGCCAAACTTAGTTTTATGACTATCATAGTGACGTTTTATATTATATAATTTTGGGACACCGACTGTACTGTTACAAATCAAGCAAATAATTTTGTCTTTCACTTCACAGCAATAAAACTCTAATTCCCACTTTTCTTGAAAGATACGATGCTCATCTCCAAGTTTCCTCTTACTTCCACTTGGTTTTGAAACAGACATGTTAAAAACTTTATCCGAAATAAATAACAATAAGTACTGTTACGTGTTGTAGCAATAAGTACGCAACTAAACTTGCAATTCTATGGCAACTGACTCATAACTGACTGAACAACTGAACTCAATCGAGCGGTATTGGCTTATATACGGATTGTGATTTCTCGACAGTTTTTTCCAGAATGTTCAGGTAGCGTCACCTGTGTTCTCGCGCGATTGAACTTTCCGGAACAAGCCAGGCTTTTAGGTTGATCGCGCATCTTAGTTCATCATCACAGTACTTTATTTTCGGTTTTTAACAGGCTCGCGGGCCGCATTACATGGCTGTTATCAAAATTGATTCGGGGCCGCAGGAAAATGCTCAGTGGGCCGCATGCGGCCCGCGGGCCGCATGTTTGGCATGGCTGCTCTACAGGCTAACGGAGCTTGGCTCCGAATGTATGGGCTGTGACGCGTTTTCCTACCTCGCTTCGTCCTCCTTCACCTCTCACATAGGTTCTTAGCGACTGACGCGTCACTTTGGACACCCTCGATGCAAAGTTCTTTTGAAACAAATGCTCGGGTGCCAGATTATTTTACGTGGTTTACTCCACGGCCCCTTGACCCTCGGCGTCAAGAGTTCCAGGTAGCCTCAGATGGAGGTTACGGAAAATTCCAGGGGTCTCGTTGAATTTAACACACCAACAAAACCTATAAACCTTAGACGGTGATGCTACGGGATATTAAGAAAGCACTGATCGTATTTATTGGTATATTACAAAACCTATTTAAAATATATACATATAAAATACCATTCAACAATTTCTGATTATTTTCAAACGGTACCGAATCAGTTAAATATATACAGTAAGCAAATGTGTTCAAGCCTTATGTTATTATGCACCATGCGAAATTTACCGGTATTAAGGAATGTGAGCAATGACACAATAAAACAGGTGTAAGCAAGCAAATTCAATTCTTAATAACAGCGGAAGCGGTATAAGCAGTTTTGTAATTATGCGGTAAGCAGCAGTAAAACAATAATTACCTATCACGGTAGTCAACGAGATAAAACTTCGCGATAGGAATAGTCAATCGGGATAGGTGGAAAAATGTGACCAGACCAGTTTATAACAAACAAAACTAAAGAATTTAAACTAGATTATCAATCAATCAGTGGCAACTGCCTTGTACTTGATTGAGAGTCTAATTTTTATAGGAGAATTTACACTTTGAATTTTCAAATTAATTTAAACTAGATTATCAATCAATCAGTGGCAACAGCCTCGTACTTGATTGAGAATCTAAATTTTTTATAGGAGAATTGACACTTTAAATTTTTAAATTAATTTAAACTAGATTATCAATCAATCAGTGGCAGCAGCCTCGTACTTGATTGAGAATCTAATTTTTTTATGGGAGAATTGACACTTTAAAGTTTCAAATTATCGGTTAAAATTATTCTAAAATATTGGTCAGAGGATAGGACAGCGGTTACCCAAATACAAGCAAAATAAAACTGTGTCTTAGAATAGATAAATAAAAATAAAAGATCACAGTCGAAATAGAATCCAATTATCGAGGAGAAAAGCAAATAAAAATCTAATATGTATTTGGGTAATTTGAAACAGGACACTAGGTATAACAATCTGTATCGCAAAATTAAAATCAAAATGCTACTTCAATGTATTGAAGGCTCCGACCTGAATTCCAAAGAAACAATATAAAAAACGCGGTGAAAAAACTGTAAATAACTTTGGTTTTTATCGTTTCAAAAAAAATATACCGGCTTACCAGCCTTATCAAAATACGGAATTATATTCTTAAATAACGGAGCTATTAAAACTATCTTAGGGAAATTGAGTATAAATCTCAAAACATCAGCGGAATAGTTTATCCGGTAACTCCTTAATTGTTTGTTGAAATTAAATATAAAACTTTGAAACTAGGGTGAAATCTTTTATTCGGTTTACAAAATAAATTTCCACTTACTCGGAAAATACTGGACGGTCGGACACTTCACGCTATCTGTCTACGGCCAAATTCTAACTCACTCTAACAATCAATTCAAAAACTTAATATCAATAACTGAATGCCTTTTGAACGCTCGGTTTTCGAATTTATAATTTACTTCCTACCTAAATTTTGGCGATAACGGTGGTGAGGGAATTCGATTTAATCACAACAAGAAATATTTCTACTTGTACTGAACGGCTTCGGTTTTAATTAAAATAGTTTATATACCGGGCGTCCTCGATAATTTAAATTTTGAAAAGCGGAATTTAATACATTTTACATATTTCTTTAAATGGTAAATCACGGCTTTTGAGTTACTAATGAAATAAATACTTAAATTCATATTACGGGACTGAAACGGTACCAGAAATCAAAGTTGGAAAGTAGGTAACGAGTTATATTCACTTATTAAACTTAAAATACCATCGGAAAAATCAATCAAAATTGCTTAAAAAAAATAACTCGTTACAGGGCTATGCTGATGACATAGTTCTAATAGTCAGAGGCAAGTTCGAGAGTACCTTGTATGATTTATTACAAAAGGGCCTCAGATTCATTGAGCAATGGTGCTTGTCAGTGGGGCTAAACATTAACCCAAACAAGACCATAGTATTCCATTTACCCAGAAAAGACTACTTCCAGCCATGAAACCCATATCCTTAAACGGGAAAATCATAGAATGGAAGTCAGAAGTTAAATATCTAGGGATAACCCTAGACAGTAAGCTTCTGTGGAATAAGGATGTTGAAATAACTGCCAGTAAAGCAATAAGAGCTGTGATGTCGTGCAGAAATCTAGCTGGTAAGAGGTGGGGCTGTAACCCAAAAATACTGCGATATATGTACGCCATAATTGTGAGACCAGCAATTACGTATGGGGCAATCGTTTGGCATACAAAAGCAAGTCAGTACATTACGAGGAAGACCCTCGACGAAGTTCAAAGGCTTGCCTGTGTGTGCATCACTGGAGCTATGAGAACATGTCCAACTAGGGCACTTGAGATCATTACAGATCTCACACCTCTACATCTGGTGATAGAAAGATCTGCCCAAGAGGCAATTCTTAGAATTTCTAAGGAATGTTCAGGCAATAAGAGTATTAAAAATCAGGGAGCCTGGTCCTCTCTAACAAAATACATCTCATCAGCGAATCTTTCTAGTGTCGAAATGATCAAGAAAGTAAGTATCTAAAAGAAGACTGGGAAAGGGAAGACACCACCCAAACTCTCAAAAAAAAACACCATTAAATGGTATACGGATGGTTCAAAAACCACCAGTGGAGCAGGCGCTGGAGTATTTGGGCCTGGCACCAAATACTCATTATAGTTAGGCTCCTTCCCGAGTGTCTTTCAGGCAGAAATACTTGCGATCGAGAGATGCGTGGAAATGAACCTAAAAGAAAAACTATCACAAACGTGACTTATCGATCCATTCTGATAATGAAGCAGCTATCAAAGCATTGAGCTCCTATGTAATTGACTCAAAGTTGACATGGGAGTGCCGAAGAAAACTTGATGAACTAGGCAAGAATAACAGCTCTTCAGTCTGGGTTCCTGGCCACTTGGGAATCACGGGAAATAAAGAGGCCAATACACTTGCCAGGAAAGGAGCACAAACGCCCTTCATTGGCCCGGAGCCTTTCTGTGGTGTAGAAAAATGCTCCTATAAGAAAAGAGTTTCGGAAGAAAGAGGAAACTGAAAGTGAAGCACTCTGCCGGTGCCTTCCCGGGCTGGAACATTCCAAAAAGTTCTTGCGGAACTTTGACACTGCTAGATCCAAAAAATATTTGGACCTCACTAAAAATAAGCTACATCTCCTCACGGGCTTTCTCACAGGACACTGCCGCCTTAGAAAGCAACTAATGAGAATAGGTCTAGCAGAAATTTACGAGTGTAGATTCTGTGGGGAGGAGGTTGAAACTCCGGATCACCTAGTTTTGGAAAGCCTCGCCATTGCAAGCCAACGCAAGAAATGCTTCGGACAAGAAACTTGTAAGAGTGAGGACTTAACCTCGTTGAAGCCGTCCCAAATACTAGAGTTCATTAGAACCTTGGAACTGGAAGGCGAGCTGTAGTAGTAGCGAGAACAGCTCCTCCAGGGGGGGGGGCACAATAAACCTTTGGTTTCAGTGTATTGTAACCCCGTTAAAATCTAATCTAATCATAAGAACATGGTTTGAATTCACATTGATCCCAAACTTAGAGTTGACAACGCTTCTTATCATACAGGATAGCTCAATAAAATACCAAATAAAAGGAACAAGAAGACCGCACTACAAAAAATTTTAATGGTTAATAATTAGTATTTTGAAGATTCTTATACAAAACAACAACTGATTGAAATTTTACAGACAAAGAAATTTAAGAAATTATACGCCCTAGAGAGTATCGCTGAAAAACATGGACACTCTATAGTAAGACTTCCTTCTTACTTTTGTATTTTCAATCCCATCGAGTTAATTTGGGCACAATTAAAACAGGGATCAAAAAAGTAATCAAAACTGAAGATGAGTATAAGAATATTGGTCAATTCCATATTAATGGAGGAAATAAATTGATTATTGATTTACAAGGCGATAGTGATAGTGAAGCAGATGATATGGGAGAGAGAATAATAGAATTTTTGGACGAAGAAAATTAATCAAGTTTAATATATTTTTCATGTTACTTATACAGTAGAGTCAAACAGGAGTTGACATAATATTTATTTTTAAAGAATTGTTTTATTCATTGTTAAAAACTTATTTTTTTGTTATTTTTCCAAAGAATTTAGTTTTGTCCATAAAAAATCGAATGGGATACAAAAAGAGATCATCTCAACAAAATATTAATAGCTTTTAGAGTTTAGCTCCGCAACATAACTTAAAGGGGATATACGATTAAATTGCTACACAAAATGTTTTACGTCAACTATACCTACCCGTCAGCACCAATTTTATACTTGCTTTATTCAAAATCCCACAGACTTGCTATATTATACAAATGTCCCTACATTAATATAACGTTGTATTGCATGCGTGTTTTAGATTTTATTCACGCAAGAATGAATGAATTTTTTTAAAGAATAACTATTATTTCATTTCACACTGTATCGTTTGATACATTTATTGAACTGTCTATATTATCGACTGAAAGAGGGGATATTATTCGACAATATAGTACTGCTAGACATTTCTTACTTCGTTTACTATACAACTAGGGATTGAATTAAAATTTTCTGCAACATTCGATAAAAAATTGTTATTGAACTGAAATATATGTAATCTCAATTTATGAAACTTCAGTTGTACTAATAATTCAATTATTATAAGTTTTTCTATTAGTTCCTTAAAAATATTTCCAACTTTAGATGAAAAAAGTTAATGCATCTTGCAATAATGACCAGTCTGGAACATCTGTATGCAGCTGTAATTTGTAATGATAGACATCCGGATCGCTTTATATATAGAGCAAACTTAAAACAGCTCATGGATAAAATGCAGATGACAGAGAGTGTCAGTGACAGGAGGATAACCGGACGAGTTTTATTGTTATTGCAAACGCTGTGGTGTCTTAATAAAAATGCAGCATGGCTATATACAAAGCATTTCATTGGAAACTATCTACACTTTTATGAAAAAATACAAAAATACGTTAGAAATCATATAAAGGAGGACGTCTTTTTGCTCACATGAACTCGTTATAACTCTAACCCCCTCCTCCCTATGATCATCTCTCCCATTTTTTTACGGATCACCCTGTATATTTCCGCATTTTTGGATTCTCCTCTGAAAGGTAATTACAAAAATATCTAATACCTATAGTGAAAAGTATATCATTTGGAAGTTACGGGTAATTTCACTTTACTGATAGAAACAAAACGAAAAACAAATAACAAAACATAGGGACCTAAAAAATAGTTGTGTGGCATTTTGTAAATAAAGTGTCAAGAAGGTAGCCTAGTATACCTTAGAGTATTAACATTTAGAAGTAACTAGTACATCTATAGTAAAAATGGTGCATACTTTGCAAGAAAGAAATGAAAATTGTAGGTTTAGGTATATTACGCAAATAACCAAACCGCAAGAGCCACTGCTAGACAGTTTAATGCTGTTTATCCGGGAAGAACTCCCACACATAAATGCGTAACTGAATTAATGACAATTTTTTGAGAAACAAGATAAGTGCCGGATGAAAAACATCAACCACAACGAGTAGTTAATAACGACGTTGTAGATATTGCCGTTTTAGGACAACTTACGTTACAAGCACAACAATTAATATCACAAATTTCTAGTGCAGTGGGTGTTTCTCGCAGCAATGTTTTCAGAATTTTACATAAATAGAAATACCATCATTACAAAATAAATAAGTCCAATAGCTCTACATGACGACGATTTCTTCCGGCATCTGCAGTTTTGTGATTTGGTGAGTGAACGACTGAACAATGATCTAGATTTATTGTACAATATCTGCTTCTGGGATTAATGTTCATTTGCACTAAATGGTGTTGTAAACAGGCATAATTGTATATACTGGGCAGAAACGGACCCACACGTAATGCGAGAGTTTCGTACTAAAACACCACAAAAATTGAACGTCTGGTGTGGCATTCTAGGTGATCATATTGTTGGACCTTTTTTTCTAGAGGAGAAATTTAAATTACTCAGTGAAGCTATTGATCCCGAAATAACACATATACTAGAAAATTATGATAATATGTCCGAAGCTTTGCTGACGTTTCACAAGATGGGGCACCTCCACATTACGCTCGCGAGGTACGACAGTATTTAAATGAAACATTTCCTGATAGTTGGATAGGCAGACGAGGCTCAATGTTGTCATGGCCACCTAGATCACCCAATTTAACCCCACTAGACTTTTTTGATGGGGATATCTGAAAACTAAAATTTTTGCCAGTCAGCCAGAATCTATATATGATTTACGTCAGCGAATTGTTCAAGAATGTCAACAAGTGAACCCAGAAATGTTACATAATGTGCAACAGTCATTTGGAACTCGATTGTATCATTGTATGGAAACCAATAGAAGTCAATTTGAACATCTTATAAAATAATGTATCATTGTTATGCTAATTGTTAATAATTATACATACTCTCTCAGTTAATTGAATTTTTCCGTAACGCAGTTCTTCTTTGCCAATTTCTCCTTCTGTTAGTCCTAAATGATCTCCGTGTTAGATGTAGGATTATAGCAAAACACTTTTAATTCTCATATACTAAGTTTATTTTATAATAATGAATTGGAACAAATTTTTCATCATTCTCTACTGGATAAAATTGACATGATAATATGAATGGCATATTATTAAGCTGGCTTCATAACGGATACGCCATATCTCACACCCTCTCTCAATTTAAATGCATTTCCTTTTTAATAAACATCCAAAATTGTTAAACATAAATTGATGCAATTTGAAATGACAAGGATTGAACATGAAAGTTTGTAGTTAATCATACAATAAATTAGTTCTAAAATATTGAAACTTTTCTTTATCAATATATTCAGAACTATTAAAATACTCAATTTTAAATTGTTTGTTAACCCTTTCACTGGAATTGTACCTGCCCAGGTACATCAGTTTCAACAGCATCAAATGGCCAAATTTACAAAAAGTTCAACGTTGCTGCTTTTGTACCGTATAGGGTACACCCACGTCATACAGCATATGCGAGTAGCGCGCTCTAGGTTCGTAAGTTCGATGTCATGCATTTAATTTTAAGCAGTCGTGTAATAGCGTTGTAGCGATTGAGTGCAACTTAGCTGTCAAAATAATTGTTTTTATAAAGTGGAACTGTCATATCTGCGTTATTTTTATTTTCCTGGTGAGTACAAAAACTACATTGAACTGTATAATTCATTCAGTAACGAAAAGTTTTTCATAAACAGTGAAACATACGTTTCAAAAAGCATCTACCTCCACAAGGACAAACCCACTTCGACGAAAATAGTCGTTGGTAGAAATCCATCTAAATAATATTTGCCAGTATGGCTAACATTGTGTTTGTTCCAACAAATGTCTTTTGAAAACAAAATGCCCTCACAGAAGAGGAAATGTTGCAGTTTTTAGAAAATGACGATTTATCGGATATCGCCGTTTTATCTGACGATGATTTGGGGTGGGGTGAGTCAGGCATAGATAATCAACATTTAGACTTTATAGATGAAGAAGGACCGGCTGATGATCTGGAGAACGAGAGTGAAAGCGATGGACAGAGTGATGGGGGCTTTGATGGTATAGCAGAGTCATCGGCGCCGGGACCAGAAACGTCTACAATGAAACAAAGATTGTCAACGGCAAGACCAGGATCTTCAACCGCGGAATTAGGACCTTTCGCGATGGTATCAAAAATTAATGGCTCGGAGGCTGTTGACAATTTTTATGAGCAGTACAATCGAACTAAAAAAGAAAACATCATCTGGATGACACGTGCACAGTATCAAACCAGAGTTGTCAGGTGGCGTGTGTGTGTGTGTGTGTGAGATTTTGGCCGTAGAAAACTTAGTTCTTAGCCACAAAAATTATTTAATTTTAATGTTCAACTTTATATTGAAATTTGTGCACTTTTAAATAGCTCAACTAAGGCGTCTAAAATAGGTTTTTCGTTTAAACTTAATAGGTGAGTTAAATTTGTCGGTAAAGAAATATTGTGATTAATGAGAAAATTAAGAAATATAGCTATTTGATATTGGTGATTTCTACAGGAAAAAATTAAATGGTTAAGATCAGCTATTGAACTATTGTCACATGAACATTTGGAAGAGCCTATAATTCCTATTTTAGCAAGGTGCGCAGGAAAGATACCATGATTTAGTTTCATTCTAGTTACTATCGTAGTGTAGTATTTATTTGTATTGTATTCTTGAATATGTGGTATTGTTTTGGGTATTTCTGGATGTATAAGTGTGTATGGGTTTTTAGACTCTTTTACGTATTCCTGCCATACACTATTCCAACTGTGAGTGATTTGTCTTTTAAGTGACGGCAATAGGTCAAGTGTGTTATAAAAATCAAAAAACTTGTTTTCCAAAACTGCCTTTTTGGCAAGGCTATCTACAATTTCATTCCCTTTAATGCCAGCATGTCCTTTTACCCAGATGAACGTTATTTTAGTATCAGAATTACTTAATAGATATAGATAGTTTTTAATATTCCATAAAAGGGAATTTTTTACCTGATTATATAATTTTTTAGTTCCTATAGTTTCCAATGCTGCTTTTGAATCGGTTATTATAAGACTATTGCCAATTTTGTTTTCAAATATATAAGTGAGGGATTGCCATATTGCATACATCTCCGCTGTGTAAATTGAACATGTATCATGTAAACGCATTTTAACAGAAAAACATTTATTCGAATGATAAAAGGCACATCCAGTTCCATTATTGGTTTTTGAGCCATCCGTGTAAATAGTTGAATAATTTGTATAGTTTGAAAGAATGGATATCATAATGTTTTTGTTAACTATGTCTGAAAGTGAATATAAGGGGAATATGATGTTAGGTTCAAACATACATGAGTCATAGCTGAATCTAAACATTGGATATTTGTCGATAGTATGAATTAACTCATAAAATTTATTAGTAAAAATAAAAGCATCGACCAAAGGTGGATTATTTTTAATCTTCCAATATTTGTTTGTTAAACATTGTGTTGTGAGATAAGCAAGATTATTGAGGTTATTGCACCAATCTTTTTCTCTAATTTTGATTAAATATTTATTTGCCAGATATTCGCGTCTAATTGCTAATGGAGGTTCAAGAGATTCAACTAAGATTGTATCAGTTGGGGATGATCTCATTGCTCCTATACATATACGTAGAGCTTTAAATTGAATGCGATCTACAATTTGTAGATTTGTTTTGCTAGCAGAACCGTACAAAGTCGATCCATAATCCAGAATTGAGCGGATGTATGCTCTATAAAACATTAATGAAATGGCCACACCAACACCAAACTTTAACTTAGAAACACATCTTAACATGTTTATCCCTGTCTCACATCTACATTTGATATACTCAATATGTTTCGTCCACAACAACTTACTATCCAGAAATATGCCTAGGTATTTATAATTATTCACCACTGGAATTGTAAGTTCAGAGAGAAGCACTGTTGCGGGTGGCTGATATCGATGTCTCGTGAAAAAAAGGACAGAGCATTTTTCAGGCGATATGTTAAAACCTAAGTCATGTAAGGATCGTCTAATAGTATTCATCATGTTCTCGAGAACACACAAGCACTCTTGGTGTGAATTTTGGATCGTGTAATAGGCAAAATCATCAGCATACTGAACTTTATAACAAGAATCATCTCCTATCCGATGCAATTCTGTTGTATATAAATTAAAAAGAAAAGGGCTCAAAACAGATCCTTGCGGTAGACCTTGAGACAACACCCTCGGACCATGAAGTTCATTCTTATGATCTCTGAGGTAGATTTTCCGATTTGTGTACAGATTAAAAATATTGGTCGCCACTTTATTACCAAAACCGAATTCTATAAGTTTTTTTGTTAGTATGTTTAAATTTACAGCATCATAGGCGCCTTTTATGTCGATAAATAAACAAGCAAGATATCTGTTTTCAGAAAAACTTACTTGTACGTGATTAACTAATTGTGTTATAGCATCTATCGTGCCGCAACCCTTACGATACCCATATTGTGTTGCCGGAAGAAGTTGATTGTTTTCTGTGAACCATTCTAATCGCGCTTTGATCATTCGTTCAAACGTTTTTATAATGGTGGAAAATAAAGAAATTGGCCGAAATGATGTCGCAATAGAGCTATCCTTAAAAGGTTTGGGTAATAAGGTAATAATTACGTCTTTCATGGTTTCTATGTAATCATTTTGTAACCACCAGTCGTTAAAAATATCTAAAAGATTTGTTTTTGCTATTATGAGAAGGTTTTCTATCATTTTATATGTTAAATTGTCTTTACCAGGCGCAGTATTTCTGGAAGTTTTGATAGCATGAAGTAATTCTTGCATATTAAATGGAGTTTCTAAATAAGGATTTGTTTTTAAGATGTGTGATGGATCAAGTTCGAGTTTATTTTGGACAGTTGAAGGACAAATTAAATCAAATATTTCTTCAAGCAATTGTGGTGGTAGAGGAGTACGATTATTCTGAAAATGTTTATTTGAAATTCTTTTTATGAAATTCCAAATTTTAGTTTGGGGAGTATTCCTATTGATAGAATTTATAAAGGAGACCCAGCTATCTTGATTAGCTTTTTTAAAAGTTAATTTGGCAATTGCTACACTTCTTTTATAATTAATAAAATTTTGGAAATTAGATATTCTTTTATATTCAAGTAGAGCTTGTTTCCTTTTTTCTTTTGCTTCTGTACATTCTATGTTCCACCAAATAGGTTTTTTAGTAATTGGAATAAAAGGTTTTTTGATAGGCATAGACAAATCTGCGGCTTTTGACATGGCTGTAATTAAAAAGTCAGCTTTTTCTGAGAGATTAATATTAGAATCATTTTCAGTTAATATTTGATCAATATGGTCCTGATATGTTATCCAATTTGCTCTCGAGTCATTCCATCTATTAGAAGTTAAAATGTTTGCGCGATTACCTGACAAATGGAGAGAAATGTTTATTATAAAATGATCAGAACCCAGAGTTTCTTCCATAATTTGCCAATCTAGATAGGAAACTAGGTTAGGAGTAACAAAAGTAAGATCAACCCTAGAAGGATTTTCATTAGGCCTGTGTATTCGAGTTGGTTTACCATTATTGACACATATTAAATTGCAGTGATCTAAAGCATCTATAAGTCTTTTACCTTGTACATCATCCTTGTGGGATCCCCATAAATTATGGTGACAATTAAAATCACCACAGATAACCTTACCTGAAAATTGTGAGAAAATATTTATCCAGTCATTAACATTAACAGTAGTTGCGTTAGGTGGTTTATATATGTTTACTAAGGTTATTTTCAAGTCACTGATTTCTATTGCACAAATTTCTATGCTAGCATTAAAATTTTTTATTATTTCAATTTCACTAAAGTTAGTATCTTTTTTGACATAAATGCCTACACCTCCGTAACCATCATCCCTTTTTTTTGTATGGGATAATAACCTCGAAGAGAAAAATTATCTTCCATTTTAGTTTGTAACTCTTGTAATATTAAAATATCGAATGAATAGCTTTCTAAAAATTGTAATAAGTTGTTTTTTTTATTAGTAATTGAACGACAATTCCATTGAAACAAATGTAATTCACCAAAAGTCCTCATCATAAATACTCTCTAAATCACTGACTGGATTATTTATAATTGAGCTAAATTGATTTCTAATACTATTATGGATTTCTTCTAAATTTTTGTATTTACTTTGAAAATATGTAGGATCAGTAAGTGCTTTAGTTATTAACGAATTAACTTCAAATATTATTTTTTCTTTATGAGCCATGAAATCATCACGGTGAGGGTTTGGAATGACAGGTTGTGATTGTGGGCGTGGTGGAACTTTTTTTGTAGTTTGAGATACTCTAATAGGAGATACACTTTTACGTTTAGTCGGTTGTGTTCGAGGTCTTTGGGTGAGTGATTGAGTAGCAACATGTGAGTCTTTTGGGCTAGGTGGTAATTCTGGAAAATTATTAAGATTATTAAGTACCGAAAATCTATTATTGGTGGTAATTTTAGCATAAGATGGATTATTAACTATTTTTTCCGCTTCCTTAAATGATATATTATGATATGCCATTGTTTTTTTTATATTAGATAGAAACTTATATGTGGGACAATTTTTATTTAATGCATTATGATCAAATTTTTCACAGTAAATACAATATTCATGAGTAACGTTACAATTATGATTTTCTTCCATTTTATCACCACATTTTCTACACTTCTCAACTCCTTTGCATAATTTTGTCGTGTGTCCGTATCTCATGCATTTGAAACATTGGACAACCGGATATATATACGGTTCAACCTCAAAATTACATAAATTAATTTGCACTCTAGAAGGGAGGTTACTACCTAGAAATGATACGATTATCATTTGTCTTGGTATTAATTTTGTTGTACCATCTGAATTTTTAAATTTCCTCATCATTTTTTCACACTCATAACTTTTTTATCCGAATTAATATTGTTAACTAAATAAGTTTCATCAAAAAATGTATCTACCATTCTTATAACTCCTTTTTTTTGGGTGAAAAATGTAGGTACATAAGCTATAAGATCATTTTTGATAATTATTTCGTGATTAATTAAACTATTTGCAATAGAATATGTTTTAAAAATTACTTTAACTCGATTTCTTCCTACTGATATAATATCTGATACGTTTTCCTTAAATTCATTAATTTGAAAAAGATAATGTCCAATACGAATGGGAAATAATCTACCTAGCTGTTTATTTATATGTTCAACATATACAAAATAAGGACCGGTATCAGTCGATCGGTATTTATTATTTATATCGTAAACTGGTAAATTATCACTAGTTGTACCTGTTTTTTCATTGTTGTCACTGTTTTTTTCAGGAGACCCTCCAGGGTCTCCTGAATCATAATCCATTTTGTTACTTACTTTTTTATTTGTGTTGTACATAAACTAAACTTAATATTATTCAAAATTCTCAAATAATTGCTACTTAAATAAATAACTGCTAGCACTCAATTCGTGGGCGATGTGTACACTATCACTGCATGAATTGAACTGTTGTCAGGTGGCATAATGGAAATAACTCAACTGAACATGTAGTTGCGTTGCCTAGCCCAGTAGATTTTTTTCTTCGGTACATTACAAACAGTGTGTTTGAACAAATGGTGAATATGACGAATCTGTATGCTGTTCAGTAAAATACACCAAGATTTCCCCCAACAAATATAGAGGAGGTGAAGAAATTTATTGGAATGCATATAATTATGGGAAATTTACAATTCCCCAGAATTGAAATATATTGGAGTAGTGCATGTGGTATTCCAATCATAAAATATAATATGGTTTTGAAAAGATTTTATAAACTGAGACGTACTTTGCATTTGGTGGATGTAACTAGTAGGAAAGCTACTAATACAGATAGGTTGTGGAAAGTGCGATGTATATATGATGCACTACGGAAAAGATACCAAGAACTGCCACTAGAACGCAATCTTTGTGTTGAAACAAATAATCCCTTTCAAAGGGCGCTTGAATATCAAGCAATGCATCAAAAATAAACCAAAAAAATGGGGCATGAAATTGTACGTGTTAGCTGGAGAGAGTGGTATAGTGTATGATTTCTTGATCTACCAGGGATCAACTACAGAAATAAAACCACTTTATATGCACTTTGGCGCGTCAGCTGCTATAGTTATTCACCTTTCTGATCGAATTACTGAACCCAATCACGGCTTATTTTTTGATAACTATTTTAGTTCTTATAACTTATTTCAATACCTTTGTTCAAAGTCAATATTTGCAGTGGGCACAATTAGATCGAATCGTTTACATCGTCCAAATCTACCAAGTGATAAGGAAATGAGGAAGGAAGGGAGAGGAACTTCAGCTGAGTGTATCAGTAAGGATAGCATAATAATCACAAAATGGTACGACAATAAATCGGTCGTCCTAGCGTCAAATTTTGTTGGAATTGGAGAGCAAGACATCTGTAGAAGATGGGATAAAACAGAAAAGGAATACATTGAAGTGCCTAGGCCAGAAGCAGTGCGGAGGTACAACAGCAGTATGGGAGGGGTAGATAAACATGATTTTTTGCTGAGTATCTACCGCTCCTACGTTCGGTCCAGAAAATGGACGAAAAGGCTGATTTTCCATGCCGTAGATCTGGCTTTAGCAAATTCATGGCTAGAATACAAGAATAAAGCCATGCATTTGGGTGTTCCAAAACTACAAATTCTTGATTTACTAGGCTTCCGACAGTGTGTTGCTGAACACCTCATACTTACGAAAAAACCTCCAAAAAGGGGCAGGCCTTCTACAGAACCTTCCGTTGACGATCTCCCCAGTACATCCACAAGAAACAAAAAATAGTCTAGACCAGTAAAGGATTCTAGATATGATGGATATCATCATATTCCAGAATATGATAGTGATAAGAACAACTCACGTTGTAAATTTGAAGGGTGTAAAGAAATAACACATGTTTACTGCACCAAGTGCCAGGTGCATATATGTTTCCTGAAACGAAGAAACTGTTTTGAAAAATTTCATAATAAATAATTACTGTACGTACTAGTGTTTTAAATAATAAAATCATTGTTACAATCCGAAACAATATTTTACTTTGAATGCGTAAACTGGATTTGTCCCTCTGGAGGTACATGTCTCAAAAACTGAAAGGAGGGGATAATTGTATTCGAATCTATTAAAATAATTTTCCTGAATTTTTTACTACTAGTGCCAGTGAAAGGGTTAAGATAAAGATCCTTAATGAAATGAAATCTTATATCAATATCATTGATTCATTTTGAATTTTTATAAAATAAATAATACTAAGATTGTTAACATCCAAAGTCATTAAATTGCGCTTACCAAAGTCTGATAGAACACCACTTAAGTTGATCAGTTCTTGCGTTGCAGTTGGAACTGTATTAAGCCTCCATTGACGACAAAGCAACACATAGCTGTTTGCGAGAATGCCATGCAATATGATTGTTACCGTGAAAGCTCATGAAAACACAAACGCTGTTTTTAGTCTGTCGATCACCTCCCCAGTCTGCGTCATACATTCCATTCAGTCCTGCGATGATTGAAGGTAAACGTACGATATACTGAACCAATTTTTATTACCAGGCCATTAATTCGGGAAGCACTTACCTCCAATCTGTGGGAACGTGATAAAAACTATATCTTTCAAAAATCACTGTGATATATTCGACACATTAATTACAATTATATACACGAAACCCTGACCAACGTCAACATGTCGTTGACCATAGTTACACTTACGACTAAGAATATAAAACTATTGTTGACTATCTGAATTATATTATTTATATATGCTGAATCGATATTATGTAGTACAATAATTTCGTTAACATTGAAATACTAACCTTGTGCGGTTTCATTGTTTTATGATTTATTAACGTATTACTTTGAACGTGTTTTAATAATTACTAAAATAAACGTCTTTCTAATGGATCGTGGCTCACTTGTAAACTGATTAACCTTACTCAATTTATTAACGACCTTCTGGTTCAATAACCGTCACATCATCCCCTCTTAGATGAGGAAAATTATCACTGATACTTTCTCGATACTAGCACAAAACTGTTTTTATTCACTTAATGGTTTGTTTGATTTACTTGTTTGTTTGGTTTTATTCACTTACTTGTTTGTTTGTTTTAATTGTCTGTTTGTTTTTATTCCGCTACAGTTTGTTTACAAATATTGGGATTATTGAACAAATACAATCGGTTTTTATGAACAGTTTATTATTATTTTGAGATAACATCTGATATTTTACACCTATTATTTTTGTTATCTTCCATGGGCCCAAGTAATGAGGTTCAAACTTTGTGCTTTCCTCTTTCCTTAATACAACTAAATCTCCTATCTTAAAATTTACTGGTGAAGATTCTTTTTCACTTTTATTGACTCTTATTAACTTATATTTCAGCAAAAACTCTCTAGCTCTATCGTGTGTGTACTGTCATTTATATGTTAATTCTTTATCGCACATTTCAATGTTGTAACGAAGTTCAATTTCTGTATCCAAACAATCCGGTATGTTAGGCTTCCTATCATACAGTAATTCGAATGGAGTGTATCCGTGATACGTGTTAGGTGTGTATGCAAACATTTTCACAAATTCACACCAATTATCTCTAGATTCATTTATAAAATTTCACTTTATGTTCAGTGAAGTTTTTGTACAGCTCCCTATCGTCATTTTGCACTCAAAGTGAAAAATCAAGAGTAGGTTCTAGAAAGAAAGGAACGCCGAGAAGGAGACGCCATTGCTGTAATGTTAAAAGACGTTAGCATAAAAGTCACAATTAAAACTGCGTTAGTACTCATAAAACAAAAATTCAATAAACTTTTCTTATGAATAAACGATAAAATCTTCAGTATATCAAAATCTTGTGTAAAAGTGTGAAACCATAACATTTTTTCAAGAAAAAGTTTGACAAGCTACTCCATCATATCAAGTGACGCTCCATATTGAACTTCAATATTTATCTACAAAAACTTTGAACATATATAATTCTCCTCCTATTATATAAATTATAACAACATTTAACAATTGGTTTTCCTTAAACGAACAGAGAACATTTGGATAAGCATAACATCAAGTCTTATTCTTTCTTATCTCAGTTCGAGTAATGAAACGTCGTAGTCGAATGCATGCTAGCGTAGCATTTCTAATTTCTATGAACATTGTAAAATAAATATCAAGAGTACAAAAGGTAGAACTTTCAAATAGTAAATATAATATCTTCATGATCTGTCACGTAACAAAATATATGGTTTTTATGTGTTGATTTTGAAAATATCACTTCAAGGAAATTTAATTTGAAAATAATATAAAATATCAGAGTTGTTCTGTTCCTATGTCTTCCATTTTCTTGTCTTAAACAGTAAGTGGTACTAGAAAAGATCTAATTTCCGCTCAAGATTCGACCCATGTGAGATTATGGTTTTGTATACAAGATTAATGATAAAAAATAGAAGTATTTAATCATAGTTAGCCAGGGAAAATAAATTAAACAGATAATAAATTATAAATTCACAGATGAATCAATAATCAATAAATTAATTAATAATAATAAAAAATTATAAAAACAAGACAAGATGTACAATAATGCGTGACATGTTATAACCCGGGTTTGTTAACTCTATCAAAATTAACTATTAATTAAGTATATTTGAGAAAATTTAAAGGTTATAAATTCGACGGCAGCTGTTCATCGGAGAGCATTTATGGGTGTGAATAAGGAATATATCACATCACCCGCGGCGCCATGCAATTTTTGTTTTATAGACAAAAACAAGTCATTGAGAAGATATAGATTTTACTAAATTGCAAAATATAAAAACTTAGTAAATAGGTGAGGTCAAACAAAAAAAAGAAATATTATTTGAATAATAGCAAAGCTCAATCCCTTAATCAGGTTTGAGTATGTATAGAAATATACTTACAAGGGGGTTAATACTCTATTGGTTTATACTAAAATATTCAAGTAAGAAATTAAAGTTAATTTTGTCTTAATTAGTGAGTTATTAAAACCTTAGATATTTCCCAGTATAACTACAATAGTGACTTTTCAACACTATAGTACTATAGTTCACACCTTCAAAAGATATATTTTTGTATTACATAGTATGATTGTAAATTTGTTCATGGTGAAATTTATTTAATTTTGATTACTGTTATTTAAACTCCAAAATATAGTTACTCTCAGACTTTAAAAGTAATAATTGAATTAGTGAAAGTAAAAATGTAGAAATTTCTGGCCTGCTCGTTCTTATAGGTCCTCCAACGTTTTCCTCTAAGCTCTCTTGGTCTCTAGAATACCCTCATTTGTCGTAACAACCAAATGGAGTTCCACTACGAAGATATTATTTTTCTGTCGTTTTGGGTGTGGAGTGTACACTCAAAATCAAGCACACGTCTTACAAAACAAAACGAGGAATAGACGTATTTTTCCAACAAGAGATATTTTCAAACTACCTCAGAACCCTAAAAAGAAAACTCTTTTTAATAACCAAAAAAACATTCCTGATTTTGAGATGACAAAAAAAGGATGGATAAATCAAATTTGAATAGATATGATCTTAAGTAGGCAGCTCACCTTATTAAAAGGGTTATATCCCACACAAATCACAAATTTGGGATTACTAAGGGTTTTTGACAGAAACTTGTTAATGCAGTTGTTGTGGAAGCTAGTGAGGAATATGGACTGTCACTAAACACAGACAAAACCAAATTTATTGTTATAACAAAATCGGTCCAAAACATCGGAAATATATTAATACATAACCAACCAATTGAAAGAGTGAGAAAGTACAATTATCTGGGAACTCTTTTCAATGAAAATGCGGACTGCTCTCAGGAAATAAAAATACAAATTGAAAAAGCGCGGAGGATGAAACGAGTATTCTGCAGTCGAGATCTCAGCTTGGAACTCAAATTGCGTCTTATGAGATGCTATGTTCTGTCAGTGCTGTACTATGGCATGGAATCATGGACATTAAAGAAGAACGATGTAAAGAAAGTAGAGGCATTTGAGTTCTGGGTGTATCGCAGGATTTTGAGAATCTCATGGGTACAGAAAGTCACTAATGCCGAAGTGTTAAGAAGGATAAAACAAGACAAGGAAATTGTCCTAACTATTAAAAAAAGGAAGCTGCTCTACCTGGGTCACGTTATGAGGGGGGACAAATATCAACTGCTCCAGCTCGTTGTGCAAGGAAAAATGAGTGGAAGAAGATCAATAGGAAGGAGAAGACATTCCTGGTTAAAAAATCTTCGCGAATGGTTCAACGCCACCAATAGTCACCTTTTTAGAGCAGCGGTATCCAAAATACGAATAGCCTTGATGATTGCCAACCTTCGGAACGAAGACGGCACTTGAAGAAGAAGAAGAAGGGTTTTCAACCAATAACAAAAAAATTACCACAATGTATAGGTTAAACCTACCTCGTTTCTTGGTTTCTACCAAATGCCGATTCAAAAACTTTCCTATCCAATGAAATAAGATCATTTGTCTCTCTCCCACAACCTAACAAATACTCTATACTTGACAAATTCACTTGGTGGCCTAACTAGTAGGTACCAATAAATCAAAAATACTGATTCTACCAAAAGCCAGTGGCGTATCCCAAAATCAACACGTTACAATGTAAATAACAAGCAACAAAGTGATTCATGGGTTAAACACGCAGAAAGAAAAAAGGGCTACTGAAGAGAGTGGTAACCGCAGACATGCATGTTTCTGGCTCATTAGCCGTCCTCACCTCCTTACACCCTTACGGTACAACCAAGTAAGGGTGTAAAATCTGGGAGCGAAGATGTATTGTATGTTCTCGTGTTTCAGTCAACATTTTTGCTTCCAGGATTTACACCCTTACTTGGTTATACCGTACTGAGGACGACTAATGAGCCAGAAACATTATCCCCAATATTACTCTATTATCTTCATAATGTATCCCGTTATTTTCCAAATAATTACTAATCTATTTATATTATACAATCTAAACTAATATTATTCAATTACCCTGAATACCATATAACCTATTAATTCCACAATATCTGTTTCTGAAATTTCACATTTTCATTCTTCGTTTCTGTGATTTCTATTTTCATAATTCCTATTTACATGTCTATAATTTCATCTATTGTAAAACCCTTGTTCCTATAATTTTTATTTTCGTATGATTTTTATAGTATTTGTTAATGATAAACTTTCTATTTATATTACATTCTTATATCCTTTCCTTACCATGGAATTCCTTTTTCGTTATCTAAATTTCGTTCCTATGCTCTTGTATTATTATTCAATTTTCTTTTCCTAAACTTCTTTTAATTTTCTTTTCTTACTGTTTGATTTTCACTTCCTTTCCTAAATTTCTTTCTATTTTCCACTATGTTCTTTTAAAAATTCTTTGTTCCATATCTCATTATTTTTATAATATATTTGTGTTTCAAATTCCTCCATATTATGGCTTCTACTTTTTATTATATTCTTCTCTTGTTGCAGCTTAATTCCCTACATTTCATTTTTAATTATTTTAATGAAAACTTTTGGATGAATTCTATCCAGTTTTATTCCTATTTCTACATTTTCTGTATAAATTATTCCTCATTCAATGTGTCTTAAGTTTTCTTCTATTTCTTCAATAGTTTCTTGTAATCTTCTATTCATTTCTTCCAATTCCCAATTAAATTGTTTGTCCCTATTATTATTTCTTGTACCATATGTCACTGTTTGTTCTGCTACACTACCATCTAAGTCTTTTATTTTCCAATAAATATTTTCATCATATATTTGAATAACTTCCTCGCTTCCTAGTTCCTATAAATTAATATTAACCACTTCCTCATTTGTTTGTCCTTGTATTTTTATAAATTGCATATTTCAGTTATATTCTTATTTTGATTATTTACTTCCGTTTGAATTGCTCCAGATAAATTTTCCTCAAGACATCTATCTAATTACTGAACTTCTACTACCTGTTTTTCAAATTCTTCTCTGATTTTAATTCCATTTTCTTGGATTTCTATTTTCAAATTCTTATTTTGTTCGTCCATAAATACTTTCAACTCTGCCATTTGTTTCCTAAATTGCTCGTTTACATCCCTAATTTTCTTAATTTCATTTAACGTTTCCATTTTTACTTCTATTTTATTTGCTAACCTGTTCATGTTTCCCTTATATCATTCGTATTTCCATTCATCTTGTCAATTTTTCCATTCAAACTATTCATATCTTCATCATTTCTCCCCGCATGCTGTCCATTTTCCCATTTAAATCTCCACTCATACTATTCATATCTCCCCTCATATTCTTTCCCATATTAATCATATCTCCCCTCATGCTGTCTATTTTCCATTTAAATCTTCGCTCCTATTATCCATCTTTCTATTTAAATCTTCCCTCCTATTATCCATCTTTCCATTTAAATCTCCCCTCATACTAATCAAAAATTGCATCAATTGATCATGGCTACTTGTAGTTTCCCTTCTCTCTTGTCTCCTATTATCTTGTTCTTCTTCTCTCTGATTATCCATAAGATTCTGTTCCTGTTCATGTTGATCTCCCTCTGATTGTTCTATTCCTTGTTCCAAGTACTGCACCCATTCCATGTCTCCTTTCTTCACAAAAAATGTTAGTTTTCCTTTTTAAGAAAAATAATAGCATCTTATCTATACAAATACAAATCAAAATTAAATACAGTAAGAACTAGAATACATAACATCTTCTTCAAAAAAATTTATCGGAATTTGTAAATTTATTAATCACGGCCCTAACTTTGTTCAATATATTCCTTCCAATTGTATGATTATTCAATATGTATGCTTAACTTTCTTATGATTTTGCATTCAAAATTTATATATCTAATATTTTTGATGCATCTATAATTAATCTTTTAAGGACTGATGTTTTTCGTTGAAATCATGCATTATTTAAGACTGTTAAAAGTTTGGAACAGACTCACCAATAGTCTGAATTGGGAAACTGCAGTCTCGAATAATTTTAAATAAAATTCAGTATTCAGGATCTTTCACTTTTCACAATTATGAATAATTTTTCCAAAAACTCGCACAGAATTTATAATGGTTGGGTACCGAATAGCAATTTATACTATTAACAACACGATTTGAATTACTATATACAACTTTTCGAATATTTGGAGAGCTCTTAATTTTTGATGTTCTCCGTTCGGAATATCAAATCAGACTGAATCTATTTTCTCAATCAACAAAAACATTATATTTTAGTTACACCTTTCTTCTTTTTAAAATAAACTAAATTTGATTTCTGACCTGTATATTTTATCTTCCATAATTTCTATATAAAATGAGAGTTGTTTTTCTTTTATTATTGATAAATATCTACAGTGACATCTGTTCTTAATTTGGAATATTTCTTTATATTATGACATGACTTGTCTATTATCTATTATCAATTATACTTTGTGTAAATGTCATCTGAATTTATTCATGCCAAATTTGACATATACTGGGTAAATAAAATTTTTTGAATATCGTATACAATACTGGGTATACCAAAAGTATTGCTACATTAAATTTTGAATAAAGGTACTGTATTATTATAAATATATATATATATATATATATATATATATATATATATATATATATATAAGATGTACGAATAGTGCGTGACATATGAACAATAAGCAACGAATAGATTAGTGGGTATTGCACGCAAATAGAAGAAGGGGCTACTGAAAAGAGTGGTAACCGCAGACATGCATGTTTCTAGCTCATTAGCCGTCATCGGTACGGTACAACCAAGAAAAGATGTGAAACATGAGAGCAAAGGTGTTGAATGAAACATGAGAAAATATAACAGAATTCAGCAGGATAGTCTATTTGCGTGCAATACCCACTAATCTATTCGTTGCTTATTATATATATATATATACATATATATATACATATATATATATATATACATATATATATATATATATATATATATATATATATATATATATATATATATATATTGCCAAATCCCCCACTAATATTTGTTTCTATATATATATATATATATATATATATATATATATATATATCAAGGCGAAATATGGCTACGAGGAAAATAAACCAATAAGACTACATGAGTAGATACTAATTTTCCATAAAACCAATAACGATTCTCATAACGACATGTTCGAATGAATATGATTTCAACATATCAATAAATAAACCGACTCACACATTGTATACATTGAAGAGTCGTTTGTGAAACATATACTTCATTTAGAAAAAGATATTACAAGCAATTTTCAATAATTATATTTCTGATTATTCAATTCCAATTAACCCCGTATATAACAATATAATCTCCCGAAACAAAATTTCATAATCCTACTTTTCTCATTATTGTTACTTTTCGATAACCACTGTATATATTAAAAACATTTCAAACTATTTCTAAGGTAATGTCAAATGGATAATATTTCATACAGAAATTGACGTTTGTCTATAATTAGATAAGTGTAAATGATGATAAGTGATAGTAAGGAGTGATAATAGTGCGGTCTCGAAACTTGATAGAACGTGGCTGAAATGTCGAAAAGAACATAACTGTGGATAGGGTTGATCTAATAAAAAACATTTATTTATTCCAACAACAAAGAAGCAATTAAAAAAGTTGAAAGTTGTTGATTGTTCGCTTGGGAAAAAGCGTCGCGTTTGTAAAAGGAATGGCAACGGAAAAGTATTCACCTTTTTAATTTATAAATTTCAATGAAAATAATTATAGTAACATAAATGAAACTTCAATAAGTTATAAGGTAACATAAGTAATAATAAATAAAGCCATAATATCGTACAATTAAAGAAATATTAGTGTAAAAAACGGAAAATGTAGTGACTATCTACAAGAACATTGGTAAGCTAGAACAATTTACCTTTAAATAATCTGGTGATAACCACTCTTCTACTGATACAACCAAGGAACGTTCCAAAAGAAACAATTCACATTTTTAATTAATTTCAATCCTGGATAGAATATTTGTTCTATCACCACTACGGACAATTTTCCATGTAATCTCGTGAACCAAAAAAAGGAACCAACAAAGAACTTTTACTTTTGATGTATATACAACTTTTCTGAAACGGAAAATAAATCAACTTTTCTAAATGTTAGGTTAGGTATAACAATATTATCGAAAATAAATTTTATATAGTTATAAGATATAATCAATCTCCACTAAATCATGAATATCACTCACTTAATAAATTCAATAAATAATTACTTACCAAATTCATCATTTTAACAACAAAAACATATCGGATACAGCACATTGTTTTAACATAACTTCTTATTATAATTCATTGCATGAAGCGGACGGGATCTTAAATAACTAGAGCTGGGGTTGATTCGGTAACATGATATCATGGCTTGAAACCCTGTTTTTTAGCTACTTTTTAGGGATAGCTGAGCCGAAAGATTATGGGAGTAAAAACTATATTAGGGACAAAGTTATTGCACAACACCATAACAAATGGATAATGCTCACTGAGCAAGGAGCCATATATGCCGAGAAACAAACGCAAATCATCTAAAAATCGCCAGTCCATCGGCTTTCACTGTATTTATACATATATTTTTAGAAATTTGTAAATTAGGGCTTCAAATACCAATAAAGACCTTTTTAATAATAATAATAATAATAATGATATCATGGTTCCACAATATTAAGGTGCATATATTTTTCTTTCAATTTACTTGTAACAAAACATTAAATCCAATTTCATAATAAGAATTATCTTTAAACGTTACATAAAGGTTTTCATATGTTGTCCAATTTTCTCCAATTCCACTATAAGAACATTAAGTAACTATCTTAAAATTTCATATTTCATTGAATGGTTTATCTATTACTTTTTTTGTATCTTCCAATATCTCTACCTATAAGATTCCTGTTGCTGACGAGCGTTTCGTGCCGAACACATCCCTGAGACATTATTAATAAAGAATAAAAAACTTAATAACACAAAAATTAAATTGAATTGGTATTTGTTTCAGACCATACCATTCCGGCGCCCATGAAATTGAATAATAATAATAAAATTAATCAACTACAATAAAGTTAACTCTATATTTACGTTACATGTATTAAATGACTCTCATTTAAAGGGAAGTTCAGTAAAAATACATAACAATATATATATATATATATATATATATATATATATATATATATATATATATATATATATATATGTATATATATATATATGTATCTCTCCTGTATGATGCCGCAACCGGAGCATTGCTCTTCCGCCAGGCACTGATGACGCGAATCGCTTTTTTACTACAGGGTTGCCGTTATTGCTGGAAGCAATAACTGTTACTGTTACTTTTCATGGAGGTGTTCCAAAGTAACGAAATAGTTACTTTATTGTAACTCATAAAAGGGAAATCTAGTCTGGTCAGGTATTTCATATGATCATTTGTTAACCTAAAATTTTCAATTTATCCGACAAATGAGTGAACTTTAATGATTTAAATTAATAGTTGAAAAAATAAATGTTACCATAGCCAGAGATTTCGGTATCTAATGATTAACTTAATTCTCGTAAATTACACTACGTGTACCATAGTAAAAATTAACTATCTACTGTCTAAAAGTAGTTCAAAAGTGCGATAGTGTTTATAAGAGGAATAATTAAGAAAACTTTTGGATTGTCTAAAATACTAATTTAAGAAATACAGGGTCTTGAAATTTGTTATGAAGTCAGTATGTGCATGGTTTTAAATAAATTAAATACTATATAATAACACATTGTAAATGTGAGTTATAAACCTACCTCATTTTTTCATAAATAAAGAATTTATGAATGGAAGTATGTACTTCAGCCATTACTACTGACAAACAAATAATTAAACTGTCCATTTAGATAAACAACAACCTAATGTTTAAATTTATTTAGACGTTTAATGAGATGAGTTCCTATGTGAGGATTTGCTGTGTTCATGGATGAATTGATAGACAGTCGAGGAGGTTAGTACTAATTAATATGTTAATTTATATCTATATTATCAGTAGAAAAAAATATTTTTATAAAAAGTATAAACATAAAATAAATTCAACTTGCTACAAGTATTAATTGATAAATTGTTAAGATAGTTTTTTGTTAGTCTTAATAGTTGGAATTTCTATAGCTGTATATTAATTGTCCTTTGATACTTGAAGTCAATGATTTTCTTGAAATAGAAATGAACAGTATCAACTGAGTATTTTCTATATTTTTGTTGTAGGAATAGCATACATGCTAACCAAGAAGTTGCTACCGTTAGGTTTAAGAGACTAGTTAATTCCAAGTTGACTCTTAACTGTTACAAATCTTAGAGTGATAGTAATTTTGAAGATTGCTGTAAATCCTTGTGGCAGTTTCAAGAAATTTGCCCTACCCACACTATACAGGGCTGCCACATGCACCTGATCAAATATCCGTAGATTGACTAGATTGGTTTGAAAATTTCCGTAGATCCAGAATAGAGGTTCAACATACAGTATGGGATTATCTGAACGTATGAACATCTGATGCTTAATGACCTTGAACGCTCAAGTAGCGTGCCGGTGCGAATTTTGAATTTGTTTATTGGATGATATACAAATTTTCAGCTTCAAAGTTATGGCAACCGTAATTGTTTTTAATTTTTTTTGCAAGGAGTAGTCGAGTAGTCGACTCTGGGTAGGTATTGGTAATCAATGAGTTTCTGGTGCTAGTTATGTTTATATTAATTGAAGAAAAAATTCTTTCTACTGTTGCAGAAATATGAGAAAGAATTCTAATGTGATTTTCTAATTTTACTAATAAAGGAAATGTTCATCATTTGCATTTTTAAAAACTCATATTTTAATCCAGAAGTTTTCAAAACTATCCGAGAAATTTAATTCACATTTTCACTCATTACTATAGGAAAATCGGTAGCTAAAGCTGCAATAAATGGGTTTCTTTTATTTTATATTTGTGGGAATTCAATAATGAAGATTTTTAAGTTTTTCGTCTGTTTTTGGTTATGGTTATATTCATGATTCATGTGAGTTAAACAACCACAAATACAGATTGGTGTATGTCAGGTTATCTACTCTCCGCACTCTTCGTTTTCGTAGTAAGTATTTTGTTAGTGGGTAATATTTTGAGAAATAATTTACTCAGAGAACTCGGAGCAAACAGTATAAGAGTACATAGTAATTAATATCATTGTTTTTGAAAATTCCGTAGATTTTCGAGACTTTTCGGAGATTCCGTAGATATCTTTTGAATTCCGTAGGTCTACGGAAAATTCCGTTGATGTGACAGGCCTGACACTATAGGTTTGTTCGTAGAACATAATTTGCTAACGGTTTCCAACCAATTTCTGATTATTATGTACTCATGCGCGGTTTTTGATTGGTTTCAAATCGGTCGGAAATTTTTCACTCTACGAACGCAAATATGATATTTTCTCTACTTGATAGCGACTTTTTGTAAACACAAATGCAACTGTGCCGAAATCCGAATACTTACCTCAATATCTGATTGTTGAGGAATATAATTTGTGATAAAATATATATTTCTTAAGTTGTGATATTAATATTGAAAATTATAAAGCTGGTATTTTCAGAAAAAGGATGGAAAGTATGTTTTTGGTATTTTACCTGTTGTCGACATTTTCTTTATATTATGTTTTTTAGCAAGTGATAACCTGATTCTGGATGAAGTATTAGTTTTTAATACAACAAATAATAATTCCTTAGAACTAGAGAACCCCTTAAATAGCACTGAGAATACAACTTTTGCTCATTTATTCTCAGATTGTAGCACATCATTTACATAGACAAGAACAAATACTCTTATGCTACTGGATATATACCAGAAGTATAGGTCAAAGGTTGGCACTTTAGAAATCCGTAATTTTTATTTACTTGTTATCAAATTTAAACACCAAAGAAAAAACAAATAAACAGCTCATTTTTAGTTCCTATTGGATTTATCAATGTCATTGTGAACTACGCATGTCTGACATCTCTCCAACTTAAAATTTCTTATTAGTCAGCGAATTATTCTGACGGTTGCCAATCAGTTTCAAACCGATTATTTTCTTTGTACGAACGTTGGATTTTTAATCACTGAATTTTGGTTTGGCTTGTGCGAACGCTCTTTAACGAAATGCGTCTGTGCTGTACAGTTGCTAACGGTTTCTTACTGCTCTACGAACGAACCTTATATTTGTCTGGTAAGTACTTATCTTTATACACAGGGTGAGGCATTAGTGTGAGGAAGTCGCAACTACTCGGTTGTCATACGAGATATGAAGAACATTTATTAAGATCAAAATTAAAATACACATAGGGGCATACTTTAAAAATATTTTAACATATACAGCCCACTATGCAAATAAATATTACAGTTATGTTAATTCAACATCACATTGTGATAATGTTCTTCCTTTTTTCCTCTTGTTTTCATCACATGCACATCTATACAACCGCTTATGCCCAGCTTGTGGCTGTTAACTCAACTTCTCAGCAACGTTAAAGCGCTGCCTTTTTACATTACTGTGATGTTACTAGAACTTCCTCAAAAGGTAGTCTTTATAACGAACTAAAAACAACATTTCTGTTACATTCTGAAATCCCTTTTAACTTCTCGACAATGTTAATGCAATGTCTAAAAAATAACATCTTATCAATGATCTAAATGAGACATATCAAAAACAATACAGTGTATTCTCTTAGATGTTGTATGGACATTACTTAAACCTCTAAATAACTTACCTCAAACATTTTAGATGACATCCTATAGATGTTTCTGTGCCTAATCAGCAAATACAGGGTGAACAACTAAGAACGCCATATTTCAAAAAATAATCATTATACAACTTTAAAAAAATACCTTCAGGAAAATGACCCTGAAAAATCGCTGGAAAACATTTTTGAGTTCCTAAAATATCTGCTATGGGGTGGAATGAACACTTAAAAACATAATACTGTGATTATCTCCAAAAAAGACATACTAAAGGTATCCTAGAAATACAATTTTTTATATATTGATGAGATTATGAAAAAATGTAGACAGGGACTTTTTGTCCTTATTCTTCAAATAAGGGGTGGGGGAAGGTTCAACCTAAAAAACAACACTTTTTTGTTTTTAAATCGATATCAATGTTTTTGGAGTCATTTAAGATTTTTTCCTCTTTAATAAGATATATGCTTAACAAAAATAATAAAATTGAACAATTTTGTCAACGCTATGTGAAAAAGTCGACAATTTTCCCATTTTCTCGGAAATTTCAAATGTAATGAGACATTTTTTAAATCCTGATGAAAAGAGATTTACGTTATCATATATAAAAATTAAAAAAATGCTTCAATTTACATTTGAAATTTCCGAGTGAATACAATATTATCTAATTTTGTTATCCATCTTATTAAACACAAAAACACTTTTAAATGCAGCTAAAATCATAACGAAAACGTTATACATTTGTTCATAAGTTTGAACCTTCCCCACCCATTATTTGAAGAATAATGGCAAAAAATCTCCTTAATTATATTTATTAATAATCTCATCAATATTTCAAAAATTGTATTTTTAGGACACCTTTAATATGTTTTTTTGAAGTATTATGTTTTCGAGTATTCATTCCACCCCTAGCGGATATTTTAGAGACTGCAAAATATTTTTCAGCAATTTTTCAGTATCACTTACATAAAGGTAATTTTTTTGAAAGTTGTACCATGATTCTTTTCTGAGATGTGGCCTACAGTCGTTATTAGTTCTTCACCCTGTACATTTAAAATAAAATAGCAAAAAAAACAATAAAGGATTTAAAACGTTTATTCACTTTTAATGAACAGTACAGTAAATTTGAAAAAACAGGTACAAAATTAAAAAAAAATATATTGTCCAGGAATCCAACCTAAAAAAAATAATATTGTTTAAGCATATTACATAACAAGTGTGGAAAGTGGAAACTATTGAACGCATTCAGTGAAAGCCAAGAACAAAAAAGGGTATATTAATCTGTAGTTGCCATAATGCAACATACTTTGAAACTGAATTAATAAAGTTTAACGGATACACATACATTACAGCTAGTTTACAGAAAATTTATTAGAATAGTTTTTAATGATATTAAAACTAATAAAGATTTTATGAAACATTACGTTAAATCAACAGAAATCCAATCTGAAAATTCTATCGTTTACTTACGATTACTTTTTCTTAGGTAAGAGTCGCTGTTTTGAGTGCCTCTACGATTCCATAACGTACACTTCAAAATAATTATCTGTGAAACATTTAAAGGTGTTCTGAACAGCAGGTAATAAAACAATTACTTTAGATCAAATTGTGCCCATGGAGACCTTTGATCGATCATCATAAACTACATCAAACTCGATTTTCAGCCAATTGATTGGGACCCATTTTCCACAAGAAACACGCGGTGCTTTTCAAAGTAATAACAACATATTTTATTTCGAGAAGTAACTTTTCATGATTTACCTTCTATTACATGCCTCACTCCGTTTCGGAGGTAAAATCAGATGTGCCATGAAAATTCATACTTCTTTCCTGTATAAAATAATATACTATTCACATCTTGTTATTTTCATCCTGGAACATATTGTATATTAACATCGTGGAATTGTAACTTAATGAAAACTAACATTATTAATACACTGTATACAAAAAATCTACTTATGAAGGAGAGATATGAACACATTAACAAGTTAAATGAGTTTATAATTAATTGTATCCAATAGCCGTGTTTCTACAATAATAAATAATTTAATCCTGTTTGTTGACTGGAGCATTCAGTGTATTTTCAAATGGAAATGAGCTTTTCAACAGAAATTTCTGTTTTTAATGTCTTAAACAGTCTCTAATTGTTCACAAGAATTGTTAGTATTAATGTTAAAATTTTCTAAACCTGCAATACTATATTGATGGCTATGACTGCTACTACAAAAACTAGAACTAAAGATACTCCATTCAATATTTTTTGAACTGTTTAATACAATATCTGTATCAGACTATCTGAAATAGTTATTCCCCTTTCTTTACATAATTACCAACTATTTGTTTTTTATTTTTTTATTTTATTTACGTAAGTAGCTTCTGAAACATCTTGAACATTGAAAATATTTTCTTCTAGATTCAACTCTCTGCCAACATAGGAGCATGTTTTATTATTAATAATAATATCTACCCTATTGCAATATTAAGTTTTTTGTATGGTATAATGCATATCTGTGATTTAAAATAATGTGAATCGTTTTTAAAATATACTTACTAACTAAAATATTTTAAAAATTGAAAAAACCGTTATTTTGTAAACTCTATTATATAATGTTAGTGTACAATTCCGCCACCTGGAATTTCAATGTACAATAGCCGATTAAAGTCTTGAATGAGTATTAAATTTTAATAATTATGATTTTGGAATAGGTACTTACCGATAACAGCTGTTGTTCGTCCATTATAACAAGAATTATAACTAAGCATAGAAGCTGAAGCTAGGTAGGAACTAACAAAAACGAAGACCAATTCATTCAAGTACTTGCAAAAAATGTGCTTCCTGCAAATAAAATATAACACAAAACTGAAAACCATCCGCCATTTCATGCCCGTCATTTGTTTCCACAGATAATTGTTCGTTCATCAGTTCCTCTTCTGTTTTCTTCTTTTTTATGTTACTGTGATGTTTAATATGAGACATTACTGAAAGTTTTATGAACTAACATCGTAAAGAAGTAATCACACGAACTTACTAAAAATTATTTCGAAAGATGTGAAAGTAACTGCAACATGTGATCATCTTAGAAACATGTTAATTTGTAATATTACAGTAACGTTCTGTATGTGATATTAGTGAGAAGTATACAAATTAACATCATATGAATGTTTCCTATAGGAAGTTGATAAAAAGAAGTTCATAGGATGTGTATGTAACTGCGAATACAAGTATTATTGTGTACATCAAAAATATGTTTTATTTACATGACATGGATGTTAATAGAGTTGGTAATTAAATTAAGACATCTAGGAGATATCTTATTAATGTTTTAAATAAACATCACGAAAAGTCTCTAAAAATAACATCACAAAAAAACTTGTTATGTTTCTTGTTTAGTGGGAGGGTTACTCATATTGATGCAGGCAATCAAACTTATGTTTTTTCAAATGGAACATCCTGTATATTTTTACATTTTTAGACTCTTCTGGTTATTCTAGTTTCTATAATATAGGGTTTTGCAATGTTATGCAGGTTACTTTAAAAAATATAAGCAATTTTATATTAATTTCGCAGCAACTTCAGCACCCTGTAGCATTGTAGACATTCGATATAAAAGTATCCTGCACCTGGAGAAATTTTAATATTGTCTATTGTTGTTTAAAATTATTGATGTATCGAAAAACTTCGTTTTTGAATACAGGGTGAGTAGAAACTCGGATTGCTATTGTCTCCGATTTCTTAAATAAAACACCCTGTATTTTATTATTGTGATAATATCCTAATTTATGGTACGTCATTAGTTCTTAAGCATTCCCTATACTCAATTGTCTTAATTTCTGAGTTATTCCTGATTTTTTCAGCCAAATATTATTTGGATAAAAAAAATTGAAGACATTTTATAGTGTTAACCGTCAACATAAATAGATTTTTCCAAAAAAACAATTACAAAATAGTGTAAACTCATTGTTCTGTGCTTTACATTGGGTGAAATATTAAAAGACCTTAATAGTTAAGATTAATTATTGTTTAATAAAACGTTAATGAAACCAGACAATAACCATTTGGCCATGGCTTTGACAAATTAGGTTGATGCATTGCAGATTATACAAAATCTAAATAACTATTAATCATTTTATACTATTGTCAAATAAACATTAAGTTGTAACGAAATTATTACAAAAAAATTAAATCTACAACAAGCGCTTACGTCGATGCATAATTGCAAGCGACCTTCAAAAGAACTACTTACATTTCTTAACATTTAACGTCAAACTAAAAGAAGAACTGGTCTATTTACAGTTTTCATTAACGTTTTATACAACAATAACCATATCTGCGAAGATCTTTTGATATTTCTCCCAATGTAAAGCACAGAAGAATGAGTTTATATTATTTTTTTCGAAAAATCTATTCATGTTTAATAATTCAACGGTGAACACTATAAAATTTCATTTATTTTTTGATCCTATTAATATTTGACTGAAAAAATCTCGAATAACTCAGAAATTAACAAAATTAGGTATAGGGAATGCCTCAGGAATAAAGAAGTGTAATAAATTAAGATATAATTACAAACATAAAATACAGGGTGTTTCGTTTAATAAATCCGAGAAAATAATCAATCCGAGTTTCTGTTCACCTTGTATCCAAAAACACAAAGTTTTTCGATACATCAATAATTTTAAACAACAATAGACCATATCAAAATTTCTACAGGTGCAAATAGATTTTTTTATATCAAATGTCTACAAATGCTACAAAATTAATATAAATCTGTTTATATCTTTCAAACTAACATGTATAACACTGCACAACTCTAATTATGGAAACGAGAAGAGTCTAAAAATGTAAAAATATAAAGGGTGTTCCATTTGAAAAAACATACGTTAGGTTGCCTGCATAAATATGACTAACTATGTATATTCCAAAATATTTTAAAATATGCACATATTTGAATTAGAATTTTGATCTCAATAAATGTTTATCATATATCATAATTGTACTTCCTTGCACTAATGCCACACCCTGTATGTGCACTAAACTGTTTGAAATACCTAGCACTTATTGTAACCACAATATACAATAGTCACAATAAAATTATTATTAGTAATGTATTAAATTTATTGTTTGTTTAATACTTCCTAACTTCTATCATTAAATAAATATGCTAAATTAGTATAAATTTTTTTCAGAATAGGAGAAAAGTGAAGTTGATTGATACTTTTTGGGTACATCAGAAACAATATTTTTCGAATCCGGAGAAGATAAGACGTATCTATACAAAGTTTATTTTTTACTTAAGGGAATATAAAAAACATGTTTTAAGTGCCCGATATCAGTTACATACAATATTTTGAGGAGTATATCTACTAAACTTTTTGAAAGAATAATAAATTCATATGACAGAAAAAAACAACTTTTTCATTCAGACATTTCTTTATTGTATGGATCATAAGAATTTTGTAAATAAATTTATTAATATTAGTTTTAATGTTTGTGTTTTTATGTGGATACATTTAATAAAATTTTAAATGGAAAAGACCTGTGCTGTAAATATTATGATATATTAATGAGTTTGGCTTTTGCAAAGTACAAAGAAATATGTAAATTAGGCAATGTTATACATTAGTGTACACTTTTTTTGATGCAGCCTCGATATATTTTACTAATAGTATCCCTAGAAAACTTGCTTTTGTAAGAATTATTCAGGAATAAAACAAATATTGAACAGAGGATGAAATTGTCATATCAAAACGTCAACATTAAAATTGAATATTTAGTAATAAACCAGATTTATTACTATACTTTTAATATTGACTTTTGATATCACAATTTCATCGACTGCAAAAATTACATAAGTGTGTAATGAAACTACATTTTACCAAGTGATAAAATAGGTAAATTTAAATCTAAGATAATACACAATAATATATTAACATTTTAAAATAAATTACATATTAAATTTAGGTTAAGGTACGTGTTAATAAACTTTATAAATTGCTAGAAATATTTAACGTGCTATTCATTTCGTTCCATTACCAAAGTATCTAGACGTGCCAACTTTTTAAATTGTTTGTGCTAGATTTTTAAAATGTTGAGCCATATATTTTTGTTAAAATTGAATGTCCTATACCTAAATAGAAAAATAAAAATTACATGTATGCCCTCGACTTTTAATGTTCTACCTACCTTTAGCTTAGAATTTTTGTAGTATGAAGTGTTATCTTTACATTACATTTTATTTTGATATTATAGTAAAACAAAACGATAAAACCTATAAACCTTTTGAGTCCGCTCTCTTTTACCAAAGTAAAATTAATAATTTTGAATATTGAGCATTAAATACAAATTTTTAAATAAAATGATTAAACTTTCCAAAATTCAACAATTTATTTTGAAGCTTACTGACAATTAACAAATAATGCTGTATTTTACAAATGACAATTAGGTAGCAATCTCTATACTCAAGGGTAATAATGACGTCCATTCTGTGCAATATTAGTTCGATTCTCCTTGACATATTATGAGATGTGGCTGTATCAACAATTTCGGCTGTAATTTTTTGAAATGCGTGTACTATCCGTCAACATATTCAACAGATTTTTGGACAAATATTTAGTGCATTCATTTTTTAAAAAAATTCTTACTTAATTGCTATTTAAAATTATTAATTTGACTTTAGTAAAGAATAGCGGTCTCAAAAAAGATGAAGATTTTTCAAATACGTAAAATGGTGAAATGGTCAAGTATACTATATAATTGTATGTATATATACAAAACCTAAAAAAGGGTTTAATTAAAAATCCAAGTCCTTATTCAAAAAAATTAAGTTGATGGTTACCCAAATTAAACTTATTAAGCTAGTAGCAAACTCTGTTGATACATTAATGTTTAAAAATCCTTAGGATTGAAATATTTAAACGACCAACGTAACAAAATCCAAATTAAAAAAGTCTACAACGCCTAAACCTATGACGCAACATAATAAAGATTTTAAAAAATACCTACAACACACAAGTTTATAAAAACCATAATTCATACAATTTTTAAATACTCTTTCTTTGTCGATTTACATATGCAAAATCATGTTGAAGGTGACTTTTTACGTTTGGTATGGATTTATCTTTAAATTCTTCTACTGTCTCAATTGCTTTTTGTATGTCTTGAGCGGAAGGATATACAGAAGATGAAGTTTTGTTGTAATATTTCGAAAAATATGTTCTGCATTTTATCTTCTGGGGTGTAGTCCAACCAACTTTTCCTGTAATATTTAATAGTATCAATAAATATTCAACATAAAAATATAAGTGAATACTGTGCGGACACACTCACCATTAAAAACAAATCTTACCTCTTTTTGTTCGTTGAATTTCAGCCCTGATCCAACCTTGAATTTGTAAAGAGGAACGGGCAAGCGTCTTACAGTCCGATTTTCTCTTCTGGATAATGGTAAGCGCAGGTACTTTACCATCTTTAAAATAATCTGCAAATGCTTCCCTAGTTGTTGCTCTCTCTGGAGATGACCAAGTAGTATTTTTCTGCCTTAAAAATGGAAGGGGTGTGTGTGTTTCTCGTGAACTATCAGAAGTTTCATCGTCTGAGTGATATGATGATGTCGATGAAAACGAATGTGCGGGAGAATCCCTATTTTGAGAAGTAGGATAGTCTCCATTTTGAGGAATGGAAGTGTCTCCATTTGGGGGAATAAGTGAGTCTCCATTTTCACGAGCAGGTGTTTGGCTAAATAAAATTGTATTAAATGATTGATCACTTACATTTTCTTCCAGAATAATTGATAAATTTTTTCTTGTTCCTAAATTCTTTTTTCTTCTTTTAATTGGTCTTGTACTGAAAGATGGAGTTTCAGCATCTGATGCACTACTACTATCATTATTGTCAAGCCATTGTGGTTGTACTAGAGATGTTGATGGTTGGCCGGATGAGGTAGAGCTCGAGATTGTCTTGTTTATACCAGATGCATCTGTTAAAACTCCTCCCATCACAGTTATATCAATAAGTGCATCCCTCTGTACATAAATGTTGTTATGTATTTCTGAACTATGACCCATGAAGTCGGTGATAACTGTCTGTGTTTGTTTTGGTAAGGTAGCAGTAGTAGTTGCCAAATGTTTCCTTAATGTTGTAGCGGTAAATTTGCCGGTAGGAAAACCTTGGTTTATACAGTATCTTTGTAATGTTTTATGAGCATCATAGTATTGATTGGTAGCAGGATTTACAAATAAATACTTGCAGTCTTTTTTTACTCCAGCCCTTTCTCTATATATTATTAGTAAATCTATAGCTGCTCGAACTTTTTTTGACAACAGTATAGAAGCACTCCTGTTCAATTTACCCCTGGATACATACCTTACAAAGTTGTTGGCATGCATTTTTTCCGATTCAGATAACCTTGCACAATTTTCATCTGTTATACTAACAACAGTTGCGTATTCAACTACTTCAGTTCTTTGGATATCACCGGGACGTTTTCTATTAAATATTAAAATATATAACATTGTTAACTGAGAGAGCTGTTCCCATATTTTTTTATCGAACGCGTTTTCTAGTAAATTATACAAATCATCGATATTCTTTTCCAATGTAGACATCAAATTGTTTATTTCTGCTGTAGTCGGTAATACCTCTTGTTTAATACGTTGTTGTCTTGTCCTAGTTTCTGTTGCCAGTTTCGTCATATCTGAATTTTGACTTTGAGTTAACAAATACAGGAAATTGTCAACATCCTTGTATCCTTCTTTATCATCTGATTGGATCATAGAACATTTTAAAACATGTGCAACTTTTTTAATTAAATTGCAAGAAGAGTGAACCACAGAAGGAGCTTTGTATTGTTCACCATCATAACCTCCTATTGCTTTAACAGCAGCAACAAGAGTACTGTACTGTCTTGGATAGAAGATATCTTTTATTTCATTTATCAAAGGATTTCGACGTTTCATTTCAAAAAATATGGTTGCCAATAGCCTTAATTTGGCTGACACCATTTTAATGTGATGTTTACTCAGTGTTATATATTCAGCCAACTTATTACCAAATAACACAGCAGTTAGATCAGTAGTCACAAGGTTAAATGTTGGGCCAGGACGCATGGTAGTAAATATATGATTCTTAAGATTGTCACAGGCCAGTTCATGAATCAATGAACCTTTCACAATACTTCGACCAAGAAGATTGCGTTTACTATAGGAGTTATGTAAACATCTTTCCCTAACATGATGCCTCAAATTTTTTGCAGAGTAGTACCCTGAACAATAAGAGCATGGCAAATATGTTGTCTCAGCAGGTTTGTTTGATATTTTCACAACAATTTCTTTTTCTCCACTTCTTTTATTGTACAAAAAGTCACCTTCTTTTCTTATTCCATCAAAACATCTCCGTCTTTCGGCTGTATCTATAAGAACAAATGAATCAAGTGCATCACCATTATTTTTCGGTTTTTGATTGCATTTAACCCTGTCAATGGGTCAATAAAACTAGTATTTATTTGTATAATTGAGTTAAGTTACACTTACTTTTAGCATATGATACTGCTTTTTTCACATCTTCTTCCCCTTTGTGGATTCTTGTTAGATGTCTAGGCAAAGATACGGTCAATATTCCACAGTACTTACAGTAATGTTGTTTGTGTTTCTTCGTACTTTTGCCTGTACATAAATTAAAATTCATTTTATTGAAGCAAAGGTATACACAAATATTTAGGTTGGAGTTGTTAGTTGTTTTTACAAAGCATTCTGAAGGATATCAATTCATATAATAAGTCTATCTAAACAGTTAAGGATTCCTGATAAGAAGATAGAAGTTGTATGTTTTCAGTTTTATGTTTATATTTAAAGAAAAAGTAGAAGCTGACAAAAAAATTGTAATTTGAAAAGGCGGATGATAAAAAGTGTCGGTCCTTACTAAGTGTCAGGTCAGGTCATACCTAAACTGTTAGATATAATTAATAGATGAAAAATGCATTTAATAACTAACCTACTTTCCCAAACCTGTTCATATGAATTAATTGTACCAACTTACCCTTTTTAATAATAGTACTTGAGCTAGCTTCAAATTCTTCTATGGGTATTATGTTTTTATCAAGCTGATCATTAGGGCGACTTTCACCGAGCTGGTTATTATGGTCACTTTCACCAATCTGGTCATTATGGTCAACAAGAAAATCACGATGATCAAAATTATTGTAAAAACAATTATCAGAACTGGTTGCCCCTTCATTACCTACGACCTTGCATGATTCGTCAACATTTTCACTATCATTTGAAATTGATGGAACAAAATCGGAAATATCCAATATTAAATAATTCCCTACAAAATATTTAAAATATGAAAACACAACTCAAGAGGTTATTTTGTAATTACCATACCCTCATCTATAGCTTGCAGGTCTATATGTTCTTGGAAATTTGTTTCTTGTTCAATAATTGTCTCTCCTTCATTACCTAATGAATTGCATGATGTGGCAAATATATTGCAGTTATTTGAAGTTGAGACATCTACTGTTGTGATGGAATTGGAAACATCAAAAATAAGACAGTCTTTGCTCGTTGAAAGCATGCCTAAGTGAGAAGTGGCTGGTATTTCTGCAAGTTCCGAGTTTTGTGTTTCTAGAAGGATCTGAGAGCTTTCATCTAATTTGGCAGATTGAGATGTTTCTTCTATGTTGGTAGATTGAGCACTTCCAGAAATTGTTTGTATGTGGGGGTTACCTGATTTTTCAACTAGAAGAGGGTATTCTAGTTGTGCAAATGGCTGGAGGCTTTCTAGTTGTGCAAGCGGCTGGGAGTTTTCTAATATATGAAACGGCAATGTGATTTCTCTTGTTTCAATTGACTGAGATTTTTTCTCTTTTGTTATGACTTTGGCATTTTGTAATATTCCTGTATGGTCTAATTCATTCTCAATGCTATATTTCAAAGGTTGCAGTGATACTTTTGGCCACCCAAAATTTAAATTGAAAGCTAAATTTTCGAGTAGCTTTTTATTTATATGGACTGCTAGTATCTGAACTTGGTAAGAAGCTCCATTCCACTTTAATACTTTTGAATTGCCTTGCACTTTTACCTCTTCCATTTTTTTAATATATGCCTTGTTAGAACCGTCAAAGGTTAGTAAACCATACAATACTTTGTACTTTTCTTTAAATATTGAAGTTCTACAAAAAAAGTTATACAACATATAATCACATTAGATTAGAATTATAAACAATGTAGAAATTAAACTAGTCATCTTGACATATGTAACAATTTTTCGTGTTGAACATTGACATTTCAATGAAATAAGAAAGATAACAAAGTTTTGTAATCTACTTTTGCCATAGAGTAACTTGGATGAAAATGGATATTTTCATAACCCATTATTGTAAATATTACTAATGATTAAATAAAATCGAGAATATATGAAATAATTACAAAAAACAATAGTTTTAATAATTGTTACTTTCAAAACCACACAAGGTTAAATAAACTACTACAGTCATTGTAGTGGAATTTTATGAATTTTTTTTATTTAGACTGAATTAATCAAAGTAAAAATGTTCAAAACACATTTAAGTACCAACAGAACTGATGTTTATCCTGTTATTGAAAAGTTCTAGTACATATCATTACTCTATTATAAAATATTCACCTTTGACATTTTCCTGATGTCTTCTTTATATTCCCACTCTTCTTCATAATTTGTTTTGGGAACGACGCAAAAATAAACTTATAATAAATAGCAAACGACGCACAGAAAAACTACGATATGTTATAACTAAAAGAAAAAGAAAAATTAAGTTTTAACGATCAAAAAATGTCATGGTTGTACTATGTAGTAAGCAATTTGAAAAGTTTTGGTTGTATGAAAAAAGCATATTTGATTGTGCAGAAAATATACAGTTGCAACAAGTAAATATATGGATACATTTTTTAAACCTATTGATAATTTTTATAGTTCTGTACCGAACATCACTTGCAAGTACAGCAGTAAAAAGGAACCAATTGTCCAAATTTTCTTTAAATGAATCACCTATTCCATCTCTTCAAAACATGTTAGTACAGCGTTTCAGTATTATTCCATATTCCCTATATTATTATGATTATCAAATGATAAAGTAAAATTTGTCGGAAAGGCGTATTTTACGGGATAGTGAGTGAATAGGGGTGCTGGGTGAATGAAATTTTAAAAAAAGGATGCAAAAGCTATTCTATGAAAAATATAAGTTATATGTTAACAAGCTCAATAGATATCGCTTCCCGACCAACTGACACAGAATAAAAAATTAGTAGTGTAATCTAAAAATTCAAAGAGAGAAAAGTAGTAGAAATAGGATAATCCGGACAATCTGATAGCTTCGCAATTATAATATGACGTTTTAAAACAGATCATGGTTAATTTATCAAAAAGGGCAAGGAAAATGTTTGAAGGTATTCAGTGTTGAAAAAATAGCAGCGTAAATTGAAAAACCGCAACTTTATAAGTAAACCTCTAATACCCGTTGTATAAAATTTAAAGGTCAGCAACATAAGAAAATAGTACTTATTAATGTTGGCATTGTCAAGAATATGGAGGTATAAAAAACTTTGTGTCTTAATCGAGAAGTACCTGTTCTGCACAATGACCCCCACAATGGTTTATTAATGTTAATGGATAGATACTGTTATGATTTATTTTATTTTTATATAATTGTTGTTATTTTTGATATTTAATCATAACAATTCAATTTACAATTTAATTATATTTTATTTATACTCATAGATGATACAAATTATTATAATTTTTTTTATTAGTTGAGTGCAAATGATATAAAATATTACCAATGTAATATTATACCTTTATATTTGATTTGATGTTTAATTTAGTGTGCCTATAAAAGTAATAATATAACAATTAACACTTCTGTCTAAATATCACTTTTTCAAGGCACACTCAAATTAACAAGAACCTTATGCTAGAAATAATTTTGAGTATAGATCGAAATAATAAAAAATTAAAAATGTGAATTTTGTCAAGAAAATCGGTATTTGGGGTTAAAATAATATTCTGAACAACTTTTTCAAATAAATTTTCTCTAACGTGAAGCTAAATATCCAGAATTGGTCCTATTATTTGTCAACCCTTAGTAAGCCGGGTATAAATTTTAAATTTCTATTATCTATATTGTGGCCCATCAGCCTATATGGCTGTGTAAAAATTCAAATCTGTTTTCCTTCAAATAACGAAAATATATGGAGGTGTCTTCATCTTAAAAGGGACACACTGTATGTAATAAACGTCCAACAATCCATTATTATAATTTCATCTCCATTATCTTATACCTACAATATCTCAGATTAATTTATCCTCCATAATATTCTTTGAGTATATTCAGTTTTATTGATATTTCAATATGTTAAGTCTTAATTATATTTTTTTGTCCTTAAAAATTATATTCCTTTTTCCTTTCAAAATCTGTCAAGTATCTATCCTTCCATATCAACAAACCTTTCCTAACTTAGTCGTTCAGTTTTAAAAACTTGTTTTCAGGCATTCTTTTTCCTTTAATATCTGTCATTTTCTCGCAAGATATCATAATAAAATATCAAATTATTCTATAGTTAATTCCTTTAGCTTCCTCTAGCTTTGAATATATTCATCATAAGTATATCAAATACTAATTCTATCTTATTCTAAGTTTAAATAATAAAGTACAAATTGGCTTCATTAATTAAAGAATGATGAAATAATAAAAATCACGTTACAAAAAGTTAAGATACATTTGATCTAATATAAAAATTGGTAAATACCGAAGTAGATACATATTACTGGCAAAAAATATTTGACTTACGTGAGGCAAATGAGTGATTTACAGCAGGTGTTTGCACTCCCACGCGTTTTCAATTAGAAACATAATATCTATTCTGAATAAAAACGTTTTTAACCCTACTTATAAAAACTTATTCCCTTGGAAAATAACCACGATTGGAAACAAAGTACTTACCTACCTAGAGAGTATTTGAACAAATTAATCAAGTCTAATAAGTTGTTGTTAGTTCGTTGTTCTAATATCTGATCGGCGCCAATTTACACATAGAGGTTAGTGCCACATCCTACAACGGCACGGGTAACTGACCTAGTAACTTTTAACGCAAAATAAAGAAAACAGTTTATGACTTTTGAAATTCACCATTCCATGAGTGACGAACATTATTTCCTTTTTCTTTCGATGGAAAACCAATGAAACTGAGATGGTTATCAGTAATCGACTCGACCGCTAAATTAAAATGGCACAAAGCATAATCATATCCTTGTTTATATGTACTGCTAGGCTCTAAACAAGGATCATAGTTAAAAATCACAGACATCACTAATTTCGTGTTTCAGTTTGTTCAGGGCCGGATTAAGATTTACAAGGCCCGGGGCTAAAATAATGACGGGGCCCGCTTAAGGAATTCGGAAACCCGGAAAAACAAGAGTAATAAAAGTGATAGGCATTTCCAATAAATTAATTATACCACATATTTCCTCTACAAAGAATTATTACATATATTGAAAAATTGACTGTCTCGACCCTTACTTCGTGGAATATGCTCATATTAGTGTTTTTAAATGAAACTCACGGTCTCTAGTTAATTCCACAATATAATACAAGTTATTGAAAATTCTAAAAAATTGACAATTGTTTCGATAAATCAATATCATCGTCAGAATGACAGAAGTTACATTACATTTTATGCTTACCTGATGTTTAGTAGTTATTTTTGGCTAGACCAAGAAGTAACCTAACTTGTGATCGGCTTAATATATGTTTATAAAAGAAAGAAGAAGATGTGATATTACAAATATTGAAGCTTAGATATTATTAGCCCTATGAAAACAAAGAACTAGAAGTGCTGCATATTTGTGAAAAGATACAAGAACTGGATTTCCTTGAAGAACTGGAAATTAGAAGACATTTAAGAAACCCACAATATGAAGTTGTCAATGAACAGTTAAATCTAGGGAATTCTCCACTAATAAACTGTCTTCTTAAGTGATAATTGTAAAGATCAGCAGATATAGTTTTCCTGGTTTTCTATATCATTGCACAGTTATACTGATCTTAATTGGAAAAATGATATCCAGGATATCACCATAGGGCTAATAATATCTAAGCTTCAATATTTGTAATATCACATCTTCTTCTTTTTCTATAAACATATATTAAGCCGATCACAAGTTAGGTTACTTCTTGGCCTAGCCAAAAATAACTACTAAACATCAGGTAGGCATAAAATTAAATGTAACTTCTGTCATTCTGACGATGATATTGATTTATCGAAACAATTGTCAATTTTTTAGAATTTTCAATAACTTGTATTATATTGTGGAATTAACTAGAGACCGTGAGTTTCTTTTAAAAACACTAATTACATATATTATCTCAAAAGTATTGATTATAACTACATTTTAGAATTTCAGTAACCATATATACATTCGAGTAACAATATATACATTTATATGCTCTTTTGAGTACTACATGAGAAAGTCATTAGAATATTTTTCTGCACTTTTGAGCTATGACATTTTGAATGAGCTCTTCAGAATCTATTGTTCAAAATAATTCACTTTCAATTTTCAGTCTAGCCAGTGCTGACGGTCTTCCATCTGCCATGTTTGCACGATGAATATCTTTAACTCTTTTTAAAGTTGAAAATGATCGCTCTGCTTCACAGTTAGCGATAGGTATTGTAACATATATACAATAAGCTATATACGTATTGGGAAACACATCAATCATATTAAATTTTACCATCCAATTTAAAATTTTCACAGGATTTAGACTTGTGTTATCTGTAGTGTAAAGTCACTCGAATAAGTTTTCACTAAAAATTTGGCCAGAATGATTTCCAAATGATGGGGCCTTCTTGGACCTGGGGACCGGGGCCATAGCCCCCCAAGCCCCCAGCCTAATCCGGCCCTGAGTTTGTTCAAAATAATGAAGGTCTCATGCAAAACGTGGAACTAGAAGTTTTTAGATTTAATATTATGCAACAATAACAATAGTACCAAGTAGTAATTTTTAACCAAGGAAATAAATTTTCGAGATCTATAAAGACAAAATAATAGGATAAAAAGCTGTACAGTTATCACTGAATTCAGTTAAAATTCTACCAAAAGATAGTGCAAATTTTAGAAGATACAAAAAATAACTTATTACAATTTTTGAATCATTTTTATATCCTTATTTAAGAAATATACCATATTTTACTTGTCTACAAAATCCTCGCCTTAATTATACCATAGTTAAGGTAGGTATGTTTACTTTCAATTTGAATTATAAGTAAAACTTTGGGTCTGGGCAAATGAAAAATGTAGTCATTTACATTGCAAATTATCTTTAAAAACATTCATAGGATCAATTGAAATTTGTGGGATGAACAAAACATTTGGTAATTAAGGTTATGTTCACAAATCACACCCAAGGATCCTAATAAATATAATTTAAAATAATTTTTTAAATCTCCGAGATTTCATAAAAAAATAACAAAAAGGAAGGAACATGTGTAATAATCAGAGATCACTTCATGAATAACTATAACCAACATATTCGGAAAATAAACAGTTTAATGTAAATGACCAGACATTTGTCAACTAAGTAATTTAACACAATTAAAGTAAGCTATGAAAAATTGTATATTTCTTGAAAACTTCAGTTACAAAATATACTAGTTGTTGTTCCCATAACTTACTTTGATTAAGTTAATAAATTTTCAATATTCCCAGTACTGCACGGTATGATCATTACTAAAAATCAACA